>JAJOZX010000233.1:405000-610000 GCA_023014485.1 Bathynomus jamesi
TGGGCAACACGTATTTTATTGAATGATATCTGACACTTGATTCTAGGTAAATTGGGTGCGCTGAATACGAATTTCAACTCGATTTGGCTCTATCAGGTCCTGATTCTTGTCGACAGCCTATGTGCCATTTTCCAGATTTTTCAAATTAGGACTAAAAAATTAAGTCATGTGTTAATTTTTTTTTTCAAGTTTCATGAATACAAGCAGTTCAAACTACAGTAAAATTACATTATAACGATAGAAATGACTTAAAATAAAAAAAAAAACAGATATGAAGCTTTCACTGTGGCAAAAATTTTCTTTTGTAAGACTTTCTAGCGTATTTGCTTGTTGATGGCAGGTCTCTTTTCAAGCACCAGCAGTAATCAGCCATCATGTGGGAATCCCAGCGGCCTTGGTACCGTTCCTCCATAATTTTGATATCTTGGTGGAATCTCTCCCCTTGTTCGTCACTTACATCACCTAAATTACTTGGAAATTGGTCAAGATGGCTATTCAAAAAATGCATTTTTATGCTCATATTGCAACCTAACTCTTTGTAGTCCCTTAAAAGTTTTTTTACGATTTCTTCGTAGTTATCTGCCCTATAATTGCCTAAAAAGTTTTCTATCAAGTCCACGAATGAGAACCAGCCATTTTTTTCGCGTTCATTCATGACATTAGGAAAATTGCTGTCTTTAATCATTGTTCTTATTTGTGGACCGTCGAAAATTCCCGCCTTGATTTTTTCATAACTTAAACTTGGAAATTTTGAAGTTATGTATTTGAAACACTCGCCGTTCGTATCTAAAGCTTTTACATATTGTTTAATGAGGCCTAGTTTTATATGCAGAGGAGGAAATATGATTTTATCTCTGCTCACTAAAGGTGGATTAATTACGTTTTTTTCTCCGACAGTAAGTGATGTTCGTGCTGGCCAGATTTGTTTGAAATAATGTTCTTCCTTGGCTCTGCTGTCCCATAAGCAAAGGAAGCAGGGATATTTAGTATACCCTCCTTGTTGTCCTAGCAGAAAATTAACCATTTTTAAGTCAACACATATGATCCACTCGTGCTCCCTATATTTGATAAGATTTAAAACCTTTTCTATATATTCATACTTTTCTTTTAATTTTGTTGAGTGCCCAATCGGTATCGAGCCGTAAAGATTGCCATTATGCAACAACACACACTTAAGACTTCTTTTCGAACTGTCTAAAAACAAGCGCCAATCATTTGCATCGTAAGACTCAACCCCCATCTTCTTTAACAAACCAACTATGTCGCAGCAATATACTAAACTATCCTCTGTTCTAAAATATTTAACAAGTTCTTCTTCTCTTTTTCTGTAAAATGAATGTATGTGTTTGAAGTAAGCAAGTTTTTCTCTTTAAGTCTTGAAGCTAAAATTTCCGCAGCCTTTTTTGGCAAATTTAGATCCCTTACAAGATCATTCAACTCGGCCTGGTTAAACTTTTGCGGATCGTTTTGACTTTCAAATACGCTGGGGTCAAAATCGGTGTCTGACTCCTCAAAGTGCATAACAATATTTTCAGGAACATCTTCAACTAATTCTTGAGTTGGCAGACCCTTAAATTTTGGAATGGGGATCTCATTTGAATGTAGCACAGGCCGTATCGCGGTGTCGAAATTTGGGTACTCGATACAATGTTTATTTTTCTTAGTGAAGCCCGAAGTCTTGACAAAGCAAAGGTAGCAATCGGTCTGGTCTCGTGGTTAGTAGGCTCTCGCCACACCTGATATGGAAAAAAAATTGTAAAGCGTTAACAAAAGCGACGAGAGACTTGTTTTTATGAATTTTATCAAAAGTTATCACCCAAACATTTAACATTTCTATGTGTTTCAACCTTATGCAATATTTGAGATTCTTATAAACATTTTCTGTAAATTTTTGTTTATGTACCTAAGTTACAATTACATTTAGGTAAGTTACAGTATACTAGTGATTAAATTACGTAGTTTTATGAAATCATAAACTTACCATCGGAACTCCAAAAGGTATTTTTGAATCCGAACCCTTCGTCCAATGTCGCAGTCTTTCAATGCATATAGTGCAGGCTTTATGTGGAGCCCACGATTTATCTTGGTCCCCCAGTTTTATGCCAAAATAAGCTAAGTAAGCTCTTTTTACGAAGTCAGTTATATTTGCTCGTTGATGTGGAAGTGTAAAATTTCCACATATATAACAGAAGGAATCAGGGTTGTTTTTGCATTTGAACTTTCTAGTGCTTGATGACATATTGCTTGATTGTTCTGCCAATTTGTAAAGGTATTTAAAGCCCTTAATTCATATAAATTTAAGAAAATCTGAAATATAAACACAAAATTAGTTTAAATAGGTACTTATTATGAAATAGGTACTTACAATCTATGAAATTAAACTAGAAACACGGATGAGTAGGTACAATATAAATTACGTCTAATTAAATCAACTATATTAAATCACGATGACAAAATTACTCACTAAATCATATGCCAATTCAAAATTATGTTAATGCCCAAACTTAATTAACTAACTCAACTGACTGACTGATTGAATTGACTGATTAACTCTGGAAACGAGTCGCTTTTATATATTTTAGTTGTCCCTCTAGAATACTCTACAGAGAACAGGAACGCTCGAGAAAATTTTAGAATTCTATGATATTTTTAGCTTAATTTACTAATATTAAAATGGTTAAAAATGACAAAATTAAAATATTTTTAGAGTGTTACATATAAAAATATACATAATACAACAATACCATAACAATAGGTACAAATACCTAGATAAAAACCTAGTTGCATAATGTGTAACTGCAAAAAGACAGCGAGTATTGAGAAAAAACCTTTTTATGAATACGACGAAAGAGGAGGGGTGTTGAGCAAAATCAGGACCTGATAGAGCAAAACCGAGTAAAAATTCGTGCTCAGCGCACCCAAATTACCTAGAACTAACTGTCAAATCTAATTCAATAGACAAAAATTTGAAATTTGTTCCCCAGTGTTATGTATTGAAGACGAGATCTGCTAGGGGGAGGTTGTTAGATGTGAATGTGTTGAGAAGAGCTGCAGGTGGAGTGTCTGACCACTTCTTGGTGGAGGCAAAAATGAAGGTTTGTGGTGGGCGTGGAGTAAGAGGGGATAGTGAGCCTGTGAGAGAGGTAGTGAAAGTGAATGAACTAAGGGAAAGGGATTGTGACGGATGTATCACGAGAGACTGAATGAGGAATGGTGCAAGGTGGGAGAGAATGAAACGAGTGGTGTGGAAGAGGAGTTGCAGATATTTAGTGAAGCGGTGCTGAAGTGTGCGACAGAAGTGTGTGAGGTACGAAAGATTGGGGTTGAACATAAACGACAGGGTAATGAATGTTGGAAAGTGGAGGCTGAAGGTTGAAGTTTTTGGGGAGTAAATCAATTGTTGTATGCCAATGATACGGCTCTGGTGGTGGACTCGAGAGAAAAGCTACAAAGACTGGTAACTGAGTTCGGGAGAGTGTATGAAAGAAGGAAGCTAAGAGTAAATGTGAATAAGAGTAAGGTTATGTGGTGCTGTAAAAGGGAGATTAGTGAGCGACTGAATGTAAGTTTGTATGGTGAAGGTACTTAGGGGTGGATGTGGCGAGGAATGGGACTATGGAGGCAGAGGTGAGTCACAGGGTGAAAGAAGGATGCCCTAAGAAGTGTTTGGGAAGACAGATCAGTGTCTATGAGTGCGAAGATGGGTATGTATGAAGGTATAGTAGTGCCAACAGTGTTGTATGAATGTGAGGCATGGGTGGCAAATGCGAAGGAAAAGAAAAGGGTGGATATACTAGAAATGAAATGCTTGAGGACGATCCGTGAGATGAGGCGGATTGATCAGGTGAGAAACACTGTTATCCGTGAGAGGTGTGGGAGTCGAAGGAGTCTTGTGGAGAGAGCAGATGAGCGGGTGTTAAAATGGTTTGGGCATATGGAGAGGATGAGTAAAGTGGTATAGTGGATTTACGTGGGGGAGGTGGAGAGGGAAAGGAGGAGGGATAGATCGAAGAGGAGACGGAGGGATGGGGTGAAGGAAACATTGGGTCAGCGGGGCCTGGACATCTGGGAGGGTAAAAGACGCGCGCTGGATAAAAGGAGTGGAGCGATGTGGTATATGGGGGACGACGAGCTGGTTGTGCTGCCTCAGGGTGTATGAAGCGGTCTGGGTAAACCGTGGAGTAGTCTGTCGGGCTGGGCTGTGGAATTGTTGCCCTGAGACAATCAGGTACATTATTGTCATGACAGCTGATGAAGTGAATGTGAGCGATTGAGGCGGTTCCTGCTTGTTGCTGACGCGATTTCACTGGGATGGGAGAGGCGTTTTGGTATAAAAAAAAATTATTATTATTATTGTTATTACCAGTATTATCGAGATCCAAACCCCCGACCTCAGTGTCTTTACTTCGCTTAATCAGGAAACGGTGTTACCCACTAGGCTACGAACGCCACCAGCTCAGTGGGTGACACTGTTTTCCTATTAAGCGAAGTGAAGACTGAGGTTCGGGACTCGATTCCGATGATACTGATATTAAATAATAATACAGGAATTAGAACAATGGGTCGTATTAGTTGGACTGAGCACTGTGCGAGTTTCTGGCCTCCCTGCCTTATTATCAGCAGTACCAGTTCAGTTTTTGCAGCCACATTCACTTACAGTATATACATATTCATCTAAAATGCTTACATCTCACCACTTACGTACGACTGTATCACGATTTACGGACGACTGCATCACGACTTACGTACGAATGTATCACGACTTACGTACGAGTGTATAAAGTTTTTCCTGCATTTTAGTACAGTGAATAAAATATCACCTCTGACCTTTCTAAATTTAGAAGAATCCGAAAGAATTTTAACCATTTTTTCTATTTTGTGCAGTTTAATATACAGGGTGTCCCAGAAGACTGGACTCATAGGGAAAATAGACATTATATTTTTAAAGTGAAAAAACATATTTCTAATGTCAGTTTTACATATTTCAGGAAAGAAAATACAATGATGACTTAGTATACCAATCAAGAGAAGGTGGAACTGGTATTGCTACATGTTCTCGGAAAAAGCCAGAGGGAGGCATGTCAGTTATTTCACGAACATACCTCCCTCTGGCTTTTCCGGAAACATGTAGCAATACCAGTTCCACCTTCTCTTGATTGGTATACTAAGCCATCATTGTATTTT
This sequence comes from Bathynomus jamesi, assembly GCA_023014485.1. NCBI lineage: Eukaryota > Metazoa > Arthropoda > Malacostraca > Isopoda > Cirolanidae > Bathynomus > Bathynomus jamesi. Next base: position 410,185 of record JAJOZX010000233.1, read on the forward strand.
CTTTCCTGAAATATGTAAAACTGACATTAGAAATGTGTTTGCTCCACTTTAAAAATATAATGTCTATTTTCCCTATGAGTCCAGACTTCTGGGACACCATGCATAATAACACATTACCTTTGTGTTTTTGCCTTGTTCTGAGATAGTTTCAATATACAAGCACATATTTTTTATGCAAGAAGGAGGGGCCAAGGGCGAATGCCCGCAAAAGCGGCCCCCACCACATAGAAGAAAAGCGAGCTATAATCAAAGTCCAGGGTTTTCGAGATGCCTAGACACTGCGTTTGAAAGATTGGAAGTCATAGACATGAGGAAATGGATTGAAGATTTTTCCAGAGTTCACCGGTTGAGTAGATGAAAGATTGAAAATACTAATTAACCCTTCCGTTAGAGAGTTGGACAGAAAGGAATGAGAATGTGTAGAAAGTCTGGTACTGCGTGCTCTCCTTAAAGGAGGAGGCATGAAGTTAGAGAGTTCAGAACAGCAGTGTCCGTTATAGTAGCGATAGTAAAGAGAGCGTGAGGAAACATTCCGGCGAAGAGAGAGGGATTAACGACAGTGAGTAAGAGGCGGGAAATTGATTAGACGAAAAGCCTTTGATTCCACCCGGTCAAGTATGGCTGTGTGGGTTGAGCCCCCCATACATGAGAAGCATATATCGGGTAAACAAAATGCGGAGGCAGTACAGCACACCTAACCTCTTAGAAGCTGTTTTGGAAAGAGTATACGTGATCTTTCCAGGAAAGATCACAAGAAAAGGAAACGCCAAGAATGTTAAGAGAAGAGGAAGGACTGAGTTTTGTGTTGTTGAAAGTCAGGGGATGGGGACTGATTCACACTGGCTCTCAATGTTTCACATATTTCTTTTAGATCGTCTGTTAGTTCATTATTTCCTTTCCGTAAGGCCCGATAGTGGCGTGCGTTTTTGGTTTTCTTTTCACATAGCTATAGAAGAGTATTTTGGATTATCCTTTATTATTTCTATCGCCTTTTCCTCTTCCTTTTATATATGGCCCTGAATCAGGTTTGGATGGCCCTATCGATATTCTCCAGTTTTTTTTTAGTTACTTTCCTGGTATTGTTACCTCTTCAATTAATACTTCTTCTCCGCTGCTCTCTTTATTTTGCGGAAAATTGTTCGCTTTTGCCTTTCGAACCAGTTCCTCTTTCCTTTTGGCTGTGCTTTCGGAGCATATTTTCTAAATTTCCAGCGTCTTTTCTTGTAAGATTGTTTGCATTTCTTCGGTTGTTTATTCTCGAAAATTGTTTTCCGCTCTTTTTGGGCCATGTGTGATCTGATTGCTTCCCAATTTATAGTCTTGGAGTTTATGTTAAAGTCCCAAATTTGCTCTTGTCTATCATATGGGTATTATCTTTTAATGTTTTGCCATATTTGTTGATATCTTGATTATGTTGTGGTCTGAGATAATAGTTGAGGTTATATTTATATAAAAAATCAGTTCGTGATATTTGTGAATACCAGATCTAGGCAGTTATTTTTTCTGGTGGTTTCCTTTTGTGTCAACATAAACTCGTTTGTTAGAGCAGTAGTATAGTGTCAAAAAGGGAGAGTGCAAAGCAATTGCAAAATATTACGTAATGTTGCAAGAGTGCCACCCCACCCACCTTTGTTGCAAGAGTGTCAACCCCCCCTTGTTGCTAAGCCCCTCCCCCCCCCCCTTTGCTGCTAAGCCCCGCCCCACCCCCCTTCGTTGCCTCACCCCCCAAAGGAGCATAAAGGGATAGTAAGAGAGGAAGAAGAGAGTACCGACCTCTATTGCCAACCCCAAAATGGGATTGCAATGGGCATGCAACTTGGAGGCGGAGTTCTTCCCCAAGCTGAACCCCCCAAATTGGCAAACCTATCCTAAGGGCGCATCTTTGGGGAGGAAGGGGTTTCCTCACCCCCCAAAGGAGCAGAAAGAGATAGCAAGAGGAGAGAGAGGGTATGCAAACTTGGAGGCGGAGTTCTCCCCCAAGCTGAAGCCCCCAAAGGGGTATACCTAACCTAAGAGGCCTCTATGGGAGGGAAGGGGTTTCCTCACCACCCAAAGGGCCATTAAAAAGAAAGGACCAGAGATCCTTGCTCGGCGAAGGCCGAACGAATATAGAGGCTTCTCCCGCTCCGCCGCCTTTTATAGCCCCCTAAACAGCCAGTTGGCTGAATTGCCAGATAGCGGCATGCGCTTAATTACTCCCATAGCCGGTGCCTCGGGCACATCAGCCACGCTGAGTTGCCAGATAGCATTAATCATTTAATTTAATTCATATATTAATCAGCCAATAGAAGACTGAGTTACCAGAGAGCGCCATGTATTTTATTTAAAGCATATATACCAGTTGGCTTAGAAGATCGATTTGAGAATTAGAAATTAATTAATTAATCAGAAAATCAAATAAATGATATAATTGTGTACAAGGAATAAATAAAACACCACTACAACGTTCTGTTTATGAATTGGTGCATATACATCGGGGCACATATATGATCAAATAATATAATGGGAAATATATAATCATACAAAGCATAGTATTAACCAAATATTAGAAAAATATATAGTTATATTATCAAAAGTTTATTATCAAATATTGGTGCAGGAAAATATATACAAAACGTACAATCATATTAAAAAATATATATTTTATTAATTATATATATATACACTCGTACAAAACAGTATTAACAAAAATTTTAGAAAAATGTATAGTTATATTATCAAAAGTTGTATTATCAAATATTGGTACAGGAAAATATATACAAAACGTACAATAATATTATTATTACAGTAAAAATATATATTGTCTTTACCGCCTACGGTGCAAAACGCTAAATTCGAAGGTGATTGACGCTACATCAACATCGCCATTACTCTGCACGATGTGGTAAAACCGCCCAAGCATCACCTCACCGTTTAACTGATACGGATGTTTATACTCGATGTAAAGGGCTTTCATATCGTTCAATACTATTTTTGTACCCACTTTACACTCAGCAGGTAAGGTGCCCTTAAGCGCTGCTAAAATGCTATCAAAAGCCAGCGCAAAAACGTCATCGTCGGGCGTTACCATAAATACAAGTTTATAATCATGCCTTTCCAATCGGGGTTTTTTTCTTAACGTACCGAGCTTTTCAATCGTGAACTCTTCTTCACTCGAAATAGCGACAATTGAAATAAGCTTCCAAGTCGCAACGGCAGCTATCCACTATATAGAGATACAGCTCTTCGGGATGAACCGTGTAGGCGAGCTCTGCACCGTACCTCTCAAGCGTTTTGTACCAAAGCCCAGGATATTTCGAAGAATCTAAACCTTTTAAATACGCGTCCAGAGCTAGCCCGTTCTCTCCCTGCTCATTCCTACATTCAACAAATCAGTCGAGCAGAGCGGTGTAAGCGTACTCAAGTACTGTATCAAAATAAATCATGTCTGAGATGCGTGTGTCTAATATAGGTTCAGCTTACGGAATCCAACGATCTTAAACATTCTGTCGAGGATGAAACGGTTCCGTGTAGGAACAAGAACGCCATTATCACCTGTGTTCTTCCACATCAGCCGTATATAAATGCGTGGCTGCTCGTTATTTACACTCAATGTACAAACAATGGTATATGAGGCTGCTTCACTAATCACTTCTCTTATTACACCTACTTCAGCTGGTATTTTATAACGGTCCTCAGCCCACCTCTCAACTAATACGAAGATTTTATGCATCTCCTCAAGATTTAAATAAATCAAGCACACAGTTAATGACACCGGTTTCCCGCCTGAACACACGCAACGACTTCGTCACGGAGACGTCGTACGAGGCGTTGAGAATGCTTCTCAAAGGGAGTTCCATCGTATTCATCGAGATGACTATGGCACATCCACTCGGTGCAAGCTCTGAGGAGACTATGAGCCGCGTAAGGCACGCAGGCAGGAGGAACGGTTCGATGGGCGGTTGACTCACCCTGATGATACGTGAATGGGTTTGTTCGAACCCGTATGATTCGTGAGGTGCGAGTCGCACCATAATCTAATGAAACCTGTGCAGCGCTGACCGAATTGCTGTACCCCATTATACTGGGTAGGCGTTTTGAGAAATTTTCCTTTACAAGAACTAATTTCGGTTTTAACGTTTTATCACTACCACTCCCCCGAATACGCACCAGACAGTATCCCTCAGGGTAAATTTCATGAACTAGGCACATTTTATAATGTTTTATCTCCTAAAAATCTTCACACTGCGGGGCGCTGTTAGAGAGAAACATATGTTCATATTTAGGCTTTTTATTTAACAGGCGATACTCATCTCTAAAATCTGTTAAAAACTCACATAACCCTTTAGCCACAACCTCACTACAAACCTCATCATGATCATGATATATATTAATGTGGTGGTAAAAATACTTAAGATTGTCCATGATGACGAGATTCGCATTTTCAGTTGTAGGGTATGAGTAATCGACATGGTGTAGCATGATATAATACCGTTTATCGCACCACTCATCCGCAAGGCTCACTATCCATAACTGTTGTTTAGTTTCTGAGCGTGCCGCTTCTTCTACCACGCGGTGCACGTGTGCCTTTATAAAGGTTAGTTCTACAACATACTTGAGTACATCGTCTGTACTGCGAAATCCTACAACCCCCTCGCCAGAATAACCATAGAGTATTTGTACATCTTGCTCCTTCGCGCGATTCAATGCATCCTTAAAGAGTCAAAGGAGGAGGGGATAGGGAGTTTTCACTATCCACTATATCTTGACACTTTGCTGAATACCATTTCATAAACGTTGAACATGCAGTATTGAAGGACGCCATTACTATTTTTCTTCCACGCGAGAGAATACACGTCTGAGCCCAAGGGTATACAGAGGTCAACTGAGAACGCGGGGACAGAGGCCTGCTCAGGCTACGGGATGAATCATGTCGCAGTTCTTACAGTGAGCGGGGTTAACTTTACTGTATACACGCACACACGCAAAGTGAAACACAAGTCGATGCACGATTTATTTAATAAACGAAATAATCAGCATGTATATATTTAGAAACACGTGCAATAAATAAGTTAACAATAGGCACATAAAAGAAGGTTCACAATACATATTAAGTTACAAATACGTGTGACGAATAAGCTAGCATTAGCCCCATCAAGGATTATGGTAACCAAAGGGTACGGTATCATAGGTACCAGGTAACTAGTAACGTTTCCTATAGGTGTTACGGCACACCTTCGTACCCCTAAGTTCCTTCACACACCCCAGTTTCTGCGCCCGAAAATTGTGGGTGCCTACAATTAGTTGGGGAGCCCGATCACCCTCATCATCGTCCAAACACACTAGTTCCTCCAGCGAATCAAAGTTGACGACCTGCCGATTCGCGTGGTTGAGCGTGATGCCCTTTGCCTTCACTATATATTTCATATCCTCGCCCAACCTCACCCGTACCCCATAGGTTTTAGGACCTGTTGAGACAAAAGAGTCGGCGTATGCGTTGTCCCCATACTCATCCTTGATCTCATCAGTGAGATCGCCGAGGAATTCACCACTAGCAGGCATGTATTCGCCCTCCATCGCTGTGAATATCACGCTATCTGTATCGGTGTACAATACTCTCCGCCCAAGAGAATGCAATAGACCCCAAAGTTTGATGCGGGCGTAGGCTGTTGTGAAGCTGGCTACAGGAATGTTTGTAACCTTTGAGGTATCTGTGGCCAATTCAGTGTTGTTGTACTTTATTATGTAAGTATTACCTACATTCACGATTTCCACGACCTCTTTATCGTTGCGTTGGCATAATCGCAGACTTCGCTATAGCTTTGTGCCAAATGAACGTTACCCTTACCTGTATTCTGTGAAAATTTTCTCCAAAGGCTGTTTAGGCACAACTTTGCACTAAAACGCTTGCCAGGATTCTTTGCAATTTGGGCACGCTCAAGCTCTATACCTTCGTGCTCGCGGTAACGTTGAATATAGGCGGACTTTTCATCTTCGGTGTCAACTCCCCGCGGATACCCTGACGCCTCAACCTTATCCTTCAAAAACGCGTTTATATACGTGTGAAAGGTTGGGAGCTTGTGAAACCTCCACACCTCATGTATCTTCAGTATTCTATATCCATGGCGTACGGCTAGGGCCAGCTCAGGACTTGTATATACGCCTCTGATCTTACGCTGGTGGGGTGTATGGCTACAATTACCGTTATTCTCTTCCGCGCACTTCACGCACAGGGGAAACATGAGCTTGTGATCGATGACGATGGGTAAGATAGGCATCCATAAATCGCGAGGGGGAAGCACGTCCACGAAAGAGAGCCCAAAGTAGTGACCATTCAAATTTCTTGAAAATTCACTGATGGGGCAGGTTAGGCCCCACTATTTTTTCAGGAGCGCCCACGGGGTACGGGTTGTTCTTCATCACGTATGGGTATAAAGAACAGAAATCGTAGTAGTGAAGTTTCACGCCCTCCGTAGGTGGAAAGTATAGCTTGAAGGGATTTGTACGCCCACGAACAAGCTATCACCGCATTTGAGAGGATCCAGTACCATTGAACGTTTGATGGCTCTTATCTCCTCACGATACTGCTCATCGGTTTCCATCCGTGCATCATATTCATGCTCCCACAAGATTCTGTGTGTGAACGGGCACCTATAAGTTGATCACGGGTGCGCGTCCACGCACGGCAGTCGGCAGGAGATCTACCGTGGATATCTCCGGTGATTCCACTCAGGACGGGGCATCCATGCCACCAGCAACCGTTAAAAAGTACACAGTCTTCTCACGAGTGGCACGGTTTTCACTTAGCCCATCAACCCAAAAAACACGACCATTAATCTTAATTGGTACCTCCCCGTGTTGCGGGCGTGCTTTATGTATACACCTGTCTGTTTGTATGTGTATGAGCCAGTAAATAGCCTTGTGACCATAACTGCGGGGAATGTTTCTGTGAATAATTGCTAAGTGTTTTTAGGCATGAAGTTATTCTTGAACACCGTAAAGCATAGTGACGCGATGGTGGTTGCGACTTGCAGCGGATCGCATTTGAAACGGACTATGTACATTCTTCTAAAGGCCTGGAAACATACTCTAAGCACGCGCACATCATTCACGCAATAACGTTCACACTCAGCTATATTATAAGGATTACTTCATTAAAACTGCCGTAGTATCGATCAAAGTCTTCGCGCTCATCTACACTCATACAATCATAGTTAAAATAATGTTTGGGTGGAGGTAGACCTACATAGTTTAAAGTCTCGCTAGTGAGGAAGTGTAAGGGAAGTAGCCTTTTGATACTTCAGCTGCTACCCCCATCACCTTGGGTAGCTTTGTTAATTTACAAGGCGTGAATAATAATGTATCTTTAAATTGCACATTACCTCTTATTTGCATCTGTATAAGTTTGTTTCCTCTTTTCAAGGGATCACCCGTGAATATCTCGGATGATTCGTGCTCGAGCAGCTCCTTATAAAGGAACTGTGTGTCAAATTTTGCCCCGTTATGGGCAAGAATATACACAGTCATTTTTTTGAACTTGTCGGCTAACTTGACAATATAGGATACAAATAGCTTCACAGGGCTATCGTGACATTTAAAAACTTTGTCCGTTTACCACATTTGGGTACTCGTCACACTCGATCTCCATACACTCGTTGCAGATAGTCTGGCTCACAAGTAAATGCGGTATTACCTCTTTGGTTTCGGCGTTCGTGTATGTTTCTATATCGTAGTATACAGTTATACAATGTTTTTTTAGGCTTAGTCTTTCATATAACATACATGCTTTACGCCATCGCCTTATATTTCTCATGGCATGTAGAACAGTGAATCTCGTCACACTTGTGCTTGAAATTTCCGCTACCATTCAAGGTGTGAAACATGCCACATTCACAGATTCTCATTTTCCTGCACGTACCAATTGATTTATGGAGTTCAAAACAGTTATTATTGAAAAATGTGCGTCTACACACATTACAATCCCTCTTCTCAGCTTCAACCACACGGCTTTCACATTTGGGCTTTACACTGCTCACATACCATGTAGCAGTCTTTACAATGTTTCACTATCATCTGCAAACTCGAGACACCCTACACAAATCATGATGCGAACATATTTTCGACTTTTATCATAACTCGCGTAAAGGCACCTTATATTACGGATGGGGAGATACGTTGTACCTGACAGTCCTAAAATAAGTAGGGGTCTTGTACGATCTCTCACACTGCTTTTAAAAACATACACAGTCCTACGACGATCATCCAGGCCAAATACCACTATACGGACATTCATTTCTGCTCTAACCTTCTCAGTTCTTCAGGACCCATATTACAGTCAAATTCAAGTTCACAGTCTACAGCTAGTTTACGGGCACGCTCCACGATCGTAGGCAGCCAAATTTTTTGGGCCCGTGTATTTAGCACAGTAAACATACGTGCTAGGACTAATGCTATAAAGCCGCAACCACGATCGACGTTTATATGCCTCTATAAGCCTGAGAATTGAAGTTAAGAGTATAAGGTGTGGCACTATGACCCGCAACACGGAATACACGGTCAATATTTACCGTGAAGTTGTCCATATTGAATGCTATATACTACTTTGGGCGGCTTGCATTATACGGCTAATATATATTCTATCTTCAGCAGCCAAACGTCTAAATGGCACTACCACCCAAAATCATCTACATCATCATCTGAGCCGAAACCGAAGGAAGACTCGTCCTGACTTCACGCTCGTCGCGGTTCTGAAGGGCAAACTCTACAATGCGCTCTACAACGCGACGTAGTCCCTCGCTCAATTCCATTGCTATACACGGATCTAGGATCACCCTGACTATATACCGATTTCTAGTCAAGACTGGGGTGGGCGGACGCACCAACTCAAATGTTATATCATCCTCAAGAGCGAGAAGCTGCTGGCGGGGATGGACGAGTGCCTATATTGGACGATGTGGGGATTGCGCCGTAAGACGTTGAGGGCTGGGGTTGTTATTACAGCAGACTCTACAGAACGGGTGGGGCTGTGAGGAAGTACAAGGGGTTGAGGAAGCTGATGTAGGGCTGGTAGCGTAAGACGTTGAGTGCTGGGGTCTATTACAGCAGACTCTTCAGAAAGGGTGGGGACTTTGGATGAAGTACAAGGGGCTGAGGAAGCTGATGTAGGGCTGGTAGCGTAAGACGTTGAGGACTGGGGTTGTACCGCGGATTGTCCATCAACCGGTGCGTATTTCGCGCGCTTTATACCTGACGTGGATGACTCTTCAGCGTGTCGCCGCTTTGAAAGGGAAGGTGCGGTGAGGGTATGGGTACTGTAGATGCAGGGTCAGTGGGATCATCCGTGATATCGATGATGGGCGGTTGTACATCATCGTCATTAACGGTTCTGTGGAAGAAGAAAACAAAATATAAGGAACAGAACTCGTTATTTGTGATATTCTGTAAATGAGTCACTTAGGGTTGTGACGTGTTAGAAATGGAGGCTGTGGAAAAATTCAGATTCACGAGCCCATCCACATGTATTATATCTGGCCCGACAGGTTGTAGTAAAAAGGTGTTTATGTTAATAATTAAAGAAAAGGGTGAAATGTTCTCAAAATTTGTGCATAAAGTCATATGGTGCTATTCGACATACCAATCAGTGTTCAACGAGTACCAAGGCGACGTTTTGTTCCACAAGGAGGTCTATGACGTTAATTCACTAAAGGGAAATGAACATACAGTCATCGTAATTGACGACCTCATGTTGGAGATGAATAAAACGTTTGCCGAGACATTTACAGTATTCTCCCACCACCTTAACATAAGCGTGTTCTTCATCAATCAGAATTATTTTTAAAAATAGATACATGCGCGATGTATCATTAACCCTAGAACACTGAACATATGTTTGAGTCACACAAACACTGAACATGGGTATATTATACCGACATTGGAAAATAGAAAAAAAGTAGTAATATACATATTTATTTAAATTAACAATTACACACTAAGGTAATGCACCTTACTATTACTAAACCTAATATTAACTCTTAACTCATACAAATAAGGTTCGTATTGAATTTAGAAAAAAAATATTGAAAAAGCAAAAAAAATAAAAAACATTTGAGAAGTTTCTGGAAAAACATCACCAAAAAAAAACGGCTCCATCAATTTCAACCAAACTTCCCCAAACCCTTCCCAGGTATGCTGCCTCTGCTCACAGGGGGTCTCCAGTACCCAGTCCATGCGCAAACTGTAGGGAAGAGAGGTGGAAACAACACCCTTTTTTAGTACACGAAAATGGTTTATTATTCACTATAATGCGATTTTAGCCTATGATACCCCCTGTAAATGAGTACTAAGTGATATATGAAGACTATTACAATAAAAATAATAGTTTTAGGTATATTCCTGGAACATTATAACTTACCCCAGCCCCATGCAGTTGTCAGGGGTCACCACCACACAGTCGACGCGCAAACTGTAGGGAAGAGAGGCAGGAAAAAAGGCTTTTTTAGTACACAGCCTTTTTTATAACAAAGCCTTTTTTAGTACACAGAAATGACTACATCACAACAAAATAATGGTTTCAGGTGTATTCCTTGACACTTACCTCAGCCTCACACGCAGTCGCAGCAGTAGGGGTAGTAGTGGCTCAGGCAGACAGGTAGGCGACATCCGTGACACCTGAAGCGGGTCTTCTTGTCAGCCTTTGACTGACACTTAGAGCAGCGGACCATGGGCTCCCTCATTTCTGCTGCTGACGGCCCTGCAACATCACCCATGACAGAGGGGTTGAGCAAGCACACTTTGCTGATGACTTGCCTGACTTGCCTGTGCTGAGTAGGGGCGTTCAGGCGGTTCTCAGCTGAGGGCTTGATCAGCTGTAAGGCTAACTCCCGCATGTATGTTCTCCTTTTCAGCTGGATGCCTCCTACCCTGCCAGCGTTGTCCTTGTGGATAAGCCAGGAATTTATAACAGCTGCATTTATAATGCCAAAGAAGACACACAGCGGCCACCTTTTCGTTTTCCTGCTGCAGCTGTACGTGGCACACATTTGGTCGAACGTGTCGACTCCTCCTTTTGTCTCATTATAAAACTGAATAATCTCTGGCTTTCCATTTCATTCATAGTCGGCTGCGTGTGCATCGACGACATCAGGAGGACATTCTTCGTTTTTGTGGTCGTGTCTGGCACGTAGGACACGAGCGTCATGTCCTTGGTGAAGAGGAAGGCGGTGCTACCTGGCGTGCGGGTCACCTTATCTTTCACCGCATCTGGTACTTCCTTCTTATTCCCCTTCACTGTGCCCACTAGTGTCATGCCACAGTTATGGAGAAGGTCGTGTATTAGTGGCACAGATGTAAACCAGTTGTCGGTGGTGATGTTGCGGTTGGTGTGGTGGTAGGGTCGTGTAAGTTCTTTCGTAAACATATGGCCTAGCTGCAGTCCATCTCTTGGGCGAGTTCCTGTTTCCCCAGGTAAGGAATACCTGTCAACAGGTACTTACTTTTGACGTCATTTGCCAAGACAAGTTTTATTCCATATTTTGCTGGCTTATTTGGTATATATATTCTAAAGGGGCATTTACCCCTGAAAGCCAGCAACTGTTCATCTACAGTGAGGGTCTCGTTGGGCGTGTAGTGTTCCTCACAGTAGCCAATAAACTTGTCCCACACACTCCTGATTAGGGCTAATTTGTCGTCGGCCCGCCTCTCTTCCCGTGTGTTTGCGTCATCAAATCGTAGGCAGGTCAACAGGAATGTAAATCTAACCTCCGACATAGCTGCCCTGTAGAATGGAGCCCCGAAACAGGGCACCACAATTCCTTTGTGGACAGGTGGTTGTCACGCCTGTACCCACTAAATACCAACACACCTAGCAGGGCACGTATCTCTGCTGCGTTGTCCTCTGCACAGTGGATGTTTTCTTCTTGTACTTGATGGCTACACATCAATCTTCTGATTGGTCCACTCCACTATTTCATTTATGATATCATCAGACAAAAATAGCTTGAAGCACTGCTCTGGGGTGGTGGCCTGAGCAGCTGCTTGGGTGGGACCGGCGTGAATGGTGGAATAATGTTCCTTGCTGCTGTTCGTGTTGCTGCGGAGACCTGCGGCCTGTGTGCCACACAAAGCCTGATTTACTTTCACTGTTGTCATGGGAAAAGTAACAAGCAGGTCCTCATCCTCATCACGGCGTCGTCGTCGTCCCCGGCGAGCAGGAGGAGGAGCAGAAGCAGGAGGACGTGCAGCAGCAGGGTCATCAGGGTCATCTGAGTAAGCAGAAGGGCCAGCAGCAGGGTAGGAAGAAGGGCAACCAGCAGGAGGGTAAGCAGAAGGGCCAGCAGCAGGGTTAGCAGAAGGGCCAGCAGCAGGGGTGGCAGGGTCAGCAGCAGGGGTAGCAGGCGAGGCGGTAGGAGGGGGACGCCTAGTCCTACCAGTCCGACCACGTGCTCCCTTTCTCTGCCTGCGACGGGGTGCTTGGTCTGTGTCAGAGTCACTAGTTTCTATGCCACTACTCATATCCTCTGGGTTAGCCACAAGTCAACATCATTATCACTATCATAAAGCTCTTCATGTTCTAACACATCACTTTCTTCGTCACTATTGAGTCCAAAAAGAATAGCATCCACTTCCTCCTCAGTTGGATTTTTATGGTAATGAGAAGCCATTATGGTCAGGATAACTTACTAATGGTATAATATTTATCTGAAATATTATTCACAGCCTGAAATGGAAAATAAATAATTAGTACACTCGCACTTTGTACACTAACACTGAACTCGGGTATAATACACCCGATTTTTTCTTTTACTATTATCACTGAACTCGGGTATACCGTACCCGATCACATGATTATAGAAAATTCCAGGGCACGGAGCGGAGCGACATGACCTACCTCTGTCAGGGCTCGGGACAGACTGAAGCTACTAAGGATACCAGCTGCCTGCCTCCGGGAACACCACGTAATGCGCGTGACGTCATGGCGTTCGGGTATATTATACCCATGTTCAGTGTTCTAGGGTTAAATACGCAATATCTAGTCTTATTCGCTCAACGTAGAGATGTGTCACAAATTGGGGTATTAGCCAGTCAAATGTTCCCGAGTCAGCGTAAGGAGTTTTTGGAGGTTTATAAAGTTATGGATATTTGCTTTGTGGCCTTCACCCGGGAAACACGTTTAGGGTGCTTCTAAGAGCGAATATATTTCCAAACGAGCCTGAAACCGTGTACATTCCAGAATGATGAATAGGCTACAGAAATTCCGAGAATTAATAAAAATCTATCAACGACTGCCTCGGGCGTTGCAGCAGATGCTTGCTAAAAATATCGACTCTGACTTTTTAAAATGGATCTGCGAAATCTGCCTGAATGTTATAAAATGTAATGTTCCAATGAAATCCTGTCAGAAGGCTCGCTTACGTCGTTACAAGAACATAATACGTACGCTCGCCCATAAAAGTCAGACTGTGGGTGAGAAAAAAGCGTATTATTGTACAAAGAGGTGGGTCGTTCCTCCCCATCTTATCTTCAATTTTGGGTCCTTTACTGACTAGCTTAATATAATGAAGAAGGTGGTTGTGATCCCGCACGAGGTGTATGCTTCATTACAAAGGGCCCCAGACGAGGTTCTAGAACCCCGTAAAAGTAGGCTTAAAAGAATGGAGAGTGAGCTACTACCCCTATTAAACAATGAAAAGGCGCCTGATGAGAAAAGGGTTTTGTATCAACAGGCATTGCAGAAAATTTTCCACGAGTACGAAGATTATAAACATCCTACAGAGCTCCCCGTGAGGCACAGCTCGAGTAGCGCTGAGCATAGTGACACAGGGCCTGAGCAACCAAAGAGTAGCGGAACACAGCACATCGAACATGTGCTAAAAAACAGCTTTCCCCATACATTGAGGAATAAAGGGTTAAGTCTTTATAACCTATTGAGTGAGGACCCTATCATACAGTGGGGCGACATAGGCGAGGTCATTGTTGATGGAACAAGGGTACAGGGGTCCAATATCGTTGATATTGTTCACGATCTGGTGAGAAAGTGGGACAGGCCTTCAGAAACAGGATGGAGACATATTAAAGCAAAGCTGCAACAAATAAATGTCCCCAAAACATTGATAGGTAATCTGAATAGGTTAAAAGTCTTGGAGCAGGCGTCGCACGTGTCACAACTGAGTACACGTTCGCCCACAACAGCCGCAGTGTCTCTGAAGAGAAGAAAGAAGAGAGTAGAAGGCCAACCTTATCCACGTGCCTCTAAAACCACGCTTCTCAAACTAGGGGTCTCGTAAATATTATTGGGGGTCGCAGAAACATTTGAAAATATTATTTTTTTCATAAATATACAGTGTTAGTACCTATTGCTTTTATGACATTGAGTGAAGGGTCGCGAAAAAATTTGTCTGGTCCAAAGGGGTCGCAAGTGAAAAAAGTTTGAGAAGCCCTGCTCTAAAATATGCAAATTGCTACCGTATTAAGTAAGCTCTATTATGAAATTTCTAACCCTGCATCCTATGGTGGCGTTAATAGACTGTACAGAGCTACTTATGGTGTAAGGAAAAAAGATGTTGAGAGATTTTTACGCGGGCAGGATGCTTATACACTTCATAAACCGGTGAGAAAAAGATTTAAAACAGCCAAGACAACAGCCGCATCGATTGATTCTATTTGGCAGGCAGATTTAACAGACATGCAAAGATATTCAGTGTACAACGATGGTTACCGTTACATCCTATTCATAATAGATGTATTCTCTAGATACCTGTGGTTAGTTCCCCTGAAAAATAAATCGCCTGAAACAGACGCTAAAACGACCAAAACACTGATGTTGAAAGAAAACAGGATTCCAGGCTATTTTTGTAGGGATATGAGAAAAGAATTTATAGGGCGAGCTTTTCAGAACATGTTGTCAGAGTTTAATATCAGCTATTACACTTCCAACTCTATACATAAAGCATCTTTAGCTGAAAGAGTTCAATGTACCATAAAGGAACGCATGCACAGATATTTTACATATAAAAGCACGTTCAGATATATAAACGTTCTCGATTCATTGGCCTCATCCTGCAACCTTTCACACCATCGTACGATCGGTACAACGCCTAACGATGTTGTAGAAAGAGGCAGGCGTCCGAGAAGAGATGGACCACCACCACCACACTCTTCGCGTTTCAAAATCAGTGACTATGTGAGGCTGTCACGTTCGGGAAATAAATTCGCGAAGGGATTTCAGCAAGGATGGACACGCGAGATTTTTAAAGTTAGGGCTATGAGGCCTAAAGGCGAGATAATGATGTATTACATTGAAGATTTGAATGGAGAAGAGATCTCTGGAGGCTTTTACAGGGAGGAGCTTCAGAAAGTAACATTTAATTTAGGAAAAAATGTGTGTAAAATTGAGAAAATTTTAGGAAGCAAAGGCGCAGGAAAGAGAAAAATGTACCTGCTGAAGTGGTTAGGTTATCCAGAAAGCTTCAATACCTATATAAAAGCTGATGCAGTCATGAAGCTTAATTAGTATGCAGCATGGCCCCCAACCATTTCTACGTCACGCTCCCGTCCTCCTCATCCCTGTCTGTGCACCCTAACAACACATTAGCCAACTTTGTAACAGAACTCCATGGGCCCATTGATTTGGGTCGTGATTCGTATGAGGTGGGGGTATGTGAAATTCAGCTGGACACCGTCTTTTTAAATATTGATTATAAAGACGCCGTTTTTACAATTCTTAGAAACTGTGACGAGTGCGCCAAAGCCGGGGTAACTCGGGACGAAACTATACGCATCGCCCGGACTAAGGTCGCACAGTTTTTCAGTACAACTGTGACACTAGGCCCGGGTCGCTATAGTTCGGCTGAGGATGTTGTGAGAGACTTAAACATATGTTTAAAAAACTCGCACCTTACGAATGATTTAATATACGAAATCGTAAACGGAGAAGGCGCTGCACATACTCTAATGCTAAAATCAAAGGCTAATAGAAATCTTAAAGACGGAAGAGTATTCAAAATTATAACCGAGGGGCGTTATCGAGCAGCCTTCCAAAGAGACACCTATCACGTGGTACCGGATGACTTGTCCAGCTTAATGCACCAGCTGAACATGGAGAAAATGGCTGAAGGCCCTGAGCCTCCAGACATGTGCTATATTTACAGCAATATAGCGGAACACCAATTTGTTGGGGATACCCAGGCACGACTGCTGCGCGTAGCGCACATTCCCAACCATAGAGGACGGAGCTTGAGTATTACATATGACAGACCGCATTATGTGATTGTCTCAACTAATCTAATAACTAATATCTCAATATATATAAGAACGATTGAGGGTAAAAATTTCCCATTCGGCGACGGGAGCTTAACAGTGAAGCTTCACTTTCGATGCACTGAGTTATAATGTCCAGGAAACCATTCACGGTATACCGAAGGGTGAGATACCAGCGTGGTAGTGGACTTGGTTCCATTTTTTCATCCATACTGCGCACAGCTGTACGACTACTGAAGAGAGGGGCTAGGTACCTTGGTAGGAAGGCTTTACAAACAGGTTTTAACGCAGCAGAGGAAATGCTCGCGGGAACTAAGCCTAAAGAAGCTCTAAAAAAATATTTAAAACGTACGCGGGATGAAATCATCAAAGATGCGAAGAGGAAAATGCGTGGCGGAGGAAAGAAGAGAATTGATAGGAAGAAGGGGGTACCAACACGTGGTGTAAAGAAGAGAACTGTTAGGAAGAAGAAGGGATCACGTGATATTAAACGTAAAAGGGTGCCAAAAAGGAAGTGTTCTGAGCGTATGAAACCTGTGACCGATCATTTTTTTAATTGATATAAACTGAGGATGCTACTCTCACGATTCATAGATTGACTGATACTCGTCGGGGGAGGTGGCACTGTTTCTAACTCACCATGGCACGTTTCATTCATCCTTGCAGTTCACAGTGCTGTAAATCGGAGCTATCCCTCTTTGATCTGCCTCCAACTCAAGTTTCTATTGAGCACACTGACTTTATTACAATTAACCCTTTAAACACGATTAGTTCACCCAATGCCCCTATAGAGTTCGTGATACCCAGCTCAGGCCATTACTTTTTTGAGCCGAGCTGTATGGACATGTACACTAAACTACGCATAGCTCATTCTGATGGAACGGATTGCGATGATAATTATGCTGCATACCCCGAAACAAACTTTCTGCACACCATATTCACCCAGTGTGACATATATTTAAATCAGACTAACATCTTGGCAGGCACGGGGTATTACCACCTACGATCGTACCTGGAAAATGTTCTCAACTTTTCAAAAGAAGCGAAGGATACCTTTTTATCTGCCGAGGGGTATTACCACACTAAAGATGAGGGTAGTATAAAGGATAAATTTAAAAATTCTAAAAAAAAGATATGTTTTGGACGCCTGCACACGGACTTTACATTTCAGGAGAAGTTGCTTATGAACGGAGTAGATATGAAATTGAAACTTACCCACACGAGCCCTGAGATCTGTATAAATCTGGGCGCTGACCAAGAAGAAGGCGCGAAACCTGTTGTGATCCATATCATGGAGGCATATTTGCGTATACGCCAAGTGAAGCTAAGTTCCGCGAAACATATAGAAATTGAGAAAGAACTGTTACACACCACAGTGAAATACCCAATTAACAGGGTACAGATCAAACTGTACACGATCCCCACAGGATTGGCATCGAATCAGATAGAAAACCTCGCTCTTCGAGTACTGCCTAAAAGGATTTTAATTGGGATGCAAGACGCTTCGACGAATGGGGATTATAAAAAGAGTGCCTTGAAGTTTGAAAATTTTGGACTTAAAAATATTACTTTATATATCAATGGCGTCGCATTGGGTGGGACAATGAATATGGACTACTCGTCAGATGCTGTGTTCCCGCTCTGCGCGAGAGCATACAGCAGTTTAGCCCATAACACAGGGGTGTGTGACGAACTTGAAATCGGCCTAACACAGAAAGAATTTGTGGAACAGTTTAATATTTACTCATTTGACGTTACGCCTGACTTGACTGCTGGCGTAAGTACCCATTTAAACCCTCAGCAGACCGGTGCGATTTCTCTACGTTTGGATTTCGCGAAGCCTACAGACGCGCCTATTAGTGTACTAATGTATCTAGAAACACAGGCCCTAATAGAACTGGACCGTTTCCGTAACATAAGCACAGATTTTTAAAATGGACGCAAATACACTCCAGAGAGTAATGAAAAGTGACTGTTTCGCGCGTTCCAAATTTATCGAGTTTTTTTCAAAGAATGAAATAATGAAGCCACCTAGCACGAGAAACTGGCACGGGGCCATCGTTAACACCGACATTGTGGGTGGCGATGGAATTCACTGGTTTCCGATTTATTTTAAAACTAAGGAAAGACTATACTACTTCGATTCACTTGGGCTCCCCCATGGCATGACTCGACAATCGTAAATTTTATCGCGCAATTACGTGTGCCTGAGATAATTTGGGTCCCATATCAGTTTCAAAGCTTTTACAGTGAAACATGTGGGCTATATTGTATCTTGTTTCTCTTACACATGTCACGTGGGAAGGGATTTGTAAATTTTTTAAATTTATTCGATTTGTTTGACAAAAATATCAACGATAAATATGTATGCAGACAGATAAAAAAAATTTTCCACATGTTGCAACCTCCTGTAAGCCCTATATTGTGTAAATCTGTATATATATATTTTTAACAATTAAGAATTGGGGGCCGCCCCTTTTTGTACATGTTTAATAAATGAAAATAATATTGTGTTTTGTTATTTATCCTAAAAATACTTACATAACCTCGTCGATGAGCACGCACTCGCTTGACCGGATGTGTGACAATACCATGACATCTGGCCCACTAACTGTTGTGGAGACCACCTCATTTGCCACCCTTTCTCCAAAAGTTTTTATAATCTCTTCTAACTCCGTTTCGCCCCTGAAAAATAAAGAGAAAATTATTTTTAAAAACGAATGCATTTCTTAAAACTAGCTGTACAAGAAATATAAACAAGCCGTGTGGATATATATATATATATATATATATATATATATATATATATATATATCCCGAAATAACGATGAAGGAAGCAGAGAATAACTAAAAATGTTTTACAACTATAACTGCCATTTATAAGTTATTGCCGATTGAAACGTTATAAACGAGAAAAGAGCCGGTTAAATCAAAGAGCATAATTTACCTTGTAGAAAAGTCTACTTTAAAAATACTATACGGGTCAAAACACTCACATTAACTCGTCTGCAAATTCGCGCTCGCTTGACCGTCTGTGACTCAATACTGCGACCTCTGCATCGCTGGGTGGACTGTTCGGCGAAGCACTCGTTCTCCTTTCGTCGAAAGTGTTTATGTCATGGCCGGGTGCCCTGTAATTAAAATAGATGCATGAAACTGGTTGCCGCTAAAAGTAATGTGTATGGCGGAAAAAAAATATATATATATATATATATATACTGAAATAGTGGGGATGGAAACAGCTAATAATTGAAAATATCGTAGGAATAATTTTATGCTGTAGAAAACTCAGAGCAAAAGGCTATTAGAATGTCGATTTAAAACGCGAAGCAATACAAGCTAATTTTCAATGCTTGTAAATGAACGGTGTTTAGTTTATGTTAGGTTATATTATAAACGCGGAAAGATCCGGTTAAATCATTGCGCATAAATTATCTTGTGGAAAATCTACTTCAGAACAAGAAGTGGAATTAGACAGCCAATTATAATTGAGAAGTAACACAAAGCAATTTTCAAAGCGGTTAATATATATATATCAGAGAATGAAAATCAAATTTGAAAACGCACTTATTTCAATTTGTCTATAAATAAAAACACTTACAGCATCTCCTCCTCTATGATCCGGCACTCATCACCCTGTCCCAATACCACGACGTCTGGATCATGGGGATGAATGAGGGGGTGGTACCCCCATTTCGTCAAACGTCGCTATAACGCGTCCTAACTCGGGTTCACTCCTGCAGGTAAAATAAATGTCATGAAGCTGGGTGCGAACAACACGTTTCGGAAAAAATAGTATTAATCAAAACTAATAAATAAATGAGATTTGTTTGCGTTGAGAGAACCTGCCCACGCTTGAATTGAATTGAATAACCTTTATTAATAATAAAATAAATACAGTAGTCTTTTTACAATGTACAATTTTACAATGATGTGAATAATTTTGAAGCTTGACTATTTATCTTATTTAATTTGGTCCTTAAGCTTTAGACTTTACTGGGCTCTTATTAAAAATAAGCCACTAGTTGCTATGAATTAGTAATAATAAATAAATAAATAGGTAAATAAGTATTATTAATAGTTAAAACTTGAATTACAATATTAAACAATATTAATGGACAATATTAAACAATATTAGTGGGCATTTATCCAAGATTTTTGCTGGTATCCCATTATTAATCGGGAATTCACCTTGGTTTTAAACAAATTTACATTCACAATATTTTTTATATCGGCATGCAAGTCATTCCACAGTTTCAATCCAATGAAAATGGGTAGTTTTGAGATGAAGACAATTGAGGTATAACAATGTTCGATCTATTTCTGGTCTGATACGAGTGGATTTCTTGATGAGTTACAAAATATCTATTTACCCGCAGTTACCCACAGTTATTGTGAGAGATAATTTCATCTTTAATTTGTCGAGAAATACTGTCGAGATCGGTTGTGTATATATATAATATATATATATATATATATATATATATATATACTGAATATATGGGGCACAAACATCAATTAAACACGATTTTCAAAACACTTAGTATGACAAAAGAAAATACTTACATTTCACATGGTTCTTGAATGAGGGTTTGGACCGCCGCCCCATTAATTTCATCAAAGTTCTGTGACGAGAAAAGTCTGTTCTGGTCTATTGCACTGAATAATAAGCATGTCACTTGGGCGTAATAATCGTTATCACTAATAAGGTCAGGTGATTCGTAAAGCCCTGCCATGACTTGTATGATGCAATAAGTAACGTGAAACTGACTCTAGGCGACGAGGTGCCCCATTTATAATGGGTACGCCCCCTGCCTACAAGCGGAGGGCCTTGTTTCCTATTGGGTCACTGGTGGAATAGGGGTGTTGTTCACGATTTGTAGCGGTCATTTTCGGCCAATCGGGAGCATATGACCTTTTCAAAGACAGGCATAGGTTGTCCCACGAAGGGCAAGGCGTGGTTTAGGCATATGCATATTCAGAAACAAGGTCATTCAAGTATTCCAGAACGGTGATTGGGACACGTCGTCAAACCTGGGGGAGGGGCTTCATACCCTTTGTTGGAAATACATGAACGATCGAGTATATCGGTATTTCGAAAGCTTTTTTTTATTTAGGCTGAGAAATAACTGCATGTCGCGAAACAAAGGGGATTTTGTCTGACAGTACTACAATTATATTCGGCGAAAGGTGTGGACCTGTGACCTTTTCCGGGTAAAATATATCTCTATATATATATATATATATATATATATATATTGTTTGGGGATTGTCGAAATATACGCTTCTATTGTCTCCCATCTCGGGGAAAAGTAAAATTTTGGCCATGAATCCTATTTACTTTGAAAGAACGTGTTTTACACCTTTCAAAGGGGATATACTCGTATGTTTACAAGGTTCCAGAGTTTTTATTGTTCTGTATCTTTCTGGTATAAATCAATTTTAGAATATCTTCCTCTATCTTCTGTTGTGCTGTATTTTGTACGTTTCGCGACGCCACCACCCATACGACTCATTTGTGTTTGAAGGTTCGTGATCCTTGACCTGAAAAGTCCCAAAACATCTCGCGTATTGTGTGATATACTAAATTGGTTTTAAAAATAGAATAAATACCATTTTATATTTGTTTGAGAGTTCCTACATACATATATATATATATATATATATATATATATAGGAAAGGTTGTGCATAAAACACGCCTTTATCTGGAATATTCTTTTGTTAAGGACGGTCATAAATTAATCTGTAGATGTACCACAAATATAATATCAGCTTCCTGGCCACTATACCGATCCGAAAGAAACGTCATAAAACATGCCTTTACCTGTACATTTTGTTAAGTTTTCCTAGTATATATACGTGAAACAATGCAAAAACAGTATATTTCAAAATATTTTAAAGCCTGCTTATTAAAATAAAGTTTATACTTTTATTAGTCAAGGACTGATACGATATGTTTAATTGTGCGGTGCGAAATTAGCTACACAAGACAGTGCGTATTTAAGATTTTGACCAATATTTCAGATTTGGAGCATAGACTCATTAATTGTTTATTTAATGATAAATACCGTAATATATATATATATATATATATATATGTATTATTTCGCCATATATATATATATATATATATATATATATATATATATATATATATATGCTGGGTGTGGCCCCGGATGACATTTCATTTCATAATATAAATAAACGGTGTAATGAACACTAATGATCTCTTCTCTATTACGCGCGATGTTTTATCGAAAATTGTGGTAATAAAAATAGGAATTATGTAATAAAATTATTTATTTTAGCTGCCTACAGAATTTCTGTTTATTAAATAAATAATTAGTTGTCTTTAAGGAGAAAAAACATCTGTTTTGGCGGGAGTTTAAAATAAATGGTGGTATTTAGCTTCTCTAATTATATATATATATTAGGGTGATTCACAAATCATGACCATCGTGGATTTTTAGGGATACCCCCTCATTTGTTCCAATTTGTCACAAAAACACCCTGTGAGAAATTCCAGGTCAAACAAATAACATTCAGAGGTCGCGCCCGCCAATTGAAAATTTGAAAATTACAAAAAATTAGAGTAAAATCAAATTTTTTGAATTTGTTCTTATTTTTGTTGCAGGTTTGTTGCAGGTTGCAGGTTTTGTGCAGGTTTGCTGCAGGCAGAGTGGTAGGTGATTCGTATATGAGCAAATAGCGTTCAAGGAAATCGGTATCGCAGTGTGCTTGTGGCAGTGTCCAGGAGAGGTGCTATATCAGTGAGTCTCTCCGCCTCAATTTCTCTTCTATTTCCTCTATCTTAATTGTGACAAAAATGAGATCAAGAAGCTCAACAGATATCTGGCTGATCGGTCAACAAATAGATAAATTGAATCAAAGTAAGCTTCCATCAAAGAAAGAAGTAATTTCCTTATTCATGAATTATAAACATATCAAGAATGAAACTGTCAGAGAAGCATTAACTTCAACCGTTAATGATGTATTGGAAGTGTGGCAGAGAGCAGGAATACCAACAACCCAGAAATGTAATGTTGTGAAGAAATTAAATAAACTGTATGATGAGTGGCAAGGGCTGAAGAGAGCAAAGGAAAAAAATCGAAGTTTTCAATAGAGAAAGAGAATACATGGAAAGAAAAATTGGATGGACTCTTTGATATTGCGCATGCAAATGCTAACGAGTTAATAACTATTGAGGAAGAGAGAGAGTTTCTACGGCTACAAAGGGAAGGTCGAAAGGGTAAAATGATGGCAGTTGATAAGGATGAAGAAAAACGTCGAAAGGAAGCTGCGAAGAGACATGAAAAAATGGATAAGAAAAGGTTACATGAATCAAGTGCATTTGATGAAACAGTTGTTCTTGCAAGCAGCAGCAGTTCCTGCAGTGATTCACCTGCATCTACGGAAGAAGAAGTAGATCTGGAAGTGCCCTCAACATCCAAAAGAGGCCTTCCAAGAAAAAAATTCAAGATTATGAATGAAAATCTGCTTTCCTCATTGGATGTTGCTAAGATCAGCGACCGATCAGCCTCTTTAATAATTATTCCAACGATCGCAAATGTTGGAAAAGATCCAGAGAATTACAATGTTAGCTACTCATCGATTCGCAGGGCAAGACAGAAATCAAGAAAGAAGTTCAGTGAAAACTTGAAAGAAGAATTTCAAGCTGACAAACCCTTGATTGTTAATTGGGATGGCAAACTCCTCGAAGACATTACCGGGAATGATGTTGTTGATCGGTTGCCAGTCCTAATCTCTGGCAGTGGAGAAGATCAACTGCTTGGAGTGCCAAATATAGATCATGGCACAGGAAAGGATACTGCAAATGCAGTACATCAGGCGATCATTGATTGGAATCTAATAGATAAGGTAAAAGGCATGTGTTTCGATACAACTGCATCGAACACAGGTCGTAAAAACGGAGCTTGTGTCCTAATTGAACAGAAAATGGAGAAAGATTTGTTGTGGTGTCCTTGTCGACACCATATCCTTGAAATCATGTTGGAAGCAGTGGTATCCCCTGCATTACAGGCTTCATCAGGCCCTGACATTCAGTTATTCAAAAGATTCAAAACAAACTGGAATAAGATTAATCTAACTTCATACGATAAATTAGAAAATTATCCACAAAAGGAAAAAGAGGAAATCATCAACTTTGCAGCAAGAAAAATCAATGAAGATCAACCTCGCGACGATTACAGAGAGTTATTGGAACTGACAATCATCTTGCTTGGCGGTACTCCAACGACTGGAATAAAATTCAGGAAGCCTGGGGCTTATCATAGAGCCCGTTGGATGGCGAAAGTCATTTATTCAATGAAAATCTTTATGTTCAAAAGTCAGTTCAAAATAACAGCAATAGAAGAAAGAAATCTAAAAGAAATTTGTTGGTTTTCTGTTTCAATTTATATTAAGCATTGGTTTTCAGCATCCTGCGCAGCAAGTGCTCCACGAAATGATCTGAGTCTTCTCAAGAATCTTCACAGCTACAAAAGCACAAATGAACAACTAGCAAATGCTGCTTTAGAAAAATTCAAGAATCATTTGTGGTATCTCTCAGAAGAGTTGATCGCATTGGCTTTCTTTGATGATAAAATCAGCTTTGACACCAAAAGAAAAATGAAGGAGGCTCTTACAAAATCTTCGGAGCCAGATCCTCCAAAGAAGACACAAATAGACATCAAAACTATTGACAATAAGCAGCTTGAAGATTTTGTAACTGCTAACACAAAGTCCTTCTTCAGTATACTCGGATTGTCTTCAACGTTCTTGAGCAAACCAGTCGAAGATTGGCTTCTCGATGAGAGTTATTGGGTTGCAAAGAACGTAGTGAATCACATGAAAGTTGTTAATGATATTGCTGAAAGAGGAGTGAAATTGATTGAAGATTATAACAAATTAATTACCATTGATGAACAACAGAAGCAATATCTACTGCAAGTTGTATCAAATTATCGGAAGAAGCTTCCGGACAAAACTAAGAAAACTCTCGTATCTTTGACGCAACAGTAAAATTTACGAGTATATCCATTCTATGTATCTATTATAAATATCTATTGTATTGTATCTGTTTTATGAACAAATGGAAAAGAGGAAGGTGGTATGATAGGCCTCGTGGGGAACTTCCACTCAAAAAAAAGTAACGTGACGCTTGCTGTACCTCCTGGGTGTCATGGAAATCAGCAAATTTTCAAATGGCGGGCGCGACCTCCAAATATTCGAATTTTGACCCGAAATTTCCCCAGGATCATTTTTCCACCAAATTAAACCAAATGAGAGGGTATCTCAAAAATTTGAAACAAAAAAATTTTACTCCCCCACTTTTGCATCACCCTAATATATATATATATATATATATATATACAGTGCCCGCGAAAAGTATCCGATCACCCTTGAAATTTGTATTTTTTACATAAAAAACAATGTTTAAATGTATACTAACCTTATATTAGTATTTTGTCATCTGTCCTTTGGTTTGGATGACTTGTTCTAGACGTTTTGGCATGGATTTAATCAAGTTTTGACAAACTTCCACTGATATTTCCTTGCACCATACCTTTTTGATGGCCTCTTGTAATTTTTCGACTGAGCCAGTGTCGTGGCATTCAACCTTATTTTTTATTATTAGCCACAGATTTTCTATCGGATTGAGATCTGGACTATTACCAGGCCAATCCAAAATATCAAATTTATTGTCAGTAATCCATTTTGTCACTATTTTGGCCCTGTGACATGGTGCACCATCATGCATGTATGTTTTTGTCCTTTGGATTGCCATTGCCATTGGAAGTTTATCCTGTAGCATTGCTAAATACCGTGCACCATTCATAGTTGTGTTCTTCGGAAGAAAATATAAGTTTCCACGCCCATAGTAACCGAAACAACCCCAAACCATCACACTTGGAGGGTGTTTCATTGTCTTTAGGGTGTATTTAGGGTCCATCCTATTTGAGCCAATAGGCCGGCGAACCTTTTTTTGGACAACTTCTGAATGTCAAAAATGTCGACTCATCGCTAAATAAAACCTTCTCAGTCATCAACAGTCCAATGAATGTATTTTTTACAAAATGCGACACGTTTTTTACGCATTTTTTCATTAATGAACGGTTTCTTAGCAGCATGGCGAGATGGTAATCCGAGTTCTTTTTGGAGCCGCTCCTGGATAGTTCGTTCAGAAACACCAGATAACAAATTATTCATATTAAATTTTATTTCTTTCGCAGTTATTGTTTTTTTTCAATACTAAACGTTTCATAAGTTTGTCTGTTCACGAATTTGTTTTTCTCGGTCTGCCAGATCGTTTTTTAGGGACTGGCGTGGTTAGGCCACCATTGTTCTTAGCCCGTGAAACCCATAAATTAACGGTACTTTGGGATATGTTTAATTCCTTAGCTATCGGTCTCTGTGATTTCCCACATGCATGCAAAGCAACAATAGCACCTCGACAATCACTCTTAAGTTGTTTTTTAGCACACATTATATATAAATTTTATTTACACCACTTTCTGTAAAAAAAAAAAAAAATCAAGAAATTTACACAAACAGTGAAATCTGACAAATTTGAGACACAGCCACCCGCAACGAAGGCTACCAGAACACTAATTTGAGAATGCGTTGGATAGCTCTCATATCAGCGAGCAACCTCAAAGTTACCAGATGTCGCTAGAACAAATAGAAAGTGAATTACGTGTCTCTGAATATCAAGGGAAAATATTGTATTTTCTTGAGTGATCGGATACTTTTCGCGGGCACTGTATATATATATATATATATATATGTGTGTGTGTGTGTGTGTGTGTGCAAACATAGATAACAAAAGTATCAATTACTGAATGCTGTAACAACGTTTTATTGAATAATTTTCCGTGTTTTAAAAACAGAGAGGAGAGAAGATAAAAGAAATAACGGATTTAAATACGTTATAATAAAACACAAAACAGAGAGGAGAGAAGATAAAAGAAATAACGGATTTAAATACGTTATAATAAAACACAAAACACGGCGATATATTTTTAATAATCTTTTATCCGGATTATATATATATATATATATATATATATATATATATATATATATAAAGCCTTGTTAGGAAAAGGGCCATAGTGGATGACTAAAACTTCCCTTTAAAAACAGAATGAGTTGACAACATATTATTGAATAATTTTTGGTGTTTTAAAAACAGATTGATGTAGCGACGTTTTATTGAATCCTTGTACACAATAATATATTTTATTTGGCTGAGTAATTGTATGACTCTTTCGATAGGCACTTAGCTGGGGTGTAGGGGGCTAGCAACAGGACTGGCTCCGGAGTGGGGCGCGTGTCCGGATCCATTTAACACACTGTGACCCTTAGCTGATGATGCTCTGAGACGATGGCATCCTAAGGCCTGGCTGATGTGCCCGAGGCACTGGCTGGCACTGACGCCCTAAGCCACCTGGCTGTTTAGGGGGCTATAAAAGGCGGCGGAGTGGGCGAAGCCTCTATATTCGTTCGGCCTTCGCCGAGCAAGGATCTCTGGTCCTTTCTTTTTAATGGCCCTTTGGGTGGTGAGGAAACCCCTTCCCTCCCATAGAAGCCTCTTACTTTAGGTATACCTCTTTGGGGGGAATAGCTTGGGGGAGAACTCCGCCTCCAAGTTGCATACCCCTACTTCTCTCTTCCTCTCTTGCTATCCCTTTATGCTCCTTTCGGGGGTGAGGCAACGAAGGGGGGCGGGGCGGGGCTTAGCAGCAAAGGGGGTGGGGTGGCACTCTTGCAACAAAGGGGGGTTGGCACTCTTGCAACAAAGGGGGTGGGGTGGCACTCTTGCAACATTACGTAATATTTTGCAATTGCATTTCACTCTCCCTTTTTGACACTATACTACTAGAGCAGTGGTTCTTAAACTTTTTGACTCCGTTACCCCTTTTCCTGATCTCAACTAATCTCATTACCCCACACAAACTTGCAATGCCGAAGTTGTAAAGAAAGTGGAAAAATTAATTACTGAAAATAACTGAAATTACCTTTAATGTGATGGGTGCAACTGTTTTTTAGCTACAAGTTGTATTTTTACCATATTAAGAATTGCTCCATTACCCCCGGAAATACCCAAATTACCCTTTTGGGGGTAATTACCCCCAGTTTCAGAAACTCTGTACTAGAGTTATCAACACTTTTCCTTGCTCCTGGTCTTCTCTTGTGCCCCCTTTGTCGTGGTGTATATATCGGGTGGCCCAAAAAAAACGCCTTAAGATTTGAACATCAATAACTTCAAAAATATGCAGTTTACACTTCCAAAATTTACAAAACTTTTACCTCAATCTATTGGTAAGTCATCATAAAAATTTCAGACGTCTACATAAAATACTTTTTCCACAGCTGAGGGAACAATGAGGTATGGTGAAAAAAAACGAATATCCTAAATCCTAAATGTGTATAGCTGTACCTGGCAACTATTCTAAGACTTGTAGTGGTTTCCTTAGCCTATGGATAATCTGTTAGTCTCTGAAAAACGTCAGATGACATAGGCTACGCCCATCTTAAATACTGTTTTTTAAACTTACCCTTCAAATTATGGTTCTAACTAACGGTGAAAATGCTGTGAGTGAAAAGTGTTTCTTGGAAAAAAGATGGACTGGGGCAAGAATTTTGAGGGAATTTCCAGGAATAACTTGTAATGTTACGTCTGTGAATAGAATAATCAAAAAACTTAAAGCAACCGGTTCGACGGCACGGAATCGTGGAAGTGGTCGGCCTAAAACAGTTTACACTCAAGACAATATAGCAATGATCGAAATGATGAGCCTATCTCAAGAGGATCGACCTGGGTCACACTGCTCTCAGAGGAAAATTGCAAGAAATTTAGGTATCAGTTGAAGTTCCATACAAAGAATGCAGAGAACGTTAGGACTTAAAGCATTTAAAAGGATCCGTGTTTCAAGACGTGAAAGCAATGTAAGAGCTAAAAGAAAAATTCGTTGTAGAAAATTGCTTCGTAGATTTTCGTCCAATGATGTTGAAAAAATAGTTTTTACAGATGAAAAAGATTTCACCATCGAGATTGCTCGAAACTCCCGGAACGAAGTTGTTTATAGTCAGCGTAAGAAAGACATTCCTCTATTGAGACTTTACCACCAGACAAGTCGGTTTTCCAAAAAACATGATATTAGCAGGTGTATCGTGGAATGGAAAGACGAAAATTCATTTCATTTCAGAAAATAAAAAATTAATTCAGAAACCTATGTAAATCTCTTAGAGGAGAATCTTTTGCCTGATTGTCGGCATCTGTATCATGGAAACGATTTCATACTCCAACAAGATGGTGCTACAGCTCATACTAGCAAGTTCACACAGGATTATCTACAACAGAATTAGTCAACTTCATTGGAAAAAAACGACTGGCCCCTCCGCAATCACCTGATTGCAATCCCATGGATTATTGCATATGGAACACTCTAGCATAGACGATTTATGAAGGCCAAACAGAAAAGTTTACAGAAATGCAATGAAAGAAAAAAATACTCGAATATTGGGACAAAATAACATTAGCAGAAATCAGAAAAGGTAGCATGTCGTGGAAGAAAAGGTTAAGATTAGTTTGTAAGCAGGACGGCGGACATATTGATCATATTTGTTGATAAGATGTGAATAATAAAATTTTTCAGTTTATGATATTCGTTTTTTTCACCATACCTCATTGTTCCCTCAGCTGTGGAAAACGTATTTGATCTACAGATCTACAGAAGCTAAGGCTAACAAAGACCCTAAGATCCACTCTAAGTTTAGCCCGAGAGAAAGAAGAAAGTAAGGGGTTAAAAGAAAAGAATAAGGGGTTAAGTAAGTAGCAAAACCTATCACTCGTGGGTTAAAATTCATTCAGAAAAAGAGAAAGAAATATACCATCATCATCCGCCGGCCACTGCCGACAAGTCGGAAAAATAGTCGAAGAGAATACTTCCAGCTGTTGCAGACCGGTCATCCACTCTATAGGGAGGTAGAGGATGCAGCCCACTCTGCCGGAAAGGGGTGAAAGATGAAAAGAAGTAAAATAAGAACGCATTACAAACCATGCAACACATTCTTAACTCAAACACTATCATACCATGCAAACTACACATGCAAAGAATAACAAAAAGTGGGTTAGTTCGTGTTAGTCCAATTTTTTTTTTTTTTTGCTGGCATATCACACGCTGGCATGTCACAAGCTGGCATTAGTCGTCAACAGACTCATCCCCGATCACCACTCCCAGAGCTCCTGTTGCTAATTGTTTTATTATTATATTAAACAACGTTAATATTTTTAAAATGCCTATCTAAACGGTTCTTAAACACATTAACGCTGGTAGAGTTCACGACTGACGCGGGAAGATTATTCCATTTATCAATTACTTTAAACGTAAAGAAGTTTTTAGCGATATTAGTAATGAAACGTCTGCCACGCAACTTAAATCCGTTATTACGAGTATTGCTATTATCGAAAGTGAACAGCTTATCAAAATTTACGTTATCGACTTTATTAACGATTTTGAAAACTTCAATAAGCTCCCCCCTTAATCTCCTAGTTTCGAGTGAATGCAAATCTAACCCTTTAATCCTATCTTCATAAGGCTTGTTGCGAAATGACGGAATTAGTTTCGTGGCGCGAAGCTGAACCCTTTCTAACCTATCAATATCCTCACCCAAATACGGGCACCAAAACTGAACAGCATATTCTAAATGAGGCCTGACTAGGGACTTGTAAAGGGGCAATATAATATTCTTCGATTTAAATTCGAAATTGGGCGCTATGAAGCCTAACATCCTATTAGTTTTTGCGCAAGACTCCACGCACTGGTTCCTAACTTTTAAATCCTTAGACACGCGTACGCCTAAATCTACTTCCTCGTCAACGCTCACTAACTCTCTATCATCCATCGTGTACGTGTAATTATTGTTACGAGAACCTACATGCAAACCTTTACATTTGTCTACGTAGAAGTCTGAAATTTTTATGATGGCTTACCAATAGATTGAAGTAAAAGTTTTGTAAATTTTGGAAGTGTGAACTGTATATTTTTGAGGTTATTGATGTTCAAATCTCAAGGCGTTTTTTTTTGGGGCCACCCGATATATATTTTTACCAACCTTTTTATATAGAATAGAATAGAATAACCTGTATTAATAATAATAAAATAAATACATTTTTTTCAATTTACAATGACATGAATAATTTTGAAGCTCGACTATTTATTTTATTTAATTTGGCCCTTAAGCTTTAGGCTTTACTGGGCTCTTATTAAAAATAAGCAGCTAGTTGTTATTAATTAATAATAATAAATAAATAAATAAGTAAATAAGTATTATTAATAGTTAAAACATGTATTACAATATTAAACAATATTAATGGACAATATTAAACAATATTAGTGGACATTAATCCTAGATTTTTGTTTGTATGCCATTATTAATCCGGATTTCAACTTGGTTTTAAACAAATTTACATTCACAATATTTTTTATATCGGCATGCAAGTCGTTCCATAGTTTCAGTCCAATGAAAATGGGTAGTTTTTGAGATGAAGACAATCTAAATTGAGGTATAACAAGCTTTGATCTATTTCTGGTCTGATACGAATGGATTTCTTGATGAGTTACAAAATATCTATTTACCCATTGCAAATTAATGATTTTGTTCTTACACTTGTAAATAAAAATAAAATGTGCCAGTTTGGTTATATCGTTGAGCTTTAGTAGGTTTAGCTCTTTAAATAATGCACTAGAGTGATCAAGGAAATCAGCATCAGATAATAACCTTATTGCTCGTTTTTGGATGACAAAGATACCATTTAATGCGTTGTTAGCGGAGATTCCCCAAACGAGGGTGCAGTATGTTATATAAGGAAGAACAAGAGTGTGATAAAGAGTCAATAAAACTTGTTTAGGGACTACATTTTTAAGTTTAAACATTATAGCAACGCTCCTTGAAATCTTTTTCGCGATATTATTTACATGATCACTCCATTGCAAATTCTTATCTAGCATTACACCAAGAAATTTTGTTACAGTACACTCCTTTATGGCGATTTCATTAACATTAAGTTCATCAAGGTATACATTTCTTTTATTAGTAAAAATCATGAAATTTGTTTTACTGGTATTTAAAAAGAGTTTATTGGTGGTCAACCATTTCATTACACTGATGAATTCTGAATGAAATATATTCTTAGCTGTATTAACATCTTTGCAAGAAAAAGAGACAGTTGTATCATCTGCAAACATTATGAAGTTCAGTATATCAGATGAACGTGGAAGGTCATTTATATATAATAAAAATAACAGTGGACCTAGAATTGAGCCCTGTGGCACACCATGTTTGACAAGCGCTTTAGTTGAGCAAACCTTATTTACTGATACAAAATATCTATTGGACAAATAACTTTTAAACCAATCACTGATTGCTCCTCTAAAGCCGTAACAATATAATTTATTAAGTAGAATATTATGGTCTATTTAACAGGGGTGGCCAAGTTTCCTGGACCCAAGAGCCACATACGACGTTTTTCAGATGTACGAGAGCCGCATAATATTTTAAAAAGAATTTAATTATTAACAACATATACCTATACATAGAGTTATACTCACATTATTAAATTGTTTAATTACTGCTTGTAGAAGGCTTAGTTTGGGTCTTCATTTTGGCTGTTAATGCCTTAAAGTCTGGTTGATGTGATGTTAAGGCGGTATGAAGAAGCTAAGTCAGGTGTTCGTTAGTGAGGGCAGCACGATGTTTTGACTTTACAAACTTCATGACCGAGAAGAGTGCTTCACAGCAATAAGTTGTCCCAAAAACTGAGATAAGTCGGAAACTGGTTTTCCTGAGGTAAGAATACTTTGTCTCTGGTATTTGCTTCCAAAACTCAACTGCAGATAAGCTTTTATGCATCAACTTTAAACCCACGTCCTCCTGTAGCTCCAAAAGTTCTGTTTGTATTGAAGCAGCTTCCGTAACAAAAGGTGTGGTAACAGGACAGCCATCGTTGACGACATCAATTAGGAAAGGATTTACAAGAAATTCGAAGCATGGTTTTAGCTTCTTTAGTTCATCAAACCTGAACTGAAAATCATCAATTAGTCCTTCTAATTTACCTTTGTATTCCTCCAACTTACTATCTTTTATTTCAATATCAGGAAAAGTGTTTGCTCGGTTTTTCAGGTGGGGAAAGTGGTCAAATTTTTTTGTTACTAGATGATCTAGATCTTTTTGGAAGAGCTTTACTTTATTCTGGAAACTGAAAACTCTCTGTGTAAGGTCAGAAATGACCTTATCCTTTCCCTGAAGTGCCAAATTTAGATTTTGAAGGTGTTGTATTACATCAGTAAAAAACATCAGATCCTGCACCCATTCGTGATCTTCTAGTTGTGGATATGACTTTCCCTTTTCTTTCAAGAAATCAGTGATAGGCTCCAACAGTGCAACAAACCTATTCAGGAGATTACTAGTTGATAATCACCTTACAATACAGTAGAATGAAAGGTCATCTGGCTTATCTTGAAGATCCAGCTCCTCGATAAAATTTCTAAACGCTCGGTGCGTTTTTGCATTTGAACGAATGAAATTTACAATTTCTAGAACACATTTCGTAACACTGTCATACCTAAAGTACTTGCTTACCAAATGACCACGGTGAATGATACAGTGAATAAAGAGACACACAGGATATTTGGGATCGCGTGTTAAGAGCCCAACTAGGCCTACATTTTGTCCTACCATAGCTTGTGCTCGATCTGTTGCAACACTGACAAGTTTATTCAATGGTACTTGAGCATTTGATAATGCCTCGTCAAGTGCGTTCTTTATGTCAACCCCTCTGGTGGTTTCTCTTAGGGTCATTAAGTCCAAGAGTTCTTCTTTCACATTTCCATCGCCAGTAACATAACGAACAAATATCGCCAGTTGAGGGTTATCTTTAATATCTGTGGATTCATCGAGAGCCAAACTGA
The DNA here is from genome assembly GCA_023014485.1 of Bathynomus jamesi. NCBI lineage: Eukaryota > Metazoa > Arthropoda > Malacostraca > Isopoda > Cirolanidae > Bathynomus > Bathynomus jamesi. The sequence continues at coordinate 444,391 of JAJOZX010000233.1, forward strand.
ATGCAACATAATTCTTCAAACCACTCTGCAACGAGCATGTAATTTCAGCAGTGATCTGGGAAATACGTCTCTCTGTAGTGTGGCGGGAAATATAAATACATGCTATTTGTTCTCGAAGTTTTGTGTTATCTGGAGCGAGAATTGCAGTAACATCGGCAATATTCTTCTTCGCAACTTCTCCACTACTGTACGGAAGTTGAGCACGAGCAATATTCCATGCCATAACAAAACTAGCTTCAGTAGTTAAGTCAGCTGTCTTACACAATGATGAAAGTACAGTTTCTTGGGCAACTAGGCTAGATTTCAACATTGTTAACTTAGTCTTCCGCAATTCTGATTTGGGAGGAAATTCCGTATAAAATTTTTATGGTTAGTTTCATGATGACGCTTTAAGTTACTGGCTTTAAAGTGATTGAGTGCCACGGTGGCAGATAAGACACACAGGTTTCCCACCCTTAACAGTAAAGGCAAAGCTCTTCTCCCACTCCTGTTTAAAAACTCTCTTTTCTTCTTCATATTTCTGTTTCTTACACTTTGTCTGCTCAGTCATTTTAATCAACTAAGGGGTTGTATAACTTTCAGTTGTATAGCTGAGAAAAATAGCCAGTATTTGATCTAAGAAGCCAATTTTAAAACACACTCACTCGTTACTACACGCGGCCCGCAGGGTAGCTCGACGGGTACTGGACACTGGTGAGTGGCGATTGGTGTTAATTATGTAATTATCCCGCTTAGTGCCTGTCACACAAAAGAAATTGTCGTACGCATGACGCATTTTATTGTCAATTCAATTTTTCCTTGTTTTTTTTTCATATTTTTTAATTATGTGAAAAAAATTATATTTGTATTATGAATTTTGTCTTTTATGATAAATACAATAAAAACCAAAATTGTCTCGAGAGCCGCATGCGGCTCGCGAGCCGGGGTTTGGCCACCGTTGGTCTATTACATCAAACGCCTTACTCAAATCCATAAATACTGATATCATTATGTCTTTGTTCTCCTTAGCTATATTTACATATTCCATAAGATTTAAAATAGCATTTCCGTTGTTTTATTATTACGGAAACCATATTGATTTGGAGATAATAAATTGTAGGATTCTAAATATCGCTGCATTCTACTTTTTACAATTTTTTCAAAAACTTTGCTGAACACAGATAATGAACACACCGGCCTGTAATTTGTTGCTAGTGTAGGATCACCCCCTTTAAAAAGGGGTGTTATACAACCAGTTTTTAGCATTGATGGGAATATTCCTTTGGAAATACTTTGATTGATAATTTAATCTTAGCCAAAGTTACAGATATCTTATCTTTAACAAGTTTCAATATTGGTACAGGAATGTTATGAATGTTATTTTTTGTATTTTTTAATTTACCAATAATATTCTGGACCTCAGTAGAAGTAGCAGGAACAAAAGAAAATGAATTTAGTGGGATGGGTGGCATATATTCTAGAGGTGAGTGATCATTATTTAGTAATTGTGAGGGAAGCTTATCCGCTATTGAAGTAAAATGTGCATTTAAAGAGTCTGCAATAGCAGTATCATCAGTAATTTCTTTATTATCAACATTTAATTTCTCTATTGAATTTTTCTTAATTTGTTTTCCGAGAAGATTGTTTATGGTTGTCCAAGTGTTTTTCATGTCCCCTTTATGTTTGGAAAATTGATTGTTATAATAGTTATATTTTTGCAATTTTGATTAGTTTAGTTAATTTGTCTCTGTATTGAGTATATTGTATTTTAGGAATTTTGCTCTGTAATTGCAATTTGAATAATTTATCTCTGTTCTTTATAGAAGTGATAATTCCTGGAATGATCCATGGATTTGCGACACTTTTGGGCGAAACTGCTTTTCTCCTTAAAGGAAAGCAAATATTAAAAATATTGAATAAGGTGTCATAGAAGAACTGAAACATATGAGTTGGGTCATTTAAAGGTTCGTCACAGCCAAGTTCAGTATTTTCTACAGCCCCAATAAATTTTCTTTTGTTAACCTCTGAGAATATTCCGTAATCAATAGTTGTTTTGTCCGCAACCTGAACAATGTTATTGAATATAGCGTAAGTAGGAAAATGATCACTGATGTTTGTGGTTATAATTCCAGAATTTACGAGGGCATTGCTATTTACAAATATATTATCAATCAATAGCCGCAGAGTATCATATTGGGGGATGGAGAGTTTACGGACTTTATTAGGTTTTTGATATCATCAATGGCATCCGAGAATTTTTCAGTTAGGGTGTTTGGAGGTCAATAGATGACTATCAGTATCACGTTCAGTTTTTCTAGTCTCACTGCTAGGAGTTCCACGGAACTGTTTGATTTACCGTCTCTGTCATATGACTCTCATACACATCAATAGCACAGCCACCTTTACGTCTTGCTGTTCTATGCACTCTTAGTAAGCTGAAACCATTGATATGCAACTCTTTCTTATCAATACAGTATTTGTAGTTTCCGCAGTTTCCTTGGCAATCTTTAAGATGCGTTTCTGTGAAGCATGCGATGTCCGCCCTTGTTTCGTCTATAAATCTTTTCAGGTATGAAACTTTGTTTTGTGAGTTGGTTGATTTTATTTCTTGAATATTAGCCAGGACAATATTTATGTTCTTTGTTTTGATTTGCCTCTTGTGCATTTCCAGTTCGTTTTCCTTCGGTATCGCGTGTTTGGTAACCCTGTGGTCCTCCGAGAAAGATCCATTTCCGCCTGCCCGTTCTGGTAGCTTCTTGCCAGGAAGCGATCCGGCTCGGGGTTCCCAGCTGTGTTAACTTCATGCGTTGTACGAGACTTAGCCGTATTGTTTCTGCGATGTCGAAAAAATTTTGTTCGCTATTTGTGTACAAACTGTATTTTTCTTTACATTTTCCCTGTTGTCCTTTGAACCTTGCCCTTTGTCCTTAAATTTGCCGGGAGATAGTGGTAGCAGCTTTTCCCGCATTAGCAGGTTCCATATGTCGCGTAAGTCTTGCGAATTTCCGGATGGTAGAATCTGCAGTTGTCACCGAATTTACAGTGCCCTTATTGTAGAAGAAATTGCAGAGAGGAGGGTGTTCATACATACAGTATCCTCCCTTATATCTACAATTTCCTTTCACATAATATTTGCATACAATTTCTTCCCCATTTTTAATCGGGGTCTTTGTTTTTGACGGTTTCACTCTACTTTCTTGATTTCCTACTTGTTTCCTGTTGGTGCTAATGTCTATTGTTTGAACTTTTTGGATTAGGTTTTGTGCCTGTGTTTCATTTGTACTCTCTGTTGCACTTGTATTTATATTCTCATTCCTATTCTCGCCCTCCTTGTGTGTTGGTACTTTCTTTGTTTCTACTTCCCTATTCCTCGTTTCCTCTTTCTTTCTCTGTTCATTTTTCACAGCTTCCTCTTTTACTTTCCCCATTTCTTCTATTTTTCTTTTTTCGCTATTCACAATTTCCTCTTTTTCTTTCTCCTCATAGTCTTTTTCTGCTTTAAAGACCCTAAAAGAGTTTATTTCAGTCATGCAATTTTTGCAGAAAAACTTTAGCCCATTCAGCTGTTTTGCGCCTGTTATAAGAGAGATCTCTTCATCTTGCCATTCCACGCATCTGAAATCGAATAGAGTTTGGCAGAGGTCACATCTAATTGCCTTTGCTTCATCTGTTATTTTTTTACAGTACCCACAGGGTTGTAGGAATTTATTTGCCGTTGCCATGTTACTAATAGTAGGTAAAAGATGGTGCCCGAAAATTAACTCAAAAGGGTAATTAAGAGAGGTATTTGGTTTGACTCAAAAACTGAGGGAGGGAACGTTTTTCCCTTACTCCGGGGGATGGGGGATGTGGCACGCTGTAGATTCTCACAGATTGGTGGCTGAGAGTGTGGCCGCGAGGAATAAGTGAGGGATATTGCATTTCGATGGGCAACTAATTTCCTTTCGAAACGAAAACACTCGGAAAAACGCTGTATAGGTTTAATTGATTAGTTTTTATCGACTTTATTTTGACATACGCCGCGATTTCACTACTTAAAGAGAAATACAGCTGTGTGCAGTATATATTCACTTAGATATTGGCACTGCTTAAAACTGATTAACTGTAGGATTTTTGTTGTAATACCACTTTCACTCGGACTTCAAACGAAACACGTGCAACCGTCATCGGGCAGAAAGACTATATATATATATATATATATACATATATATATATATATATATATATATATATATATATATAATATAGGGTGTCCCAAAATTCTTTCCTATTTTTATTTGCCCGTTATTTTAGAATTTTTATTGGGATTTCTTCTTCAGAAAGGTAACAAGTTGGGGGTTTTATTCCACATATACTGTGCCAATATGCATATACCTATACATTTCTATTATTTCATTACTTAATAACTGATGCATATTGTATATTAAAACCATTCTTTCACCATTTCATACTTAAAGCAATAACTTTTCCTAATTTCGTAAAAATTAGGAAAAGATGATCACGTCACCAATACACTATAGCCTAGTAAGACCATTGGAGCTTTATTAGGCCCAGATTACGCCAGAGTCATAGTAGTTTCAGCAGGATGGAGCACCTCCACACACTGCTTGTGAAACTCGTAACTTTTTGAGGAAGAATTTGTCCGGTCCACTAATCTCCCTTCATGAGCCAGTGGAATAGCCCCATACTCACCTGGCCTCACACCCACTAACTTTTTATTGTGGGATTACATAAAGGCAGGACCTATTCTACCAAGCCGAAGACACTTGAAGACCTAAAGACCAAAGTTTATGAAGTAATCAACAATATCCCAGCTGGGCTAGTACAAAATTATGTCAAACATTTGTGTTAGGTTGAATATTGTTAGAAAGAATGGCGATTACATTGAACATGTTGTTTAATTAAGATTAATAAACGCCTATGTTTTAGTACTTATTGCGTTTGTCTTTGTAGATAGATTCCTTTTTTAGTTTAGAACATTTATTTAGAAAAAGGGACACTTTGGGAGGATACCTGGTGTGTGTGTGTGTATATATATATATATATATATATATATTAGGGTGATTCAAATACGGGGGTAAAATTTTTTTTTTTATATTTTAATGTGTTCAACCCTTTAAATGGTTCATTTCAGTATAAAACCAACTATCCTAAAATATTTTAGCAAATTTTTAATTTTTAGGGGTTGCTACCAGCAATTAAAAATTGACAGAACGACTCAAATTGTCAAATTTTTCCACACCACCCAGGGGGTACAGTACAAAGCGCATTGCTTTTTTTTAATGTGGAAAGCTCCCCCGTAGGTCCTACCATAACCACAAGCATGCATAATTAAACTAGCATGATATTTGAGACATTAGCTGTCCTTACTTCATCAATGTTTCTTTCTTTCTATCAGGGTAAACAGCCCTGTAGTTTTTCACTACTTGTAGCAAGAATTGTTTTTGATCTTCATCATGTGTTAGTATTTTATTATATTCATCCATTAATTTTACTCCTCTTTCCGCTATATCATTCACGACTTTCCACTGTTTGATAGATTTCTTAGCGGAGTTATACTCTTCATCATTATGCCATTCTTTAGCATCTTTGAGTAAAAATTTTGAACTAAATTCTGTTATTGTAAAGAATCTTTGAGTATTTGATGACAAAATCTTCTAATTTCTTCGTTGGAATAAGTGCAGGATCTAGAAAAGCCCGTTTTGCAGGAAGAGTTTCTGTTGTATTTTGCAAGGCCTTTACAATTTTGTTTTTCGTTTCAGTAGGCACTTCATCATCATAAAAGGCCAAGGCTACCAGTTCTGATAGGTACCAGAGGTGACCTAACAGTTTTTTAATAGCAACAAATGCAATTGTGTCATTTATTTGTTTGTAGACTACAAGATTCTGTAATAATTCCAGAGCAAGACGAGGAGCGCAAGATGGCACAGGAGCTGTAAACCATGCCTTTACATATAACCGAGTAGCAAATAGACAGATGTCTTTTAGTCCTTTTTTGTCTTTTACTGAAATTTTGAACTGAGATTTGAACATAAAAATTTTTAATGAATATGTAATTTTGGCCATCCACCTAGCCCGATGAAGTCCCGCTGGATGTTTAAATTTGATTCCACCTTTTGGTTCACCTCCCAAAAAATAATTGTTAACTGCAATAGTTCTAGGTAATCGTCTCTTGGTTGGAATGTATCTAGTTGATTTGTTGCAAATATAATTATGTCATCTTTGATGTCATGAATATTTTCATAGATATCTGGATCTGATAATGCTGTTTCGTAGTCCTCCTTATTAATGCTTGACCATTTTTCTCTGAACTTCTTAAAAAGGACTATATCTGGGCCAGAAGATGGTGATAAAGACTTTGAAACAACAGCTTCCAGCATAATTTCAAATATATGGTGTCGACATGCCAGCCACAATAAATCGTTGTCGAATTTTTGTTCTAGAAGAATAGCTGCACCATTTCTAGGACCAGTATTGGCTGCCGTTGTATTGAAACACATGCATTTTATTTGTTCGCAGATGTCCCATTCAAGCGATGTCTGATTGTTTGCATTAAAAAGAGACGCATTTCTGTCACTCAATTTTGCAACATCAAGACTTCCTAATAATTTATCATCAAACAATTTTCTACGTTTGCCAACCTTACTTTTCCATGTTGAAGGTTGTGCAGCACAGAAACCAGATTCATCACTTTTACTCTCTTCTGATTCTGATGATGTACTGGTGAGTATGACAGCCTCTTCATTCTTCTTTCTTTTGATCTCTTCTTCTGCTTTCCTCTTTTCATAACGTTGTTGCTTTTCTGCTGCTCGTTGCTCTTTTTTAGCAACAGCCTTATCAATGGTACCCATTTTTCCATGACGTCCTTTCTCACGTTGCATTTTCAAGAATTTCTTATCATCTATTTTTATAAGCTGCATAGCATTCTCATCAGCAATGTCAAATAAATTTTCCAGTTTATCTTTCCATTTTTCTTCTTTATTATTTAAATTTTGTGATCTCTTCAATTTGTTTGCTTTGTTTTTCTTAAGCAGCTGTCATTCCTTCAGTATTCCTTGAATTTTATCTACTACATGTATTCTTTGTTTTGCTGGTATTCCTGCTTTTTTCCAAACTGCTAGCACATCATCTGCAGTAGAACAGCCTGATTCTCTAATGTCTTGCTTTTTAATATTTCTGTAGTGCATGAAGAGGGCCATCATTTCCTTCTCTGATGGTAATACGGATGTTTTTAGTACTGCAGAGGGCTGCCCAATTAGCCATACTTCAGTTTCTTTTCTTGTAGAACATCTCCCAAATGAGCAACTGGATGATGGTGAGTTAGGCCTAGCTTCCATAATCGATTAATTGGTATCAAAATTACGAGTTCCAAGCAACAATTAAAAGCAAGCTAGTATATAAACCATTAATTAAAAATTCTGAAATATAAACAATTAAACATAAAATCATAAGTTGTAAAAACAAACAAATTGAAAAAGAGGGAAACTTTGACGCCTGGTAGCACATAGTAAATTTTATTTAAAATTCACCAAATTTGGCATACACTACTTTTTTGTCATAGGGAACAAAAATACAGGTTGAACAATTAAAAAAAAAACTTTGATTTTTTTGAATCACCATAAATTATATATATATATATATATATATATATTTACACAGTTTGTGTGTGTGTGTATATATATATATATATATATATATATATGGGAATGAACTCAGAATGGTTCCCTGAGGTTTTTTATGATACACACAGAACGTGCATGGAACAAGGAACTATTCCAGGATAATTAAATCCACTATAGTCCGAATAAGTGATGGTAAATGACAAATACTATAGTTTTTCTTTTTCATGATGCTAGCCCGACGTGAGCAACGGGTCACTCGCAAAGAGGTCACAAAAATATAACTTCCCTCACCAGCTATCTGCAAAGCAGATAGGATCCAGCTTTGGGACAGGATCTAGGGTTTAAAGCAGCCTAGCCCAGCTACATTTAGAACCCCAATATTCGGACTATAGTGGATTTAATTTTAATTATCCTAGAAGAGTTCCTTGTTCCATGCACGGTCTGTGTGTATCATATATATATATATATATATATATATATATATATATATATATGTTATACACGAGCAGAATATTATAAGGGAACCCAGAGACCTTTCCATGCCCAAATTCCTTCACGAACCCGGAGACCTTTCTCTTCCACGGACCCAACGATTCGACGAAACTGAGATTCCACTCTCAGACCCAGACACTTCAAATAAGGATTGGCGGCAGACCGTCGCCCATTTAGCTCTCACCTATGGCAAACTCGAGGATTCCGCCATATGAAAGGAAGGGTCTGAGGCTTGGCCGCCAGAACTTGAAGATGGGCATCGTCAGTAATAGAGAAAGGCTGGGCTGCGTCAAGATCAATTCTCCGAGTGGGACCGGCGTGTTTTTGCTCGTTAAAGACTTAATTTTTTGAGTATATTGTGTATCGGAAACTTGGGCCAAGGGAGTCTTAACCGCAGATAGGAAGAGGCGGTAGGCTCAGGCAATATTTACCGTGTAACTCGATTGTTTTTATTTTAAGGATTAACCGCTTTATTATCGGACTTTTGTTAACTCATACTTTTGATTAAGAGAAGTAATTGATTCACTGTAACTCGTCAAATTGTATTGCCCGAATTCAAATTAAAAAACCATACAAGCCGTCTATTTTCTTTCCACTTCCGAACATTATTTATTGGGAATTAAGGGATTTAAGGAATAGAAAAACGACTCACACAGTACTCCGCGATTGTGGGAATACGAATATTGAATTATTCCTACATCTAGGAGTGCTTAAAGTAATAGGGCGGGTCATACATACTATGCATTGTTTTTAAATCAATGGAGAGGGGTGTTCAAATGACATATTTTGGTGTATAGAACACAATTCTGAAGAAAATATTTAATTCTGATAACCCTAACCTACATCATTTTGCAGTTGATTATTATTAAATTGTTGATTATTTTACTATTGTAGTTACCCCAGAATATGTCTTCTCACGTTTTCTATCATGGCTGCTCACGTTATCTCTCATAGAGTATTGTTCTAACTAATTCATATAAACACATATAATGTAATTCATATAATAATAATAATATTTAAATACTCAAATAAAAAGGTGTGCCATTCCACTTAATTGTAATTATCATACAGTTTGGGGGGTCCTGATCTACCAGAGCACAAGAGACAGGTGAGGACATTGAAAAGGCAGTGGATGGAAAGGAAGGCAGAGAAAAGGAGAAGGAGCAAGGAGGAAAGTGCTGCAGTAGCAGAGAAGGCAGCCAGGAAGGATGTTAAGAGATTTTTGGCAGATGGTGATGAGGATCTGGAATTGGAGAGAAGTGGTGATGAAGATGAGTTTGTTCCTGAAGTTGAGCTCTTCCCTCAAACTGACCCTGAGCCAGCAGCTTCGGCAAAGGTATAGAAAAACTATGATGAGATTCAAAACATTGCCCTTGCTAGTGTAAGGTATGGCATAGGGCTGAGGCCAACTGCAGCGATAGCAACAGCAGCTCTGATTGACGCAGGAATCATCACAGAAGACAATACAAGTAAAGTGATTGATAAGAGCAAGGTCAAGAGAGCACAGGAGAAGTTGATGAGAGAGCTGGGGGAACAGTTCGAGAAGAAGTGCAGGGAGGAGGGGGGGATCTCTTGCATCCTCTTTGATGGGCGGATTGACCTGACCAATGTGATGATGGAAGCTGAGGGCAGTGACCAATCTTTTCCCGCAAAGATCAAGGAAGAACACTATAGTGTTGTTAGTGAGCCTGGCAGCTACTATCTTTTCCACTTTACCCCAGAGAAAGCAACTAAAGAGGAGTCACATGCGGAGAAGATTGCTAAGGTCCTGTTTGCCTGGCTGAAAGAGAGGGGTTATGATAAGACCTTGTTGGCCATTGGAAGAGACTCAACAAATGTCAACACTGGTGTGAAAGCTGGAGTAATGCGGAAGCTGGAGCTGCACCTGGGAGAAAGCTGGTCTGGTTGGTGTGCAACCTGCACACTGTTGAACTTCCCCTGCGCCATCTCATTGTTGACCTTGATGGCTCTACTCTGTCAGACAAAAAATTATCCGGGCCAATAGGAAAGCTCCTTGATTCTGCTACAGACTTTGATATCAATCCAAACTTCACCCGAATCTCTGTTGGCCCTCCACTGATCAAGCTTCCTGACAAGGTCATTCAAGATCTCTCAACTGATCAATACTATGGCTATAAAATTGTCTGTGCAGTCAGGGATGGAGTACTTCCTGCAGGGCTGACTCTGTTAGAGATAGGACCAGTAAACCACAGCCGATGGCTCACCACAGCGAACAGACTTCTCAGGCTCTGGGTGTCAAAGCACGGACTTAAAGGAAAGAACCTGAAGATTCTGCAATTCATTGTGGAATTCATCATTGGAGTGTATTACCCATGTTGGTTCAACGTGAAGGTCAAGCACTCCTGCATCGAAGGGCCTAGGCACATCCTCTTTCAGCTGGACTGCCTCAAGTCCCAGAGAAAGGAGGTGCTGGATATTGTGATGCCAACTGTGAGAAGATCTGCTTGGTATGCCCACAGTGAAGTCATCCTCCAAACACTACTCTGCTCTGAGGATCAGAAGGAGAGGATTGAAGGGGTGGAGAGAATCCTGGCCATCAGGGGAGAGGGGGACCCGGACACTCAGCTGGGGGACTCCTTTGTTAGGAGCAGAAGGACACCTGACATCAATTGTGATGCTTCCAGCATCGGTGACTTGATCAGCTGGTCAGAAGGTGTGTCAGAGCCACCTCTCACCTGCTCTCTAAGCACCTCAGAGGTGAAAAACTTCATCAACACCCCCATGGAGGTGCGCAACTGGCCTTGCCACACACAAAGCATTGAGAGGGTTGTTAAAATGGTGACTGAGGCTTCTGCTAAGTACTTCTCACAGGTTAAGAGGGATGGAGGGATCAGGGCTGAGGAGACCAGCAGGAAGCTGATGTCCAAGTCTGAGTCAAAGCAGGATTTGTGCAACCTGGCAAAGTTCAAGATGTCAGGAGAATGATCTTTGTAATTATATCCAGTGATATACATGCAGTTCACCTATTAATAAATATATGTAAAGTTGATTTGGCCTTGTCAATATAAATGATTTACCTTATATCTTTTAATATATTATAAAGGGGTTCAAAAGGGTAAAATTGGCAATTTAGAAATACAAAATGATGTAGGTTAGAGTTATCCTATCCAAAAAGGAAGCTCATATTTGAATTCCCCATGTAAAAACACATAATTTAGACACCCCTGATGGTAGGATTTCCTTCAGATTCATGTTGTCACCTGAGTACGACCCGCCCTATTAAAGTAATACCCCTCTCGGGTACCATCCTGACCGCACCGAAATCGGTGAGAGGAGGTATTATTATATATATATATATATATATATATATATGTTAACCCCTCCGTCTATGGCCCTGGGGTGGTTCGGAGTCGACGAGGGTTCTGGTTAGGAGGCAGCAACGGATCTGTTACTTGCAGTAGTTTCTTCTATACTACTCTCCGAGTTCTTCTTTAGTGGCTCGGAGGATTCTGAGAGGCTTATTAAATTCTTTGAGGTTTCTCCCCGATTCTTCTTGTAACTTATCGGGAGATTCTAATGACTAAGTTTTCTGAAGAGAGCACGGCTCGAAGGAGAAGATAAAGACTTTTTCTTACTGTGTTTTACTCCTAAACTGTTACAGGTAATGCTCAGCCTCGTAGTTGGAATCAGAACAAACATGGAAGAAATTTGTGGGGTTTATATACCCCGATTCTATTAACATCATCATTATTAAATGTTGAAGAGGCTGCATTATTTTTGCACAATATTTGAAAATAAAGTAAATCTTTTAGCTGTGGTAAGGTTTAAACGAATAAACAAGATATTTGAAGATGAAGCCATATTTTTATCTTAAATTGCTATTTTCAGATCTGATGTTGTTATGATCTGCCAAGTTAACTAAAAGTGGAAATTGAACTATGCATCTTTACACTAAAATATGCATATGAGTAAAAATTAAAGGTTTAAGATTTACAATTAAATGCTTAGGCAAGACATGACTTCATCTTTTATAACGAAGAAAGAATGTATACAAAACATGACATGGCAAAAGTTACTCAGGATTCATTATTAAGCTAAATCTAAAAAAATGATTATGAGATTTTAAAAAACAACAGGTCATCAATTATTTGGCAAAGTAGAAAGCACATCAAAATTTATTCCAACGGAAGAATAATAATAAAAAAAATAACAACAGTATCGCCGATTCTACATTCCTTATGGCGACATAATGTCGGGTCGGACATTGAGTACATTGTAATTTTGGTCTATTGTAACTATGATTATAATTACCAATTCATTTATTATCGTTAACTACAATTCCATTAAAGTACATTGACTACGTCATTTAGTACATTACATCATTAAGTACAGTTTCATTAAAGTACATTACATTATATTAAATTAAAGTATTACAGTTAATTATAATTAAACAGTTACTATAACTTTGTTTTGTTACAGTGTTTCATATTAATAGACAATTAAGATGTTAGAAATATAATACAAAGTACATGGGCACATACGGTATGGATGAATATGGTTGAATAATAATATTTATACTACATAACACCACAACATTATTATTAAAGAATTTACCATACATTGCATACTAGAGATAGGATGAAGGAAAATTAATGACGGGAAAATGTGACGTCATAGTTATTGAATTTGTACGTATACATAGTACAAATCATTATTAGGAAGATTTACAAGAACGAATTAGAGACAAAGAGTGGGTAGTAATGACTAAGAAGTACAACTACGGGTTCCAATCCTGTTATATGCAATGTGTATGCATAATCTAGGGTCGAGGGTGAGATGCAAGACAACCATAATTAATTATAATAACTTCTATAACAAATGGAAAATGGATACGACTAAACCATAGATATGGTAGATCGTAGGGTTGTGACATGAACAAAAATAGGAAGCTACAAGTAAAATTATTATCCAAACTCGCGTTAAGCGATTTTGGTTCTTATGTAAAAATGAATATTGATTATTCATTGTTCAATTTTTACATATATATATATATATATATATATATATATATATATATATATATATATATATATATATATATATATATATATATATATATATATATATATATTAAAAGCGTGTAAATGAGTAAAACACATTCCTAAATGCATTACAATAATTAAACACGTGCTGAAGTTACTTGGCATGGGGTACTTGCTTATAATTTACCTATCATTTAAAAAAGTACTCGTACATAGCAATATCAAACCTATGATTATGTTTCGGAGGAGCTGAAGTCCCCGTAGCCCACCCCTGTCTACATCCCTGTATATATATATATATATACAGTATATCTGAAATAGGGGTCAGTATAAGGCGGCCATAAGGCGATGTAAGTAGGAAGAAGAGTCTATTCGAGCATCGAAAGCCTGTGACTCTCACATAAATAACGATAATAACAAATTTTGGAAATTTGTTAAGAATCAAACGGGTGTCAAAAGTGTCCTCCCTCAAATAATTGATGGGGTGTCGGGGGAGGATGAAATTGCAAAGCTGTGGAAAAACCACTACTCTAACATTCTTAACAGTGTGAGTAGGGATAATCTTAAGATAGATTGCAGCGAAACGACTGTGGGAGGGACAAGTGAAAATACTTTGATATCATTTCCTGAAGGAAAAAGGTTAATTATTAAAGAGTTAAAGACTGGTTCTGCGTCAGAGGCAGATGACCTATCGAATGAGCACTTAAAATATGCCAATGACGTGATATGTCTGCATATATCATTGCTCTTATCAGCCATACTTCCTCATAGCTATATCCCTGCAGAGTTCATGAGGGTATATATATATATATTGCCTCTAGTCAGAAATAAGTACGGAGACATTCTATCCAGCAATAATTACAGGCCTATTGCTGTCGCCTCCTGCTTCTCGAAACTAATAGAAAAACTCTTGTTACTCTGATTAAATGATTACCTATGGACATCTCCTAATCAGTTTGGTTTTAAAAGGACCCACTCAATTGACCTGTGTATATATGTACTTAAAAAAATAATATCTAAATACATTGACAGTAATTTAACTATTTATAGCTGTTTCCTCGATATAAGTAAGGCATATGATAAGAGTGAACCACAATATTTTATTTAAAAAACTAGAAGACAGGAAGGTTCCCATGTACATATTAAAGTAATTGAAATTTTGGTATTTCCACCAATCTTTTACCGTTAGGTGGGGCAATATACTATCCGAATGTTTTAGCTCCTCTTCCGGGGTGAGACAAGGCTCCTTGCTCTCTCCAATGCTGTTTAATGTGTATATTGATGGATTAATTGCTTCACTTAATGAGGCAACAGTGGGATGTTGTATAGGTAACACAAGGATAAATAACTTAGTTTATGCCGATGATATGGTGTTAATAAGTCTCTCTGTTAAAGGTCTGGATCGGCTACTAAAAGTCTACGAAGTGTATTCGCAGAAACAGGATATTCTTTTTAATGTTACAAAAACTAAGGTTATGCAATTCCTTCCTAAAGCTGTAATCAGCCAGCTAATATTAGGTTTAAAATGAAAGGTGAAGTCATCGAGGAAGTACAAGAGTTTAAGTATTTGGGTCAAACTATCACCAGCAACTTGAGTGATGACTCAGATATAAGAAAACAATTTCGAAGCCTTTGTGCTAAAGTGAATATGACTATAAGGAACTTTCGGTTCTGTACAAGTAAAGCTAAGGACACTCTCTTTCATACTTTCTGCAATAATACATACGGACAGCAACTCTGGGTGAATTATAAAAAATGTTCTGGCAGAACCCTAAATTTGCTGTACAACAGGTCTTTTAGACTTTTACATAAATTACCCACGTGATGCTCAACCTCGCAAATGTTTGCTACCCGCAATGTCCCGATTTTTCCGGAGGTAACAAGACGTGCTCAATACAGTCTAATGCAAAGAATTAAAAAATCAACCAACCCGATTATCCAAGCTATCCATGAGTCTTGCCGTTTATCCTCTAAGCTATGGAATTCTTGGTACGAAAACGTCTGCCTGTAGCTTTACTTAACTTCGACATTACTGTATTATTTCTAATGAACTATGTATATTTCTATCCTTAGTATGTGAACTGTTATTGTATTAATAATATTTGTCATATGGACTATAGTCTGCCAATAAACCTTTTCATTTTCATTTCATAACTATAAGGAACTTCCGGTTTTGTACAAGTGAAGCTAAAGACACTCTTTCGTACTTTCTGCAGTAATATATACGGACAGCAACTCTGGGTGAATTATAAAAAATGTTCTGGCAGAACCCTAAATTTGTTGTAGAACCAGGGGCGCCGAGAGCTGCCCCGGGCCCCGGGGAAGGATTGGCATATGGGCCCCCCTCTTTACTCAGTATTTTATTATGAGTGTTTTTTGTGTACATAACAAGCAAACTGATTCTATGTCCAAGTCGCTATTCAAAACATACAGTATGAATAAACAACTCAGAGGAAAATGACCATTTTATTTTTCGAATCGAATTATATTAATTCTATCACCATACAGTTTACAAATGCAGTACCAGTCCATGCAGGCAAGATAATTGTTTACTGTAAGATTTTCATAATTAGAAGTGTACTTTCTTTGCCTTCTCTCTAGCAAAGTGGTAAATGATTCTGATGAAATTTAAAGTACGGGCTAACTGGCTTTCAATTACAATGATTCCCAGATCTGTCAGTCGGTCTTGGGCATTGGTGGACCGCAGATAATATTTTACGTTTCAGTTTGACTATGATAATCTCCATAAAATGTATGTTCATTAATTATAGTTCCTCTCTGCTATTTAATCAATTGCTTTATTAATATTTTTAGATTTTATCCCCCCTCTTTCTGGGCCCCCTAGAGGTCCTGGCCCCGGGGATTTATTCCGGCTTCCCCGCACTCTCGGCGGCCCTGTGTACAAGTCTTTTAGACTCCTACATATATTAGCCCCGAGATGCTCAACTTCGCAAATGTTTGCTACCCGCAATGTCCCGAGCTTCTGGCTGGTAACAAGACGTGCTCAATACAGTCTAATGCAAAGAATTAAAAACTCAACCAACCCGATTATCCAAGCTATCCATGAATCCTGCCGTTTGTCTTCTAAGTTATGGAATTCATGGTACGAAAACGTTTGTCTGTAGCTCCACTTAACTTCGACACTACTGTATTATTTCTTATTAATTGTATATATTTCTATCATTAGTATGTGAACTGTCATTATATTATTAATATTTGTAATATGGACTATGGTCTGCCAATAAACCTTTTCATTTTCATTTTTATTTTCATATAAGGATAATTAAAAAGAAGGCTGAAAAAATTAATTGTGTAATATTCAGTCTCCCTTTGTACAGTATATTCATGTTCTCACTTACATAATTCTATTTGTGCCAATTTTCATCAGTATACATTAGAGGCCCTTGAGCATGATATATTTTGTTTATTTTTTAATTTCAAATTTTATTCTTTATTAGTTTTTCAGACTAATTTTAGAGCTTAATTTGTTTTATACTTTTATCCACAGGTTTCTAAAAAATAATGGCAACCAGAGGTAAAACTGATCTTTGGCTAAAGACTGATCAAGTATGAATATATTTGGGAGTCGATTGCTTTCAAAGAAATATATCCTACATAATATTTCTTTTTTATCACACCATTGAGAAGAAAACATCAAGTGTTTCAGCAGAACTAACATTGGAGGCCATTATACATTTTGGATCAAGAGTAATCTCGAAGTGCAAAGGAAAGACAAAATCATCGGAAAAGTCATTAACGTTGTCAAGCAGTACGAAGGGTTAAAAAAAAAGTTGACGTTGCAGGAGAGGTACAAAATGAAGGAAGAGGTCTTTGAAAGTGATTTGGAAGATCTTCACATTGCTTCGAGCGAGACTTCAGAGAAAGTAAACGAGAAAGATTGACAATTTTTCATTCTTCAAATAGGAGACCCATCTTTATCAAGGATGGGTTCCTTTGATAAAAGACAAAATTTGAAGAACAAAAGGCAAATCCCCGGAGGAAAGGGGAACATCGAAAAACTGAGGCAGAAGCAACACTGATCCTAGAGAGTGAATTCAAAGTCTTTCTCTCTACTAGTAAGCAAGATCACCCCCACCAAGGAAGCGCCAGAAGAACAGTTTTTCTCCAGAAATCACTGTAACGCTTGATAGGACAAACATCTCAGATAGGAAAGCCACATTCATTCAGGGGAGTACGGCAAAATCCCAGGACATGACCTCCAGGTTATGACACTTTCAACAGCCCCCGGTTCGTCGGGGTCGGCTACAGAACAGGAAGACTTTAACAAGTTGACCCAGAATGTCCTTTGTTATTGCATTGAGATGGAAACTTTCTTCCTGATATTATAGGAAATGAGGGTAGGATTGCCATACTAATATCTGGTGATGAACAGGAGCAACTGCTCAGTGTCCCGAAGATTCCACAAAGAACTGGGCAGAAGATGGCTGAAGTATGTCTCACTGCTTGTAAATCATGGAATATCCAGTGGTGACGTAGCCGGATATCTTCGACACCACAGCTACAAACACAGCTGGGAGTTCTCTTCGTAGAGAACCAGGTCAACAGAAAACTATTGTACTTTGCATGCCGTCAACATTCTCATGAGGTGATTGTGGTGGAAGTTTTTCGGGTGTGCCTGGGTGCATCGAGTGGCCCAGATATTCTACTGTTCAAAAGGTTTGAATCAAACTGGAACTTTATCGATAAATCAAGATACTTAATTAACTTTAAGTATCTTTAACACGGTTAGGTAGACCAGCCATCAGTGGATCGTAGGGTCTTTGTTGGTCTGAAACATTATAAAATTATTATAACTTGAAACACTGCGCATCAGCTATCGATCACCACTAGTCCGAAACTCAATAAAAAAATTGCAACTGAAATTGAATAGTTTCTAAAGGAGCGCTTATTATGAAATAACCCTTGTTAAGAGTGTTTAAACTTGTCCTGATACGGAGAGTCACCTCAGAAGTGGAGTTTCACAGCCGTCGTTCCATGAATAGTTGGAGGAGTCTCGAGTTACAGTGACACAACCCCTGCAAGGAGGCCGTTCGAACTCCAGCCTCGTAACAGTTTTATTACTGCACTGATATTTGACAAATTGACTTATTCCTTCAGAACAAGGTGTTACATGTAAAACATTTTATAAAGGTTCAAAGCTATCCCAAATTCAGAATATCAGATATACTCTTCAAATAATCAAACTAAATTTGATATATACAATTAAAACACAAGAAAAAAGCTGAAAATTAACACAATACTGAGAACTCGCAACCTCGTCTTCATTTTCAATTTTTATACCTCTTAATCAAAACCAGCAAAATTTATTGTTTTAACGAGTTTTTAATGGAAAAAATTATAAAATACAGAAACAATGACTTTGCGTATCATTCCTTTTAGTTACACGAAAATTTTAATGTTGCGCCATTTATTTTATACTCATAGATGTGTGCATGTAGAAATTGTAATTAAAAATATAATTAATTTGTAATTAGTGTAATTAAACCGTAGTTACACTTTCTATATAAAAATCTACTTGTGCAATATAAAAATGAATAACGATAAAAGTAATTTCTATACTGTTTACACATCCGATACTATAAAGTCAGAGCAATTATCCTCACTAAACGATATTACTGAAGTCATAACAATAATTCTTTGGAGTAATTTTGGAGTGTGAACACATTTGGTACATTATGTTACTGTTGTTTCTTAAACTAATACTTAAGGAGCCATCGCCCGTAGCTCAGTGGGTAATACCGTTTCCCTATGCGAAATGAAGACATTGATTTCAGGGGATTCGTACTCCCGGTGGTGTTGGTAATAATAACCCAGGAGATAGTGTAATGGACTACGTTCGTCTGGCCTGAGTGCTATGCCAGTTTATGGTCCTCCTCACTAATTATTATTATTATTATTATTATTATTATTATTAGCAGTAGTAGTAGTAGTAATATTTATTACTATTATCATACCTAAAGAATTAAAACGTTCACGACTCTTAAAAATTTCCAACAACCCCAAAAATATTTTAATACGATTTGAACTGAACTTTTCTCATTGGGGTTCATTTAAAATAAAGAATTAAGATATTCATGCTGTTGCTGTTGCCGCTGCGTTGCCGCGATTCAGAGCCTTCATTACCACGAGTTACTTGATGGGGTCCTTTAATCTCCTCGGCAATATCTAAAGTTGTATGACAGAAGGGATCTACAGCTTTACGTGGGATCCGAACGACGGGTCGCTACATAATCTGACCGCAGAGGACGGGCCCCCATCTAACTACGACGCAAACCCACTGTCACTTCGCTGATCGATCGGAAACAAGAAAATGCGCAATATACAATTTATAAATACAGGGTGATGCATAAATGTGTTTCATAAATAGCAGGATGTATTCTTGAGATAAAAGTAAAAGAAAAATACCATATACACAACACATAGATCGAGAAACTCGTAGGTTTCGAGATATATATAGCACGCGACAGAAAAATGAAACTCCTAAAGATTTTTTACATTTTATGCAAATACACAGTGTGATACATTTGCTTCATTAAAGTAAATGTTCGAAGTTCTTTCCTACTTCTTGAATGCATGCCTCAGCACGTCGCACCAGTGATTGTCTGACACACTCAAAAATTCCTGGAGTATTGCGGATCGTTTCGCAGTTGTCTCAAACTTGTTGCCACAATTCTTCACGTGCTCGGACTTCTACAACATAAACTAGGCTTTTTAAATGACCCCACAAGTAATAATCAAGAGGGTTTAAATTTGGTGGCCGAGGTGGCCACGGAATAAGACCACCGCGCCCTATCCACCTGTCAGGATATACAGCATCGAGATATTCCCTGTCGCGTGCTATAGCTCGAAACCTAGGGGTTTCTCGACCTATGTTTATATGGTATTTTTTCTTTACTTTCGTCTCAAGAATAAACCCTGCGATTTATGAAACACATTTATGCATCACCCTGTGTATGAAACTGAACATATTTAGATTTTTCTGATCTTTAGGCGCAAGGAGAGCATTAATGAATTGAGAATGGTATGGTTTTTGTATGACATTCCTTACCGTAAATTAAGTTCTGACTGAAATTTCATGAAGTTCGAGTGTACCATCCGATGTTTTCCCCATACCCATATTTTAATAGTCACTATTTAATATACAGTTTCGGGAAAAAGTTCACCTACAAACGTAACAATCAGGAATGAGTGAGATTTAATTTTAGAAATTATATTATTGTCGCTGAAAAGAATAAAATATCGAAAGAGAAACGCAATATTACCAATTAGTAACTCCTTATGATTTTTAGAAATTTTATGTTGCTACCTTCCTTTCAACTTTTCAGGTGTTCCGTGCGATGACTCCTCATTTCACGGATGTTAGGCTTGTTGGCCTGGTGAAGTGGAGAGCTGGTTTCTTGCGCTTTCCACTTCACGTAGCCAGGTATTCCCGGCTCATCTGGTATTGTTCTGAACCAGCCCTCTAGTCTTTCTTTGAAGATTTCCACCACTACATCAGTCGTGTTTCGTATTTCCTTGGGCAAATGATTTAAAAGTCTTGGTCCTCTCACAACAAAGCTATTTTCCTTCAGAGTTAAGAATGTTCCATGTCTAGCCTTTAGCTTGGAAAAACGACGCATTCTTCCTTTCCTACTTTCTACTGTTGTTTGAGTGGATATATGGTTCAAAATGAGATTAAGGACTAGTTTCTCCATTATTTTCCATGTGTAAATAATAGTGTACCTCTCTTCTTCTTCTTTCCAGCGACTATAAATTGAATTCTCGTAACCTCATAGTTATAATGTTGTAGTGTTCCATTAGTTGTGATAGGCACGATCTTTATGACCAGCAACCAAAGCGAACTTTCAGTACCGTGTTCGCATGCTCACTGACATTGCGTTTATTTCCATGTAACTTTTAAATAATTAAAATAATTAAAAATAATTAAAATAACCAATTCCATTTTAATTTGTAATCTTCTAATCAATTTGCCTTTAATAATTAATTTAGTTAATATTTGGAATAACTAGAGCCCGGATGTTTAGGCACTAAAAACCCTTAAAAAGGCAGGCAAATAGGCAAAATAAACATTCAAAATAGGTAGTAAAACCCCACAAAAAGGCATTTATAAATTTGCTTTCAAAAACCGTTAACTCCAGAATAATACCTTCATATAAGCATAATACATATTACAATGCCCTTACTAAACAAAACAGTAGGTAATGCAAATATTAGTTACGCATAATAATGATTTCAGTTCCAAAAAAATACATATAAATACAGTAATAAAAATTACAACGCCATTATAATGAACAAAGTAGTATCGGCGCAAAAGGTTAGAGTGCAATGCAATGATGCAATGTTGCAATGAGTGCCAGTGCCATCCCCAGTGTCAACCCCTCCCCCCTTGAACGGCGGAGTCTACCTGACCTCTTTGGGGGAGAAGGTGGGATGGCCTTACCCCCCCAAAGGGGTATACCTAACCTAAGAGAGAGAGGAGGAGGAGAGAGAGAAAAGACCATCCAGATTCCACGAGAGGTAGAAGCTCAATGAGTGGTCATGGTGGCAACACTTGACTTAGAACTCGAAATTCGCCAGTTGGCGGAGAAGCCAGTGCCTCCAGGCATTATCAGCCAGTTGGCACAGTGTATACAACGTTTGAACAGCCAAGATGCGCACACAAACGCACATAGATCCCATATTATTACACACAACTATATATGCGCATTTCTCTTTATTCCAAGAAAGACAAAAAATACCCGAATTGACGAAGGTCAAACTAACCGAATTGTTCATTCTGACGATGGTCAAACTTTTCACCCCACCCTAGACCTACGGTTTAACGGGGAATCCAGCACCCCAACATCTTAACCACTAGGTCACCCAGAGTACCCATTTTATCTACTAACCAATTGTGCAGAAGCTGGGTGTGCTACGCATCTAATAATAAAAGAAATACACAGGACTCTTTACACTGCACATTATTCCAACAATATGCGGAAGGATGTTCGTTTACCGAACGCCGGTTGCAATCACCCGGCCTCGAGCACGGCCCCGATGCGGTTCTCGTTTTTGGACAATTTTTTTCATCCATCTTAATATTTATTCTTTTGATTTGAGAAATCTATATATTAAATTTCCCATATGAAAACAGATTTATCAGGTCATCCCATAAGTAATGTCATTTTTTAGATCGGAATTTGAAGGACAAAAAAAAAACAACTGAAACTTTTTAATCTAGTATATATTTTCCATCGGAATCAATGACATTCTGCCAACGTCCTACAAGCTTTTCAATGCCATGTTTATAAAATTCAGGCGGGTTTGAGGCAAAAAACGTACAAAGACTGGTGTGCAGGTCATCTAAAGAAGTATACTGTTTCTCGTCAAGATAGTTTTGCAGACTCCTGAAGAGATGATAATTTGAAGGCGCAAGGTCTGGAGAATATGGAGGATGTGGAAGTTTTTCCCACCCAAGCTCCTCAAATTTTGCAGAATTGATCTGAGCGGTATGAGGACGTGCGTTGTCGTGGTGGAACACGATTCCTTTCCGATTAACCAAAGAAGGTCTCTTTTCTTTCAGTGCAGTGTTCAATCGATCCAGTAGTTGAAAGTAGATTTGAGCGGTGATTGTTTGGTTGTGTGGTAAGGTTTCAAAGTGTATTACACCATCTTTATCGCACTAAACACTAAGCAACACCTTCCGAGGGTGAAGATTTGGTTTTGGCTGTGGTGTCGCTGGGTCTCCGGCACAAACCCACTGTCGACGGCGCTTAACATTCTGGTACAGTATCCACTTTTCATCACCAGTCACTAAACGGTGCAAAAACGGATCTTGAGGTTGACGGAAATGAAAAGCTGTGCTAATGTTTACCCGCACCCTCAGATTGTCGACCGACAATTCATGTGGCACCCATTTTCCTAACTTAGGCACTTTCCCGAGTTGTTGCAAATGTCGATGGAAGGTGGACGGGGATGAATTGAGTTTCTGGACCAATTCTTCGACAGTTGTTGAACAGTCTTCTTCAAGTGTGGCTAACAGCAGGTCATCATCAAACTCAGCAGGGCGTCCAGAGCGTGCTGCATCTGTCAAACAGCAGTCACCATTCCTAAACTTTTGAAACCATCTTTGACATTTCCTCACATGCAGAATATCGTTGCCATAAACGTCCTGAATGTTTCGCGTTGCTTCAGTAGCACTATTCCCTTTTTTGAACTCGTAAAGCATTATATGCCTGATATGCTCTTCTGATACCGCCATCTTTATGAAGGGTTCACATAAAGCAAAACACACGTCTTCACTGGTCAAGGTCTGTAAAGTATGTAGCGAAAGACGATAGATCTCTTCTTAGAAATAACCTTCGAAAAATTTATGCTTAAACCGAGTAGGACTAGTTTAAACTTAATCTATCGTAAAAAAACGACATTACTTATGGGATGACCTGATAATAATACGCAGTAGATATACTTCAAACGTATATTAAATTTGGTAAATTATTCTCATAGAATAACATTCAGCAATCCTTTCTATACACTTTTGTATTATTTTTATAAAGAAAATCCCGCCAATTCAAAGTTAATTACTGTTAATTTTTATTGAAAACAGAGTAAAATACATTTACATTAAATTGTCTTCGCATCCACGTTGCTTTACGCTTCCAGCCATTATTTAAAATTAATGAAAAATCTTAAAACGATATAAACTTTTTTCTTTGAAACGAAGAGAATTGCTCCAATTTCCAAATTTATTTTCCAATCTCGCTAAGTCCCTCATATATATATATATATATCCATATATATATATATATATATATATATATATATATATATATATATATATATATATGTGTGTATGTATATATATATATATATATATATATATATATACACATATATATATATATATATATATATATATATATATATATAATAATATTATATATATTAGGGTGTCACTAGGTAATAGGGGGAAAATTAAACGATGGATATTTTCCTATGACACCCCCTACAATTGTTCCATTTGGTGTAAAACATACGGAAGAGAAATTTGGTCCTGATTGGTCATCATTTAAAGGTCGCCCTCGTCACTGAAAACAAGACCCATTTGTTGACGTCAACAAGCTGTTCAGTGTTCACAGCTTGGGCCGAACCAGATAATAAAAAACAAGGCAATTTGGTGAAATAACGAAAGTAAGACACTTAAAAACGCAAAGAATACAAACAGTTTATTATATAATCAAAATAGAAGACATAATTTGGCGAATAATGGTACAAAATGGAGAAGCAACAAAAGCAAAACTTTGAGAAATAAAATACATATACAGTAGCAGAATAATTGGTGCTCATACGCTGATCAGTGATTAGTTCTTTCGCGTCCTCACTAATGCTGATTTGTTCGGAGCTGGGTGTTGCTTTCTGTGGTCAGTGACAACTTGAACGAGGAACTGGAGCTGTTCTTCTTTCACTGTCAACTTTCCGTTCAGCTCCTTCACCAGAGCCACGGCCAGTTCTGCTCTGTCGTTCACCACTGCAAGTTTGGAGACCACATCCCGAGCTTGCATGTATTCAGAGTTTGACGTCCATGAACTGGGATGGTGGAGCAGAAAGCAATCTGGCAACTGAAGTTTTGAGAAGAATCCTCGGGTGTTCTTTGTGATCAGTTGCTCCAGTCCTTTGCTGTCACTGAGGAACATAGTATCAAGAACCAAAGGTCGTTTTGGCGGCATGTGAGGGGCTTCTTGATCTAACGCTGCAACCATGCTGCACTTCACTTCCATCGATATCCTCTCATCAAAGAACGCCAGACCCACTGCCTCCTCCGAATGGTACCACAGGTGCGCAGACAGCTTCTTGGTGGTACCATCAGAGATCTTCTTGTGCGGGTATCGAAGGAGCGTCCTCATCAATTCCCAATCATTCAGCGGAGCTTCGATGGACAGATGAGCTGTTGCCCACGCTTTCATGTAAACTAGAACAGAAAAGAGGCAGATATCTCGAATTCCGCGTTCCTCAGTGTTCGTCAGTTTAAACTGTCTTCGGAAGAGCCAGATCTTGATGGCATAGAGCCCCTTAGCCATCCATCTCGCCCGGTGCATAGCACCAGGGGCGCGGAAGTTTAGTCCCTTGTATGGAACTCCTCCAAGAAAGATGACGGAAAGATCGAGGAATTCCTGATAGTCATCACGAACTTGAAGTGCTTGTGATTTTGCAAACTCAATGAGCTCCGTTCTATGCTTAAAAATAGCTGCTTTGGTGAACGCATCTGTGTCCGCAGTTTGGAACTGTTGCTGGTCAATGCGGGTCCAATAATCATGGAAGCGCTTGAAAAGCAGAATTTCTGGACCGGTAGATACTGAATCTAGCGATGCTGCGAATGCCGCCTGTAGCACCAACTCCAGTACATGGTGTCTGCACGCGCAGTGTAACAGGTCACGTCCAACTTTTTCTTCCAGAAGAACACAAGTTCCTCCACGGTGGCCTGTGTTTGTCGCGGTTGTGTCGAAACACATAGATTTGACATGATCGGTCACTCCCCATTCATTCAGGCAATCTATGATGGCATTTGTTTGTGCCAGCGCGGTTCCTGACAGAAGTTTTGGCACCCCGAGGAGCTGCTCTGTCCCGGAGCCAGATACAAGAATAGGTAAGCGGTCAACATATTCTCGTGACGTCAGATCTTACATGAGTTTTCCGTCCCAGTGAACAGTCAACGGACTATTGCCTTGGAACTCGCTCTTCAGTTGCCGAGCCTTAAGGGTACGGAATTTTTCACGCTGACGATGAATGGATCCACGATTGATGTTGTAGTCGCTAGCATCATGCCCTAAGATGGAAGCTGCCTCAAACAGCAGATATGTGGCCTTTCTTGACGAGAGTTGCGTGCGATCAAGCTCTGCCGCCAATTCGATGTCATGATGTTCTTCGTTGCTCTTTGTTTAGACGCTAACGAACCACCACATGCTCCTTTTTCTTCGCTATCATCTGAGCTGGAGGATGAGGACTCCAAAACCGCTTCGTTGGATACTGCCTCCATTTCAGCTGCTGATCGCTTTCTTCGTTTCTCCTCTTCCTCCCGACGTCGAGTACAATCTTTGACTTGGCGCTGATGGGTCATGTCCAAACCTGCCATTGAACCTGGACGTCCTTTCTGGCGCTGCTGCTGAAGGAACTCCCAATCCTCTGGGTACTTGACCAATTTCTCACAATCAGCGTGGGCGATGTCAAAGAGACGATCGAGGCGTTCAATGAATTCTTTTTCTTTCGTCTTGTGTGAATCGCTCGTCCTTGAGGCGTGTTTTTTGAGTCCTTTCCACTCCTCGAAGACTTTATCCAGTTTGCTGACGCAGTGTCTCGAGTCTGGTTGGAATGTGAGCTTTCTCCCAGAAGGACATCACTGCTCGAAGTGACTTCCTCAACGCGTCACGTATTGTCATTTTCTTTTCATGGTGAAGGTAAAGGAAGTAACCGAATGCTTGCCTGTAGGAAGGAAGCTTGCATCCTTTCACCTCATCAACCGCTGCCCCTAATAGGTATATACACTTCCGGGTTTCCATCACCAGAAATCACGTAGCTGAAATGAAACGGTGAATCGTTAAGTATTGTTTCACTTTATTTCTCAGATATTCAGACACACACACTGACAGACACACACACACACATATATAGAGATATATAGATATCTAATGAACGATTTGATGGAGACGCCGCGCAAGCATTAAACTTTGGAAGAGCGGGGGCGACCTTTTATAGTTATTCAAATAAAAAGATTTTTCAGTCACCATGTTTTTTTTACCAAGAATAGATTCGCGGGGTGTCAGCATGAAAATTTCAAACTTTGCATTTAAGTGACACCCTAATATATATATAATATATATATATATATACCACAGGTAAGATAATAAAACAGAAGTTTATGATACGGCCATTCTCTCCATAAACCCTCAACAATTAAATTTTAATTTATTTTCAGTTCTAGATGGTTGTAAAATCCCTCATATATGAGGACTCCCCCGATTTCCAAATTTATCTTCCAACCTCGCTAAATCCTTCATATACATACACAACAGGCAAGGTAATAAAACAGATGTTTATCATACATCCGCTGCACAATTAATTTTGTAAAAATTATTTTAGATGGTTCTAAAACCCTTCATATATATATATATATATATATATATATACAAAATTAGTTGGTAGTTAAAATGGATATTTATTACACGCCAATCTCTCGACATCATAAACTTTAAACCGAAGCGAATTGCCCCGATTTCCAAATTTATCTTCCAACGTCGCTAAGTCCCTCATATATATATATATATATATATATATATATATATATATATATATATATATATATACAACAGTTGAGGTAATAAAATGGATGTTTATCATACTCCGATCTCTCGACCTCTCTCTATCTTTCTCTCTATCTCTCTCTCTACGAATCATTTCTAGAAGAAATCTATGGAATGGGTAAGTTCTATCTGACACTCCCCAGAATTCACGGATCAGCCAATTACACCCCAGTGGGCGGATTCCCAGGAACATTGGTTGGTGGCTAATCACGCTTAAACGTTATGCCCCACCCAAATTTCACCGGCGGTCAATAGGAAACTCGTGATTCGACTATTGTGGGTGTTTACAATTAGGATAGTTGTTGCTGTTGTTGTTGTTTAGCCGATCAGCCCACCCTCATCGAGCAAGCCGGCGGCACGCAGGTAACCGATCGCCCTCTCCGGAGTGGACCAGAGGTTCGGCGCACTAGTGATGTTGTGTTGTGTTCGTTTTTGTGCTAGAGCGGTACAGTCTGTCATAATGTGTTCAATTGTTTGTGGTGTGTCCTGGCACAGGTGGCAGGTGTCGTCTGTGGAGTTGTCTAGTCTGTGTTTATATGTCCGTAAGTTGGGGTGATGTCCACATCGGAATCGTGCTAAGTTAACTCGATCCGATCTGCTCAGGCTGATCTCTGACCTGTTAATGGGTGGCGGCTTCGCACCTAGGACCGCATTCGGACCGAGTCGTGTCAGTGCTTTGTGGGTTAAGTGTGTGTGTATGTGTTTTCTGTACTGTGTGATGTCTGTGGGGCGTGGTATGGAATGGAGTATTTGGTTATAATGTCTCTCTGGTGTTACCTTAATGGTGCGAGGTGTTGGTGCATGATTGTACATGTAGTGGCAAGGGTGTTGTGGGTTAGTTCTCGCTGCTGCCATGAATTGTGTTCCCCTCATGTCTAAATGTTCCCTAACTTTCAGTATTTTTGTTTCTGTGTGCAGGTGTTCTATTGGTGTTGTTTGAGTGCATCCTGTAATGATACGAAGTGCGTTGTTTTGTATTGTCTGTAAGGTGTTTATGTGTGTGTTTGAGATAATGGGGGCCCAGCATGGGCTAGCATAGTCCATAACTGAGCGAATATATTGTTTGTATATGAGTGATGTTGTTTCCTGCTGGTGTCCAAAGTTTGTGCCTGTTAGTACCCTAATCGTGTTAAGTCTTGACGTACATTTGTTTTTAATGTCCTGAATGTGGTTTGCAAAAGATAATGATGTGTTGCATGTGACCCCAAGTATTTTCGTCCTGTGAGTGTGTGGAATGTTGATGTTGTTTAGTGTAAGCTGTGGAATTACCTGGTTTTCTTTTGTGTTGCTTGTAAGCAAGGTGATGGTTGATTTTGTGGGCGCTACTTTGAGTCTATTGTGTGTGAGCCAGTCTTGTATACTGTTTATGTATGTTTGTAGGTTATTTGTAGCGGTGTCGATGTTGTTGTGGGTGGATGTTAGAGTGATGTCATCTGCATATGATGATAAGGTAGGCTTGTTATCTATGGGTGTTGGAATGTCATGCATGTATAAGTTGAAGAGTGTTGGTGAGGGAACAGAGCCTTGAGGGACCCCGTTCGGAAAAAGCTTGTTTTTGGATGACTTGCCATTAAATGTGACATGTGAGTATCTTCCTGAAAGATAGGTGCTCAACCACCTTTTGGTGATATTGTGCATGTTTATGTTGAGTATTTTGTTTATGAGAGGGAACCGTGGGATAGCATCAAATGCTTTACTAATGTCTATTGTTGCTAAGAGTGTACGTTGAGCTGGTCGTCTGGAGTTGATGCCATCCATGATGTGCTGAGTGAGGTTAGTGAGTAAAGTCGTGGTTGAGTGGTGATGTCTGAATCCATGTTGAGTAGGCGATAGTGGAATGTGTGGGTTGGTGATTTGTAAGATTAGTCTTTCTGTTACTTTGGAAGGTGTGCATAGTAAAGTAATGGGTCTATAGGAAGCTGGTTCTGTTGAATTTTTGTTTGGTTTCAGTAGTGTAATAATTTTACCTTGTTTCCATATGTCAGGAATAATACAGTGTTGGTATGAATATGTGCTGATATTTGTGAGAGCTAGTATTCCTTGTGGGCCCAAATGTTTAAGGTGTATGTTAGATATATTGTCTGGTCCAGTAGCCTTCGAATTCTTAATGTTTTTGATGATCTTGGTGGTCTGGTCTGTATTGAAAGGTGTAATGGTCGTGTCGAGTCTGTAGGTTTTCTTGTGTCTGGCTGTTTGTCTGTCTGCGTGTTTCTGGTTGTTGTCTCTGTTTAAGTGACTTAGCATTGCGTAATGATTAACTAGAATGTTAGCTTGTTGTGTGTATGTTGGGATATTATTTTGGCTGCGACAGATAGCCGTGTGTGAGGTGTGAATGCCGCTGTTAGAGTGGGTAATGCTGTTTATAGTCTTTTATAGCCTGGATGTATCTGTGGAGTGGTTTAGTGTTGTTATGAATTCCTTGAATATTTCTGTTTGTTTTTCTTTGAGTTTGTTGTTTATTTCTGTGTTGAGTTGTTGTATCTGCTGTTTTATGGCTTCTGTGTGTGGTCTTTGTGTGTTATATTTGAGGTTGTTACGTTGCCTTATGAGGTGGGCTATTTCTGTAGTGTAATTTGAGTTGTATTTCCTAATGTTGCCCTTCGGTATGTATTTTTTTGCATTATTGATGATCTGATTAAATGTCTTGAGTGTTGTGTTGATGTTTATGATGGGTGTACTGTTTAATGTGGTGAATTGTTCCTCAGTCTGTATTTTGAACTGTTCCCAATCAGCTTTCATGTAATTTCTGTAATTGTGCCTAAGGCTGTTTGGGCAGAGTGTAGAATGTGTTGTAATGATGATGGGCAGGTGGTGTGATGACAGTTGTTTTTCTGTTCTCCATTGTGTATGTGTTGCTAGTGAGGGGGAACAGAACGTTATGTCTGGGGAGGAGTTTGAGTATCCTGCTTGATGTGGTATGTGTGTATGTTCTTCTGTATTGTTAAGAATGAAGAGGCTGTTTAGTTGTGTGGCTATGTTGGCGCCTCTGGTGTTGTTTTGGTTGTGCAGGTACCAACTAGTGTCTTTGGCGTTGAAGTCTCCTCCTAAGATGACATTAGTGAGAGAGGCCAGATTGTGTAACTGTGGATTGTAATTGGCTGGCACCTGAGGTGAACTATCTGGTGGGATGTAAATGTTGATTAATGTGGTGTGTTTTTCGCGTGTTTTAATGTTAACTGCCTGTATTTCTATCGTGTTATCTGCTTGGATTGTGTTTGTAATGTTTTGGGTAGCATCAGTGTAGCTAATGCTTTTACGTATGTAAGTGATGAGTCCACCCCCGTTACCCCCAGTACGATCTTGACGGATCGCCATGAAGTCAGGGATGGTGGGTGTTTTGTGTGTGCGTTTTAGTTTTGTTTCTTGTATAAGTGTTATGTGAATGTTTTGTTTGTGTATGAATTCCCTAAGCTGCATTATTTTGTTTGTGAGGCCATCTACGTTGTACTGTAATATGTTAATATTATACTTCTGTATGTGTCTCATGGTGCTATTGTGTCTATGTCTTTGTGTATGGTGACATGTGTAAGTTGTAGTGGGGCCTGGATTAGTCTTAATGTCGCCAGAGAGTAAGAGTAGTTCGGGGAGCAGGCAGTTGCTCCCTGTATTTGAAAAAATAGCACGCTGAGAATAGGTCCGGCCCCAGGAGCCGATCGGCACTCTGACCGTGCCACGCAACAGGCCGTCGACTACCAGTCTGGCCAACCGTAGACAGCCCGCTGCACGGAGATTTGAGGAAGTTTGGCCACCAGCGCGTTGATGTTTTGGTTTGACGTCGCCTCTTCTTCGCGTTGACGTGTCCCGCGCTGGAGGATGCAGCCACTGTTAGAAGCTTCCTCGTCAGCTGCTAACACTTTCTTCACGTTGTTCTAGCTACCTGTTCAGAGGTTTTTTATAAACAAATCTCAGTTTTCTGCTCAAAACGGCTCTTTCTAATTTTAAAATTGATTAGTCAAGGACGTAATCAATATCTGTAATCAATGACTGTTGGAACTTTAAGGATAGTGTATATAAAAGGGGGCCTTTTCATCTGGAATCCACAACAGTTTTATTTACCAGCAAGTAACCACAGATATCACCATGAGCCAATCACAACAGCTTTCCGGCTACCCGCAGTTGTTTGAAGCTGGGGATTTCTATGCAGGGGCTACACTCCATCTTTTTGCAGCGGCAGACCGGAACGCCCTACTTTCAACACAAAGCATTCCAGAAATTTGTGACGGCGAGAAAGAAAGCCGATGAAGACGGCATTAAAATGTAAGTAATTAATTTAATTTGTGAATCGGGCTATATACTTTTTTCTTTCAGTGCCTGTGTTAGCTAATTTATAAAAAGCCATAATAATTGCGTTTTGAAAAACTAGTTTGTGATTTAAGCGGAAGGCCTGGCTATATATATTTATCATTTCATTCAGTGCAAGTGTTATAATTTATAAAAAGCCGTAATAAAACGAAGTGAAAGGATATTTTCCCAGGGGTCGACGCCCGGTGCAGGCAGACGATGCGTAGCACACCCAGCTAATCTTTCTTCCTGATAACGTCATTTAGACAGTGAATTTTATTATTTGAAAGTGAAATTTTATTACACGCTTGTTACTGATGACTTAAAAATTTATAGAAAGTTCTACAGGTAGGATTTTAGAATTGCTAAAAACTTTTAAGATTCGCCTGTTGTCCCGGGCTCGTTACCCGGTGCTGGCAGATGATAAGTAGCACATCCAGCTAAATTTACCTTTGAGCCCTGTTAGGATATCTGCTTTGTGACTATTATTTACACCGGGCGCCCTAATCGGCATTTTCTCTTATTGTAACTCTCTCCCCATACACATATATATATATATATATATATATATATATATATATATATATATAGAGAGAGAGAGATATAGATGTATGTGTTAACAACCGGCTCGTTACCCGGTGCTGGCAGATGGTGCGTAGCACATCCAGCTATTTTCACTTATGAAACCTGTCAGGATATCTGCTTTGTGATTAAAATTTGTCCGGGTGCCCTAAACGGCATTTCCTCTTATTGTAACTCTTTAATTAAACTTTAATTTAATTTAACTTTAATTAAAAAAGATTCAGTATGGACTAATCATGTTAATTTCTCCTTAAAGGACCGATGCGGAACTTCATCGTGTTATAGCTACTTTTCGCGACAGCTTTGATGAAAGGCAAATAAATGACGACGATTTGGAGGCTTCAACGCGAAGCCAACACAGTGACCTGAATACCGAGATCGAGGTATTGGATCACATCCGGTCCAACGAATGCCAGGCCATCGAGGAACTAATGTAAGGTTTTTTGTGGTTAAGAACAAAACACATTGTATTTTCATTCAATTTATTAAGTGGTAGAAAGCATGTTTTAGTACAATTCGGCTTACAGAACTAGCTTCCAGTAAATAAATTAATGGAGATATTTTACACTTATAATTATATATATACACACGTAAAACTTTACACAATATAGTTACAATTATATATGAGGGGTTCCGCGTCTTAAGGTACCTAAGCGCCAAAATTAAAATTCGACAGAAATCGCCTCCAAAGTTCAGCAATATTCTCGCAATAGTATCTCTGTTGTTAATTGAGCTAGAACGTTCATTTTTGGCTAAATTAGAGTTCTAAGTATGCTAATGAAGATGTTGACGAGTTTTTGGAATAGATTTTTATATTTTATATTTTATATATATTTTTTTTTATTTTTTTATTTTCTTATTATGCCGAACTTTGGGTGAACTTTTGGCTGGCGATAGAGGTGAAAAAAGTAGTTCGCTTCATAAGGTTTTCAACCATACTTCTAGTATCGTAAGGTCATTATAACCCAAACTACGCGATAGAGGAAGGGTGAAAATAGTGATATCCATCAAAAACACGTTTTCGCGGGTGGTGGCGCTTAGGTACCTTAAGACGCGCGACCCCTCATATACACACGTAAAACTTTGCACAATACAGCGAGTGCGTACAAATGGGAACCTTTCTTTTATCTGTCTGCATACCAATTCATCATTCATCTCAGTGTCGCATAAATCGAATAATTTTAAAAACATTATAAATCCCTTCCCACGTGACATGTGCAGGAGAAATGAAAGACAGTACATGCCACAAGTATTAATAAAATATCATTGGAAACGGTAAGGATTCCAGACAATTTCAGGGATACGTAGCTGTTCGATAAACTGTACAACCACAGGGTCACTCCAGGGCTGAGTGCCGAGTGAATCAAAATAGTGCATTCTTTCCCTATTTTTAAAATATATTGCAAACCAATGAATCCGCTCAACCCGCACAATGTCCGTATTGACGATAAGTCTACACCAATCTCTCGTAGTTGGCAATTTCAAAGATTCATTCTTCGCAAACACCGATAAATTTGGAGCGTGTGACTCAGTCACTCTTCATTACTCTCTGGAGTGTATTCGCATCCAATTTAAAAGTCTGTGACGACGTTCCTGAAACGGTCGAGCTCTAGTAGAGCTTGTGATTCGAGGTATACTAGTACACTAATAGGCGCGTCTATAGTGTCGGCGAACTCGAATCTGACTGAGATGTTCCCACTTTGTTGTAGACTTAAGTGTGTATTTACACTAGCAGATAAGTCGGGGGTAATATCAAATTGGTAAAGGTAAAATTGATCGACAAATTCTTTCTGCGTTACGCCAATCCAAAGCTCGTCACAGCCACCGGCAATATGGGCCGATTGCTATAAGCTCTCGCTTACAGCGGGAATATAGCGTCTGATGAGTAGTCCGTAACCATAGTCCCGCCCAATGCAACACCATTTACATATAATTATATTTTTAAGGCCGAAATATCCTTTTAGGTAGAACTCCCAGAGCCACGTTTTCTAGCTGCTTCGAGGCCAACCCTGCGGGCACCTTGTATAGTTTGATCTGTACTCTGTTAATTGCGTATTTTACTGTTGCGTGTATTAAATTTTTTTAAATTTCTACATATTTCGGCGAACTTAATTTCACTCGCCGTATGCGCAGATATGTTTCCATGATGTGAATCACAATGAGCTCTGCGCCCTCTTCTTGATCAGGTCCCAGTTTATGCAGATCTCAGGATTCGTGCGGGTGAACTTTAACTTCATATCCCTCCCATTCATAAGCAGTTTCTACTGGAATGTAAAGTCTGTATGCAGACGTCCAAAACACTCGTATATCTACTTTTTAGAATTTTTAAATTTATCCTTTATACTACTTTCGTCTTTAGTCTGATAATAGTCATCGGCAGTTAAAAAGGTATCCTTTGCTTCTTTTGAAAAGTTGAGGACATTTCCCAGATAGGCTCGTAGGTGATAATGACCCGTTCCTGCCGAGATGTTAACCTGATTTAAATACACCTCACACTGGCTGAATATGGAGTGTAGAAAGTTGGTTTCAGGGTATGCAGAGTAACTATCATCGCAGTCCGTTCCATCTGAATGGGCTATACGGAGTTTAGCGTACCTGTGCATAGATCTTGGATCAAAAAAGTACGAGCCTAAGCTGGGTATCACGAATTCTATAGGGGCACTCTGTGAACTAATTAAGTTTAATGGGTTAATTGTAATAAACTCACTATGCTCAATAGAAACCTGTGTAAGGGGTATATCAAAGAGGGACAGTTCCGATTTACAAAATTGTGAGCTACAAGGATGGATGAAACGCTTCATGACGAGTTAGAAATAGTGCCACCTCTCTCGACAAGTAGTAATCAGCCGATAATTCGTGAGAGCAGTGTCCTCAGCTTATATCAGTTAAAAAAATGATCAGCCATAGGCTTCATACGCTTAGAACACTTCTTTTTTAATGTCCTTTTACGTTTAGCGTAACGTGTTGGTAACCTCTTCTTCCGGACAGCCCTCTTCTTCTTTCCGCCACCACGCATTTTTCTCTTTGCATTTTTGATGATTTCGTCCCGTGTACGTTTTTAAATGTTTTTTTAGAGCTTCTTTAGGTTTAGTTCCACCCATTATGTCTTCTACTGCGTTAAATCCTGATTGTAACGCCTTCCTCCCGAGATACAGTATCTAGCACCCCTCTTCAACAATGGGACAGCCGTGCATAGCATGGTTGAAAAGAATGGAGCCAAGCCCACTCCCACGCTGATATCTCACCCCTCGATAGACTGTGAAAGGCCTTCGAGTCATTATAACTGAATGCGACGAAAGTGTAGCTTCACTGTTAAGCTCCCATCACCGAATGGGAAATTTTTTCCCTCAATCTTTCTTATATATATTGAGATAGTGTTTAATAGATGAGTCACAACATTCACATAATGGGGCTTGTCATTTGTAATGCTCAAACTCTTCCCTCTATGGTTGGGAATGTGTACAATGCGCAGTAGGCGCACCTGTGTGTCCCCAACAAATTGATGCTCCACGATATTGCTGTAAATATAGCACATGTCTCGGGATAGATAGCTTACACCCAATTTCTCCAATTTCAACTGATACATTAAGATGGACAAGTCATGTTGTGCCTCGTGAAAGGTGTCTTTTTGGAGGGCTGCACTATATCGACCCTCGGCCACAATTGTGAACAGCTCTTTGTCTTTAATATTTCTACTAAGCGTTGAATTTAACTTCAACGTGCGTGCAGGTGTGTCTATGTTTACGACTTCAAAAAGTAAGTCGTTTGTCAGCTACGACTTTTGAAAACTCTTGTTTAACCCCGTCACAATGTCCGTGGCTGTCATAATGACCGATTCCTAGTGTTACATTTGTACTATAGTACTGTACCTCACCGAACAGGACTGATCGCATAGTGTTTTCTAAGATTATGCCTAATTTTTCACACTCATCGACTCTTCTAAGGATCAGAAATATGATCTGTTCAATTTCAAGAGTTAAAAATTTGGTGGCTAGCTAGAATTCACAAACACCAACTTCGTACGAATCACATTCCAACTCAATGGGCCCATGGAGTTCTGTTACAAAGTTGGCCAGGGTGTTGTTAGGATGTACAGACAGAGAAGAAGAGGACGGGGGTTTGGCATAGAAGTGGTTAGGCGCCATGTTACATCATATTTAAGCTTCATTATTGCAGCAGATTTATATACATTTTTCTCTTTCCTGAACCTCTGCTGCCTAAAATTTTTTCAATTTTAAACACATTTTTTCTTAAATTAAAAGACTTTCTGCAACTCCTCGAGGTAAAAGACTCCTGCGATTTCCTCCCCATTCAAATCTTCAACGTAATACAGAATTATCTCGCCTTTAGGTCTCATAGCACTATCTTTAAAAATTTCACGTGTCCATCCTTGTTCAAATCCCTTCGCGAATTTATTTCCCGAACGCGATAGCCTTATATAATCATTGGTTTGGAAACGTGTAGAGTGTGGTGGCGGTGCTCAATCTCTTCTTACATCATGCTCTGGGCGCGTACCTCTTTCTAAAACTTCGTTAGGTGTTGTGTCAATCGTACGGTGGTGTGAACGGTTGTATGCTGATACCAGTGACCCGAGAACGTCTATATATCTGTGTGTTTTTATAGGTCACATAGCGATGCATGCGTTCCTTTATGGTACGTTGAACTCTTTCAGCTAAAGAGGCCTTATGTATAGAATTGCTAGTGTAGTAACTGATATTATACTCTGTCAGCATGTTCTGAAAAGCACGGCCAATAAATTCTTTCCCCATATCCATAAAATAGCCAGGAATCCTGTTCTCTTTCAACATCAGCGTTTTGGTAGCTTTAGCAACTGTTTCAGGCGATTTATTTTTCAGAGGAATTAGCAACAGATATCTGGAGAACACATCTATTATGAATAGGCTGTAGCGGTAGCCATCATTATATACTGAATATCTTTCCATGTCTGTTAAATCCGCTTGCCGAATAGAGTCAATCGAAGCCGCGGTTATCTTGGCAGTTTTAAACCTTTTTCTCACAGGCATATGAAGTGTATAAGCGTCCTGCTCCCACAAAAACCTCTCAACATCTTTTTTCCCTACTCTATCATTGTAAACACTTCTGTACAGTCTATCTACGACTCCCTAGGAGGCTGGGCTAGAAATGTCATAATAGCGTCTTCTTAATATGTTAGCCATTTGCGTGTTTTAGAGGCACGTGGATAGGGTTGACCGTTTGGACTCTTCTTTCTCCTCTTCAGAGATGCTACTGTTGAGGTGATGGCGTACTCAGTTGTGGCACATGCGAGACTTGTTCCAAGTCTTTTAACCTATTCAGATTTCCTATCAATGTTTTGGGGACATTTATTTGTTGTAGTCTTGCTCTAATATGCTTCCATCCTGTTGGTGAGGGTCTGTCCTACTTTCTCACCAGATCATGGACAATGTCGACGATATTCGATCCCTGTACCCTTCATCCTTCAACAATGACCTCGCCTGTATCGGTCCACTGTATGATGGGGTCCTCACTCAATAGATTATAAAGACTTAAGCCTTTATTCCTCAATGCATGTGGGAGACTGCTTTTTTATACATGCTCGATGTGTTGCGTTCCGTTATTCAGACCCAGGTCCTCTGTCGACATGCTTATCGTTGCTCGCGCTGTGCCTAATAATCACGGGGATCTATGTTGGATTTTTATAATCTTCGTACTCATGAAGAAATTTCTGCAAAGCCTCTTGGTACAAGATCCTCTTCTCATCAGGTGACTTTTCACTGTTTAATAGAGCTAACAAGTCGCTTTCCATTCTTTTAAGCCTGCTTTTACGTTGTTCTACAACCGTGTTTGGATTCTTTGAACTTTGCAGTGAAGCATACACCTCGTGCGGAATCACTACCACTTTCTTCATCATATTAATCTAGTCAGTAAAGGTCCCAAAACTGAAAATAAGATGGGGATGAATGACCCCACTCTTTGTACAATAACTCGCTTTTTCTTCCCCACAGTACGAGCGAGCGTACGTATTATGTTCTTGTAACGACGTAGGCGAGCTTTCTGAGGGGGTTTCATTGGTACATTACATTTTATAACATTAAGACAGATTTCACAGGTGCATTTTAAAAAGTTGGAGTCGATATTTTTAACAAACATCTGTTGCATTGCCCGGGGCAATCGTTGATAGATTTTTATTAGTTCACGGTATTTCTTTAGCCTATTTGTCATTCTGGAATATATACCGTTTCAGGCTCGTTTGAGAATATATTCGTTCTTAGAAGCACCCTAAACTTGTTTCGCGGATGAAGGTCGCAAAACAAATATACGTAACACCGACTTGTAGCTTCTTTATAAACCTCCAAAAACTCCTTACGCTAATTCGGGAACATTTGATTGGTTAATACCCCAATTTGTGACACATCTCTACGTTGCGCGAATAAGACTAGATATTGTGTATTCAACGACACATCACGTATGTATCTATTTTTGAAAAATAGATTCTGATTGATGAAGAATACGCTTATTTTAAGATGGTGGTAGAACACTGTAAATGTCTCGGAAAACGTTTTATCCATTTCCAACATGAGATCGTCAATTACAATGACTGTATGCTCATTTCCCTCTAACGAATTAACGTCATATACGCCCTTGTGGAACAGAATATCGTCTTGGTACTCGTTGAACATTGATGGATACGTCGAAAAACACCATATTACTTTATGCACAAATTTAGAGAACATCTCCCCCATAACTTTAATGATTTTATGCATAAACACAGTTTTATCACATCCTGTAGGGCCAGATATATAAACGTGGATGGGCTTGTGAACCTGAATTTTTCTACAGATTCCATCTCTAACACGTCACACCTCTAAATGGAACATTTACAAAATATAACAAAATTTAAGTGCTGTTCCTTATATTCTTGTTTTTCTTCTTCCACAGAACCGTGAATGACGACGATGTACAGCCCCCCCATCATGGATATTACAGATGGCCCCGATGACCGTGTAGCTACAGACTCCATTCCCGCTGACGAACCCTCACCAGCGATACCTTTAGCACACGACAATTCAAAGCGGAAGCATGATGAAGAACCCTCCACGTCAGGTATAAAGCGCACCAGTATTGCGCCGGTTGTTAGACCCCCAGTAATAGAGCCACAACCCTCTACGTCTTACAACACAACCCCCACAATAGTACCTTCCTCAAATATACCCCCTTATTCCTGTTCAATTCCCGGTACTTCCTCTACACCAGCAGCAGCAGCAGCTTCTCGTGCTGTGGAGGAAGGTATGACATTCGAGTTGGTGCGGACCGCTACCCCCACCCCTGCCCTGACTAGAAATTGGTACGTGGTGAGGGTTGACCCTGGATCCATGTATAGCAACGGTGTTGGACTGCGACGCGTAGTTCAACGTATTTTGGAGTTTGCCCTTCAGAACCGCGACGAACGTGAAGTCCGGACGAGGTTGTCCTTCAGTTTCGGTTGAGATGACGGGGATGTAGATGATTTTTGGGTAGTAATGCCATTCAGACGCTTGGCAGTTGTAGATATAGTATGTATCTTGGGTCGTATAATGCAGGCCTCTCAAAGTAGTACAGCCTTCAATATGGACAACTTCATGGTAGATATTGACAGAGTATTCCGTGTTGCGGATCATAGTGCCACACCTTATACTCTTAATTTCAATTCTCCGATTATTTACAGAAAATTTAAACGTCGATCGTGGTTGCAGCTTTGTAGCAATAGTCTTAGCTCATATGTTCACTGTGCTAAATACAATTGCGTATAATATCTGGCTGCCTACGGTTGTGCAGTGTGCCAGTAAACTGGCATGAGATTGTAAGCTTGAGTTTGAGTGTAATATGGGTCATGAAGAGCTGAGAAGGGTAGAGCAGGAAATGAATGTTCGTATGTTGTGTGAGAGATCGTGCAAGACCTCTACTTATTTTAGGATTGTCAGAAACATCGTATCTCCCCATCCGTAATATAAGGATATATTACGGATATGGAAGGCATCATGATTTGTGTGTGAGGGATGCCTCGAGTTTGCTGATGATATAGTGAAACATTGTAAGGAATGCTACATGGTATGTGAGCAGCGTTAAAACCCCAAATATGAAAGTCGTGTGATTGAAGCTGAGAAGATGGAATGTAATATGTGTAGACGTACGTTTTTCAATAATAAATGCTTTGAGCTCCATAAATCAATTGGCACTTGCAGGAAAATGAAGATTCATAAGTGCGGTATGTTTCACATGATGGATAATTGGGGGAATTTCAAGCATAAATGTAATGAAATTCACTGTTCTACATGCCATGAGAAATATAATGTATGTTAAATGAAAGATGCTCAGCCTAAAAATAGTCCTGGTATAACCGTGTACTACGATATAGAAACATACACGAACGCTGAAACCAAAGAGGTTATTCCACATTTACTTCTATGCCAGACTATCTGCGATGAATGTATGGAGATTAGGGTGGAGCGAAAAATACTTTTTTTCTAGTATGAAGTTCTAATAGTGATTAGAAGTTGCATTTAGTGGACGATATATACCTGCCAAAATATGAGTTCATTTGTTTAATATTTGCAGCTGCCACCAGGGGGCTATTTAAAACCATTTTGGGTAAAAAGAAAAAAAATGCTTCTATTTTAGGTTTATCAAACTATTATAAAATTTTATCTTAGAATTATCTAATAGTTTGATTAAGATTCGTAAATGATACGAATTCGGTTTGTAAAAATGTCTTTTCATATGCTTAATATCTTCAGCTGCCACAAGAGGGCTGAAGTTAACTTAAAAATGACAATTAAGTATGATTCTGTATTTACTTGAAAAAGGGAACAGTAATAAATTAGGATGTCTCTCCTCCTTTTTCTGGCTTGAGACAGTTAAGAAACGTTATTTCGTGCCTTAGCGGAGTTACCACCCTTTCCCCAACCAACCTTCCTCTAGAAAGGGTTCTTGCTGAAGACTATTTAGTAATTTGCTTTTGTGTCAAATTTTGGCTGTTTTTTCCTTGATTCTAATGTAGCACGAATCCAACCGTCTCTGTGTGTAGGTCCGCAGACTGATCCATCAGCGTCTGTAACGAGCTTGACGCATCTCTCTACGGCTTGTGTATGACATGGAAACTGAAATAATTCTGAATGAAGAGTAGTACCATGTTTGATGCATGATTCAATATCATCAAGAGAAACTCCTTTGGTTATCGGTGGTTCTGCTATCTGAAAATCTTGCCACATAATGAGATCTGTATAGTCTTTGGCATAAAAATTTATTTCTGGCACCTTAAAATACCTGATAACATCTGTTTCTTGAATGCATGCCCTTGCTTTTATGATACGCCTAAATCCCAACTGACGCACATGCTCCTTTCATCAGCTATCATTGCAATGAGAATGTTTTCTTGATTTGCGTAATATGCATTTCGCTGAATGACTGAGTCATGTACTCTCCTAAGCTCTTCACGGAGATACCGGCTTCTTGCAATCATATGCCACACATGTTTAGCACCATATTGGCATAATGGTTTACGCTTTATCTGAAACCACATTGGTGCGTGTACCCTAACAATGAAAGTAGCTAATTCTTGTAAATTGCCTGAAGGATTCTCTGTGCTTGCATAT
Source organism: Bathynomus jamesi (assembly GCA_023014485.1). Classification (NCBI taxonomy): domain Eukaryota; kingdom Metazoa; phylum Arthropoda; class Malacostraca; order Isopoda; family Cirolanidae; genus Bathynomus; species Bathynomus jamesi. The sequence continues at coordinate 486,315 of JAJOZX010000233.1, forward strand.
AACCGCAGAGTCCTGTTTGCTGTGGTGAGCCACCTTGAATGTGATATATTGCCTGGACTCTTATGACTAAGACTCTTTGAGAATGTTCCACTTGATATAGCCTTGTGAATTTCAAGAAGGTATTTCTGGTCAGTACTTATGTCATCTACATCAACTTCACACATGTCCTCTTGAATTTCAATGGGTTTGAAGTTAACTATGGGAAGCTTTTCACAGTCTGAAAGTGCTCGGCCAATTTCTCCTGAAAATGCTCTTGGTCCAGTAGTGGTACCATCCAAGTGATGAAACAGATGGCGCAATGGAAGTTTATTAAGGTGTAAAAGGCATATCAGCCACTGCAATGGCTTATTAAAGGCTTCTTCCAGTAATCTTATTGTGCCTCCAATACTACCAGTGTTAACCACTGTCGAATCACAGCCAACTGCAACGATGTTCCCTATATCAACATTCCTTTCTTTCAAGCAATTCACTAGCGCTGTGCAAATGTATTTAGCTTTGCCACTGGAAGGTGTCACATGTGCAAAGTACAGAGAGTGTGGTTCAGATATTATGCTGATATGCTCTTCGCGTTTGGTTCTTTGGTGGTTAGAGCCATCACTCTCCTGGACTTGAATCATTGTTTTATCCTTTCTGCCATCAAAGTATAATCCCGCATGGTTTTTGGCTCTCCTATCTGTTGTAGTTCCTTTCTCTGTTTTTGTCTTTCACGTCTTAGCTTACTTCTGTCTATAATATTCCCTTTGTCTTCGGGAGTAACAATTTTAAGATCTGCCAATACTGCTGAAGCAATAGCAGCCCCAGCTCTGTCCGACATTTTAAATCTATCACAAGTAATTGCTAATGAAGGCAGTGGCTCACGCATCTGTTGTTCTGATATTACATATTGAGTCGAGGTTGTATCTTCCTCATTATCTTCAGATATCTCTTCTAGTTGTTGAAGTTCACTTGTCTCTGTTTCGATTTGTAAGTTGGACGTATTGGTTATAGCAGCACTAGTTGTTTGTGAGGATTCCAGACGTGCTTTTTCCATTTCCTTTCGATGTTCTCTTGCTTGTAATCGTCTTGTGTGTGCTATGTCAATGCATCCTATCACCATTATTCTGCGTGTTCGTTGGTCATTTAAAAAATCCTGCTCTTTTGGAGGGACTTTCTTACTCTTTTCACATGAGCATATCCTAAACTCCTTACATTTGCAGGTGCAGATGTCAAACAAAGTGCATTTTGAAGAGTTTTCAAATTCTTCAAGCTGATTTTTGTACTTAGGCTGATCCTTGCGTGACTTGTATGGCTTTAATAAGGACCTGTATTTATCATGGTACACTCGCATCATCTGTAAAACGCGTGTATGTGAAACTATTGGCAAAGAGGCCTTCTTCCAAATATTTTCTACCTTTTTGGAAACTGCCTCTGCTATTTCAGAAAATGAAGGCTCCTTGTTATTCATCTGCTCCTTCACTAAATGTTTTGTGAACAGGTAATCTTTCATAATGCAGTTATAAGTTGGTAGTTGCGTATCACTCATCTCACAAGGTACTTCAAATATGGCACACTTCATATGTTCTCTAGTGAAATGTTTATATTTAGTATTTGATGCCATAATATTTTTAAGAAAAATTCACAATCACAAAATATCCTGTAACATCAAAACATTATATAATTAATATATATAATATATTTTATAAGTATATATATATATTATATAAATATATAATATATTATATAAATAAACTAAAATTATATAATACATTATAACAAGCATTTTATAATAAAATCAATATTATCTCTATATAAATCACTTTAAAATAAAGTTTTATAATATTCCGATCATATTAAAAAACTCTCCGATCAACTGAGCGACTAGGCCTACTACCTAAGAAGACAAGTGTTAACACTGTTCTAACAACTCACAGAAAGAAATTCCTTCACACCAAAACCCTCCCCCACAACCCTCCCCAAACCCTCCCCCACAACATTCAGTGTCGTCTCAACATGACTCAGTTACTCTAAATTGTGTTAACTTCAGCTCTCTTGTGGCAGCTGAAGATATTAAGCATATGAAAAGGCATTTTTACAAAACGAATTCCTATCATTTAAGAATCTTAATCATACTATTAGATAATTCTAAGATAAAATTTTATAATGCAGATAAGAGGTAAATTTCAGTTTAAGGATACTTTATTATTCACACCTTGTAAATTAGCCAAGCTACCCAAGGTGATGGGTGTAGCCGCAGAAGTTTCAAAAGGGTATTTCCCTTACACTTTCCTCACTAACGAAACTTTAAATTACGTAGGACTACCTCCACCCAAACATTACTTTAACTACACCAACATGAGTGATAGTGATCATGAAGATTTTGACCGCTACTACAACAGTTTTAATGAAAATAGTCCAAACAGTATAGCTGAAGAATGTGAGTGCTATTGCGTGAATGATGTGCGCGTGCTTAGAGTATGTTTCCAGGCCTTTAGAAGGATGTACATTAGGGCGGAGCGTTTTTACACGTTTTTCGAGTTTCGTTTTGTAATAGCGCGAAAAAGTGGCTCTTCCACGTCAAAAGTGAGTGTGTAAAACCTCAGAGATCTGCAATAATATCTTCTGCCTCCGCACGCGCATTGAAAATAAAAAAAATGCGCCAAAATACGCATTTTTTCAATATTTTCTTATAGTTTTAATTTTCATCCTACCTTCTTGTAATAGCCAGGAAAAGCATCTTAAAGGTTTATTTTCGACTAGTTTTAAATATTTTTGTCCTGATATAATACTGTATTTTCTGCCACCGCAAACGTTCCAAAATACGGAAAAATCCGCATAAATCACATATTTTTCATATTCAGCCTATACGCTAATAAATTCACTTTGTACGTCATGTAATACTCCCACATCGTTCTAGAAGCTTCCCCACAGCCTGGTATGGTGTGTTGCTCGTCAATGCCATATACGGCAATGAGTCAGTGAGTGATGACTGATGAGTTATGACTCACAACACTCTACCGGGCCTTCTTGTTCTCACTTCCCTGCAGTGTTGTGCTAGCTACGTTTCGGGTTAGATATGGATTGTGTTGCTCTTGCTATTAATACATCTTTGGAACACAACAACACGCATATGTTGACATATACTGCATATTTTAGTGCATAATAATACGTTGGTGTAATATACAAAACTTCTGTAGAATGCAAGAATATTTTACGTTTTAGGAGTAATTTCTTCATTTTTATATTAATTACTGTGTTTTTCACAATGTCAGTACCAGCTCAAGCAACAAGAACTTCTTCAAGTTGCCCTATATTTTGGGCTCCAGCTGATCTAGCCAAGAAGTGCCTTCCAACCTATAAGGACGTCATGAAATATTTTCATCAAATAAGGTAATCTGAAGACATCGAAGAAAGAGCCTACAGTTGCTGAAATTTCGGGTGTTCTCTCAAAAACTCGAAGATTTGTGGAAAACAGCCTCTATTCCTACTGTTTCTCATAACCGTATCGTTCAAATGATTAAAAATTACCATGAAAAATGTCAAAACCTTCTAAAGTCAATAAAAAGGAAACAAGATAGTGACTCATTCAAAATTAAATTACAAACATTTCAAAATGAGGCAGAAAACAAATTATTTGACATCAGTGTTTGCAAATGTGAAAATTTTGATAAGTGTTCATGTGAAAACCATCTCAAGGTTCCAGCAATTGAACAAGACTTCCTTAAAGATCAGAGAACAACAAGAAAATTGGAAATAGGCTCTCTTGATGCTTCACAAACTCGTAAAGATCTGGCAACTATTGCTAGAAGACAACAGAGAATGAAACAGTATGAACCAAAACCATCTACCAGTAAAGGACAAGCAACTGAAACACTGTCATCAACATCAAGTGAAGCAGAAGGAACGGATTCTGATTATGAACCGACACAGAGAATCAAATCGATGGAACAATCTCATCATGGAACAATCTCATCTCATATAGCTTGTGACAGAAATGGTGCGTCAGACAGGTCTGCTGCTATAATTGCTTCGGCTGTTCTTGAAGACGTGGGAATTATAAACGAAAAGATTTAAGTTCAGTAATAGACAGATGCAAAGTAAAGAGAGCTAGAAAAAGAGTGAGATCTATCATTCAAAAGAAAGATTACGAAGAAACTATGGAGAGTATCTATTTCGATGGAAGAAAGGACAGAACTGCAGTGCAAGAAAAAGTTGGCAGTAAAGGTTATCAAAAGAATATAACAGAAGAACATGTCACTTTGCTTCAAGAACCAAACTCGCATTATATTGGGCATGTAACTCCCGCTTCTGGCTCAGCACAGAGTATATCTTCTGCAATTTTGGAATTTTTTCGCTCAAATGAGATTGATACTCCAGAAGTTAAAGCCATTGGATGTGACGGGGCAGCAGTTAATACAGGACCAAAAAGAGGAGTGATAAGAAGTATTGAAGAGCACTTTCAGAGAGCACTCCAGTGGCTGATTTGCTTGCTTCACACTAATGAACTTCCCTTGCGGCACAGAGTGACTGACATTGATGGTTAAACAACAGGTCCTCAGAGTTTTAATGGGGCCTATAAGAAAAGAGTTAATTGATTGTGAAAAGAGACCTGTTGTTGAGTTTGAAGCAGTTGAAGCGGAAGAAATTGTAGTTGACAGAGATGATCTGAGCAGCACAGATCAGAAATATTTGGCAGAAATCTATGATGCTGTGTCAAAAGGTGAATGTACTCCCTCTCTAGCTCAAAGGAAACCAGGCAAAATGGCACACTCCAGATGGGTGACAACTGCTAACCGCATACTTCGTCTCTACGTTTCAACTGAAGAACCTTCAGACAAACTTAAGTGTATATATCGTGTATTATATTATGAAAGTTTATATTCCAATGTGGTTTCAAATCAAGAGAAATTCTTCAGCAACACAGGGAGCCAAACATCTTTATCAAATGATACAACGCTCGAGGTCGCTGAGTGCCCGCTGTATAGAAATAGTTGATCGTGTTATTCAGAGAAATTCCTATTTTTCTCATCCTGAGAATGTTCTCCTTAGTACGATTCACGATGAAGCAAAACATATCAGAGAATTAGGATGGAGGAGATTCCTTAAAGCAAGAGATTCTGAGTCAGCCGCAGTGAGAGTGTTTAAATTGCCCACTAGGGTGGAGCGAAAAATACTTTTTTTCTAGTATGAAGTTCTAATAGTGATTAAAAGTTGCATTTAGTGGACGATATATACCTGCCAAAATATGAGTTCATTTGTTTAATATTTTCAGCTGCCACCAGGGGGCTAAAGTTAACACAATTTTGGGTAAAAAGGAAAAAAATGCTTCTATTTTAGGTTTATCAAACTATTATAAATTTTATCTTAGAATTATCTAATAGTTTGATTAAGATTCTTAAATGATAGGAATTCGTTTTGTAAAAATGTCTTTTCATATGCTTAATATCTTCAGCTGCCACAAGAGGGCTGAACTTAACTTAAAAATGACAATTAAGTATGATTCTGTATTTACTTGAAAAAGGGAACAGTAATAAATTAGGATGTCTCTCCTCCTTTATACTGGCTTGAGACAGTTAAGAAACGTTATTTCGTGCCTTAGCGGAGTTACCACCCTTTCCCCAACCAACCTCCCTCTAGAAAGGGTTCTTGCTGAAGACTATTTAGTAATTTGCTTTTGTGTCAAATTTTGGCTGTTTTTTCCTTGATTCTAATGTAGCACGAATCCAACCGTCTCTGTTTGTAGGTCCGCAGACTGATCCAGCAGCGTCTGTAACGAGCTTGACGCATCTCTCTACGGCTTGTGTATGACATGGAAACTGAAATAATTCTGAATGAAGAGTAGTACCATGTTTGATGCATGATTCAATATCATCAAGAGAAACTCCTTTGGTTATCGGTGGTTCTGCTATCTGAAAATCTTGCCACATAATGAGATCTGTATAGTCTTTGGCATAAAAATTTATTTCTGGCACCTTAAAATACCTGATAACATCTGTTTCTTGAATGCATGCCCTTGCTTTTATGATACGCCTACTAAATCCCAATTGACGCACATCATCAGCTATCATTGCAATGAAAATGTTTTCTTGATTTGCGTAATATGCATCTCGCTGAATGACTGAGTCATGTACTCTCCTAAGCTCTTCACGGAGATACCGGCTTCTTGCAATCATATGGCACATATGTTTAGCACCATATTGGCATAATGGTTTACGCTTTATCTGAAACCACATTGGTGCGTATACCCTAACAATGAAAGTAGCTAATTCTTGTAAATTGCCTGAAGGATTCTCTGTGCTTGCATATAACCGCAGAGTCCTGTTTGCTGTGGTGAGCCACCTTGAATGTGATATATTGCCTGGACTCTTATGACTAAGACTCTTTGAGAATGTTCCACTTGATATAGCCTTGTGAATTTCAAGAAGGTATTTCTGGTCAGTACTTATGTCATCTACATCAACTTCACACATGTCCTCTTGAATTTCAATGGGTTTGAAGTTAACTATGGGAAGCTTTTCACAGTCTGAAAGTGCTCGGCCAATTTCTCCTAAAAATGCTCTTGGTCCAGTAGTGGTACCATCCAAGTGATGAAACAGATGGCGCAATGGAAGTTCATTAAGGTGTAAAAGGCATATCAGCCACTGCAATGGCTTATTAAAGGCTTCTTCCAGTAATCTTATTGTGCCTCCAATACTACCAGTGTTAACCACTGTCGAATCACAGCCAACTGCAACGATGTTCCCTATATCAACATTCCTTTCTTTCAAGCAATTCACTAGCGCTGTGCAAATGTATTTAGCTTTGCCACTGGAAGGTGTCACATGTGCAAAGTACAGAGAGTGTGGTTCAGATATTATGCTGATATGCTCTTCGCGTTTGGTTCTTTGGTGGTTAGAGCCATCACTCTCCTGGACTTGAATCATTGTTTTATCCTTTCTGCCATCAAAGTATAATCCCCGCATGGTTTTTGGCTCTCCTATCTGTTGTAGTTCCTTTCTCTGTTTTTGTCTTTCACGTCTTAGCTTACTTCTGTCTATAATATTCCCTTTGTCTTCGGGAGTAACAATTTTAAGATCTGCCAATACTGCAGAAGCAATAGCAGCCCCACTCTGTCCGACATTTTAAATCTATCACAAGTAATTGCTAATGAAGGCAGTGGCTCACGCATCTGTTGTTCTGATATTACATATTGAGTCGAGGTTGTATCTTCCTCATTATCTTCAGATATCTCTTCTAGTTGTTGAAGTTCACTTGTCTCTGTTTCGATTTGTAAGTTGGACGTATTGGTTATAGCAGCACTAGTTGTTTGTGAGGATTCCAGACGTGCTTTTTCCATTTCCTTTCGATGTTCTCTTGCTTGTAATCGTCTTGTGTGTGCTATGTCAATGCTTCCTATCACCATTATTCTGCGTGTTCGTTGGTCATTTAAAAAATCCTGCTCTTTTGGAGGGACTTTCTTACTCTTTTCACATGAGCATCTCCTAAACTCCTTACATTTGCAGGTGCAGATGTCAAACAAAGTGCATTTTGAAGAGTTTTCAAATTCTTCAAGCTGATTTTTGTACTTAGGCTGATCCTTGCGTGACTTGTATGGCTTTAATAAGGACCTGTATTTATCATGGTACACTCGCATCATCTGTAAAATGCGTGTATGTGAAACTATTGGCAAAGAGGCCTTCTTCCAAATATTTTCTACCTTTTTGGAAACTGCCTCTGCTATTTCAGAAAGTGAAGGCTCCTTGTTATTCATCTGCTCCTTCACTAAATGTTTTGTGAACAGGTAATCTTTCATAATGCAGTTATAAGTTGGTAGTTGCATATCACTCATCTCACAAGGTACTTCAAATATGGCACACTTCATATGTTCTCTAGTCAAATGTTTATATTTAGTATTTGATGCCATAATATTTTTAAGAAAAATTCACAATCACAAAATATCCTGGAACATCAAAACATTATATAATTAATATATATAATATATTTTATAAGTATATATAATATATTATATAAATATATAATATTTATATAATATATAATATATTATATAAATAAACTAAAATTATATAATACATTATAACAAGCATTTTATAATAAAATCAATATTATCTCCATATAAATCACTTTAAAATAAAGTTTTATAATATTCCGATCATATTAAAAAACTCTCCGATCAACTGAGCGACTAGGCCTACTACCTAAGAAGACAAGTTTTAACACACTGTTCTAATGACTCACAGAAAGAAATTCCTTCACACCAAAACCCTCCCCCACAACCCTCCCCAAACCCTCCCCCACAACATTCAGTGTAGTCTGAACATGACTCAGTTACTCTAAATTGTGTTAACTTCAGCTCTCTTGTGGCAGCTGAAGATATTAAGCATATGAAAAGGCATTTTTACAAAATGAATTCCTATCATTTACGAATCTTAATCAAACTATTAGATAATTCTAAAATAAAATTTTATAATAGTTTGACAAACCTAAAATAGAAGCATTTTTTTCCTTTTTACACAAAATTGTGTTAATTTTAGCCTCCTGGTGGCAGCTGCAAATTTTAAACAAATGAACTCATATTTTGGCAGGCATATTTCGTCCACTAAATGCAACTTTTAATCACTATTAGAACTTCATACTAGAAAAAAAGTATTTTTCGCTCCACCCTATTGCCCACGTTGAACTTTAAGTGCAGTGAGTACTACACCATGATTAACTGGCAAACTTGTGAGCTGTCAGAGCCTCCTCTGACAAAAGTTCTATCACGCTCCGACATCCTGAACTATATCTCATCAGATGTACCTGATTTTATTCTACGCTTTCCTTGCCACACCCAAGCGGTTGAACGGCATATAAAGCTGGTAACAGAGGATTCAGCTGCAGTATGCGGTTCAAAGGCAAGGGATGGATTTATCAGAGCAAGATTAGAATCCAGAAAGAAAATGCCAAGAATGGAAACAAAAAGTGACTACAGTGTGTAACTAGCCTAAGTCCGATAATGGTAGGGTGGTTGGGTCGGGCAGGGAGGAATTCGAAATGCAGCCACCTCCACGTGGTGAGTTCTGGGTTATTTTGTCAATATAGTACATTCAATATTGATGAAATAAGCGAGGAGCTGCATGCATATTATAAGTCATCAAAAATAAACCAAGCATATGCAAAGTAAACTGCATTGGTGGGCCTAAATTATTTAATTGCTGAAATATATGAACTTCTTAAATTACTAAAATATGATAAAATGAATTCTTAATTACATTACTTAATACATAATTAACGAATAAACTGTGGTGTAGGGCCGAATTTGACCATAATAGCGTCATTATAAAATACGCTATTTATGTAAATTTTTCCGTATTTTGGAACGTTTGCGGAGGCAGAAGAAATTATCGCAGGACAAAAATATTTGAAACTAGTCTAAAATAAACCTTTAGGATGCTTTTTCTCGCTATTACAAGAAGGTAGGATGAAAATTAAAACTATAAGAAAATATTGAAAAAATGTGTATTTTGGCGCATTTTTTGGATTTTCAACGCGCGCGGAGGCAGAAGATATTATTGCAGATCTCTGAGATTTTACACACTTACTTTTGACGTGGCAGAGCCACTTTTCCGTGCTATTACAAAACGAAAATCGAAAAAAGTGTAAAAACGCTCCGCCTAATGTACATAGACCATTTCAAACGCGATCCGCTGCAAGTCGCAACCACCATCGCCTCATTATGCTTTACGGTTTTCAAGAATAACTTCATGCCTAAAGAAACCTTAGCCATCATTCACAGAAACAATCCCCGCAGTTATGGTACAAGGCTATTTACTGGTTCATACACCTACAGTAACAGACCGGGGTATACATAAAACACGCCAGCAACACGGGTGAAGTACTAATTAAGGTCAATTGTCGTGATTTGTGGGTTAATGGTCTAAGTGAGGATCCAACCACTGGTGAGAAGACTGTGTACTCCTTTAACGGCTGCTGGTGGCATGGATGCCCACTCCCTGAGTGTGCCGTCACAGGGGACCTCCATGGAAGATCCCCCGCCGACAGCCTCCCATGGACACGTAATCGCGATCAACTTATAGGCTCCCAGTTCACTCACAAAATCGTGTGGGGACATGAGTATGATGCACGGATGGAAGCCGATTAGCAGTACCGTGAAGAAATAAAGGCCATAAAGCGTTCAGTGGTGTTAGATCGATCCTGTCAAACACGGCGATAACTTGTTCGGAGGGCGTACAAATCCATTCAAGCTATACTTTCCTTCTACGGAGGGCGTGAAACTCCATTACTACGACGTCTGTTCTTTATATCCCTACGTGATGAAGAACAATCCGTACCCTGTAGGTGCACCTGAAAAGCTTGTGGGCCCCACCATGCCAACCATTGAGGAGTTCTCAGCTAAATTGAGTGAGCGCTACTTTGGACTCTCTTTCGTAGATGTGCTCCCCCTTCGCGATTTATGGATGCCGATCTAACCCGTCGTTATAGACCACAAGCTCATGTTTCCCCTGTACGTGAAGTGCGCAGAAGAGAACAACAGGGATTGTAATCATACAACCAATCAACGTAAAATCAAAGGTGTATATACATCCCTGAGCTGGACCTACCCATTCGCCATGACTACAGAATATTGAAGATACATGGGGTGTGGACGTTTCAGAAGCTACCCAACCTTTTCACGCCACATATAAACGCTTTTTTGAAGGATAAGGTAGAAGCATCGGGGTATCAGAGAGGAGTTGATACCAAAGATGAAAAATCGGCTTATATTCAGCGTTACCGTGCCCGTGAAGGTATACAGCTTGACCGTTCCCAAATTGTTAAGAATCCTGGCAAACGCTTCAGTGCAAAGTTGTCTAAACAGTCTTTGGGGAAAATTTGCACAGAATACTGGCAAAGGGAACGTTCATTTGGCACAAAGTTATAATGAAGTCTGGGATTATGCTAATGCTCCCGATAAAGTGGTTATGGTAGGTAATACTTACATAATAAAGTACATCACCGAACTGGCCACAGATACCTCACGGGTTACAAACATAACTGTAGCCAGCTTCACAACGGGTGTCATGCTTAACCATGCGAACCGACGAGTCGTTAACTTTGACTCGTTGAAGGATCTAGTGTGCTTGGAAGATGTGGACAACCATCCCCCCCAACTGACTGTGGGGACCAACAATTTTTGGGCGTAGAAAATGGGGTGTGTGAAGGAGCTTAGGGGCACGAAGGTATGCCGTAACACTCATAGGAAACGTTACCAGGTGCCTGGTACCTATGATACCGTACCCTTTGGATACCTTAATCCTTGATTATTTTATATATATATATATATATATATATATATGTGTGTGTTTGTGTGTGTGTGTGTGCGCGTGTGTGTGTATTGTTAACGATATGTTTATTTATTACGTACATTTGTTTCAATTAGGGTTTCATTTTCTCCTTTGTGTGCGTGCGTGTGTACAATCCTAAGCTCCCCCCACTGTGAGTTCGGTCATGTGACTCCTGCTACTACCTGGGCATAGTTCTACCCCTGCGAGCTCAGTTGACCTCTGCAAACCCTGGAGCTCAGACGTGTATTTTCTCACGTAGACGAAAAAATAGTGATGGCTACTTTTGATATTGCGTGTTCGACGTTTATGAAGTGGTATTCGGTAAAGTCGGAAGATGTGGTGAATAAGACGACCTACCCCACCCTCCTTTGAGACAATACATTGAATTGCGCGAAAGAACAAGATGTTCAAATACTCTATGGATATTCTGGCGAGAGTATTGCCGGATTTCGCGGCACAAACGACGTAATGGACTACATTGAAGGGCTAAACTGTATAAAAGCGTACATATACCGTGAGGTGAAGGAAACATTCGTGCAGAAGAGAAGCAACGGATATGGATAATGGTTCTTGTTGATGAGTGGTGTGACAGCCGGTATTATGTCATGCTGCATCATACCGAGTACGGTACCCTGCGGCTGAGAATGTGAACCTTGTCATCATGGACAAGCTAAAGTACTTTTACCACTACATTCATATATATCATGACGAGGTTCGCAGTGAGGTTGTGGCTAAAGGCCTGGGTGAGTTTTTAATAGAATTTAGAGATGAGTATCGATTGTTAAACAAAAATGATAAATACGGTCTCATGTTCCTCTCAAACAGTGCACCGGATTGTTAATAGGTGGAGAACGTCTAGTGCACATAAAACATTAAAACTGAAATTATCCCATGTGTAGGAAAATTGCCCGGTATAATGGCTACAAGTACTCGTATGATTCATGCTAGAACAAATCCATACACGACTCAACAGCTTATGGTGTGAATCGCTCCCCCGTCGAGCCTATCCGCCCACCCGCCCATCTCAGAGCTTGAACCGACTAGATGTGCACTCCTCGAATACGATGGAATTTCCTTTGAGAAGCGTTTTCAATGCCGCGAACGATGTCCGTGACGAAGTCATTGCGCGTGTTTAGGCGTGAAACCGGCACCATTAACTATGCACTTGAAACGATTTGCCGGCAAGCAAACTCTGGTAAACGTAATGTTATTTATTCAAGTGTTGAGGAAATGAATAGTCTTCGTGATAGTTGAGAAGTGGGGTGAGGACCGTTATAAAATACCTGCAGGTGAAGGTACAAGAAGAGAACAGATTAGTGATGCCCACTCATATGCCTTGTTTGTACATTGTGTATAAATAACGATCAGCCATGCATTGATATACGACTGATGTGGAAAAATGCATCTGATAATAACGTTCTTGTCCCTACGCGAAACCGATTCATCCTCAACAAATGTTTGAAATCGTCGGATTCCGCAATATGACGCCTATATTAGACGCGCGTGTTACGGATACGATTTATTTTGACACGGTTCTTGAATACGCATACACCGCTCTGCTCGACGGATTTATCGAATGTAGAAATGAACAGGGCGAGAATGGTCTAGAGCTTGGTGTTTATATGAAAGGTTTAGACTCTTCGAAATATAATGAACTGTGGTACAAAGGACTTGAGCGATACAGGATACAGGGCAGAGCTCGCCTACACTGTTCACCCTGAGGAATTGCACCTCTATATAATGAATATCTGTCGTTATGACTTGGAAGATTATTTCAATTGCCGCTATGCGTTGTGAAGAAGAGTTCACGATTGAAAAGCTCGGGTCGGTAACAAAAAACCCTCGATTGGAAAGGAGTGTTTACAAACTTGTATTTGATAATGATGTGGTTGCTAATGATACCCTCTTTTGCGTGCTTTTGATTGTATTCTGTCCGTGTTTAAAGATAACTTGCCAACCGAATGTAAAGTGGGCACGAAAATAGTATTGAATGATATGAAGGCTCTTTACATCGAGTATAGGCGCCCGCAAACCTTGAGCGGTGAAATAATGTTAAATCATATTTACTGCGTAGTGCAAAGCAATAATGATGTGACTGTAGACTCGATTACGTGCGAATTTAGTGTTTTAGTTAAGCTTAGTAGAACGAATGTATTCTGATGTATATTTATTTTCAATTTTCAATTGATGATTATACTCCACCGTTTTGTATATTATTATTTTTATTTTCAATATATTTAATTATTTAATATAACTGTGTATTATATATTTTTTTATATATATTTCTCATGCACTGTTAAATTGCTGGTTATACTCCAATGTTTTGTATATTATTTTTTTTTAAATTTTTTGGTTTATATATATATATATATATATATTATATATATATAATATATATATATATTCCTCGTTCGTATTTCTTATGCTATTATTACTTTTTTGTTTTTTGATCATGTATATTCTATCTGTTTTATAGGATTGTATATTTATTTTCTATATATTTCGTGAAATTTTATCCAATAATTCGTCCAAATGAACAGAATGATGTAATGGTGTTTTATTTAATTCTTTTGGTTGTATATATCAATGATATTATTATTTAATTATATGTATACCAAGTGGCTGGTTAGGCATTCTAAAAACCGACTGACGGATTTCTAAGCCAACTATCAAGAATATCTGAATAGCGCAATCTGGCTGCTGGAAAGTTAATTAATATATACACCTGCCTTCTAAGTCTCCTACGTCAACTGGCGGGTTAAGCCAACTGGTGGATTAAGCCAACTGTCGGATAATGCCAACTGGCGGAAAGCCAACTGTCAAGAATATATGCTTTAATTAAATAAATAGCGCAATCTGACAACTCAACCATAATAATGTACACCTGAACAAGCCATTTACGCCTTCTAAGAAGCCTTCTAAGCCAACTGGCGGATTAAGCTAACTTGCTGATTAGGACATTATAAGACAGCTAGCGCTCGGATGAACTCTCATTATGCGTCTGGCAGAAGCCAGGCGAACACTCCTCTCTCTCCTTCTTAGGTTAAGGTTTAGGTTAGGTTTCCCTTTGGGAGGTGAGGCCGTCCCAACTTCTCCCCCAAAGACCCTCCTCCTTTCTCTCCCTCTCTTAGGTTAGGTATACCCCTTTGGGGGTTGAGGCCGTCCTAGCTTCTCCCCCAAAGAGGTTAGGGGAACTCCTCCGGCTTTCTGGGGGAGTTCCCCTTCATTGCAGCTTGGTGGATAACCCCTCCCCCTTGTTGCATAATCCCTTCCCCCCTTTGTTGCATACTCTCTTGCAACATTCTCCCTCCCCCTTTGCAACATTGCTCAACATTTGCAATTGCATTGCACTCTAACCTTTTGCGCCCATGCTACTAACAAAACGGTAGGAATTGAAAATGTTGGGTACGCAATAATGACAAGGATTTAAATGTTTAAATATAAAATAATACTCTTATATATTATTAAATAGTATTAGTATTATTGAATATTATTAAATATTATAATATTATAACATTATAATATTATTAAAAATTATGATACATTATTAATATTATTAATTATATGATAATACTAAAATGTTCAGTATAAATAATACTATTATGCGCGCTCCGTTTCTGTTATATAACCTTGGTTAACCTTGGTTTTGCTTCCGCCCCGAATTGTTCATTCTGATAAAGGTCAAGCTTGTCACTCCAGCTTAGACCTACAGTTTAACGTGGAATCCGAACCATGCCCCACCAGCAGCCTAGCGTCTTAACCACTAGGCTACCCAGGGTCCCCATTTATCTACCAACAAATTTCTTTATTTTGTGGAAGGATGAACAGCTGGATTTTGCTGCGCGCCGCCTGCCGTCACCGAGTCTCTATATATATATAACTGAAGCTGATTGGCCTATTTTGGGACTCTAATGGAATAATGCTAGAAAATAATGGAAAAAGGGCAAATTAGGCATTTTATGATGAAAAAGGCACTTTTTCCTGTAAACACAAAAATAGGCCATAAAAGGCATTTATGGCATTTTTCCTGAATATCTGGGCTCTAGTAATAACACAAAAAAAATGGCACCGAAATAATTTATTGAAACTATTTAGTCACCTCCCGACGAACTAAATTCAAGAGCATCAATACTCTCTCTCTCTCTCTCTCTCTCTCTCTCTCTCTCTCTCTCTCTATATATATATATATTATATATAAGGAAATGAGAAACCTAAACGAAAATAAAGAAAAATAACAAGACTCTGAATGAGAAAAGGAAATTGGTATTGCAAGAAGCAAAATTTTCGTTTCGTCAAATCAGCAAATGCGAAGTTTACCTTCAATGCAAGCAAGAACTTTTCCTTTGAATCTGTTCCATAAGGTTCCATAACCTACGCTCTAAAAATAAAACAAAAAAAATTATCCGTGTTATTGCATATTATGTATTGTGATTTGATTTCTTATATATATATATATATATATATATATATATACACGTGATAGACAAATTTAAATCTTATTGTGCTCTTGCCATAAGCATAATTTTGATATTTGTCGTCTTTGAGAAATTATTTCACTCATTCATAAAAGAACTTTGGCCTTCATCATCGATGTTATTAATTTGTGCCATCATGCGATGCTCCAAATCACATGATCGGATAATAAAAATCAGTTTCTTTTCACGCGGCCATATATTAGCGGGATTGCAACATCCGATCGACTTGACATGCTAGTGACAAGTATATTCTGATTAGATTAAGTTAGGTTAGGTTAGATTAACATAGGTAAGTTAAGTTAGGTTAGATTAACATAGGTTAGGTTAAGTTAGTTTTCTGGAGTGTCGATGTTACGGTCTTGTTGATCCGTTGGGAATGTGTCTCATATTAGTATAAGTTTAGCGCTGTGTCTTAGGTGCTCGATGCTGAAGCTTGCTACCTTGCAGCAGTGAGGTTTTAAATTTGGTGAGTAAACTTCTCTTTCCTTGTTGCAACTCATTTTTCTTTTTTTTTTTCATTTCATTCATTTGTTACATTCATAACATTCATTTTTTTTCTTCCTTTTGTCATCCATCTCATAGTTTTGTGTTATTCATTTTTAACTTTAATTAATTTTCTATATTTTTAGTTAATGACCCCGACATTGCGACGCCAGAAGGATTAACATCAATCATCCACTCACTCATTATGAATTTTTATTATCAGTCGATTCCTGGAAGTGTAACACGCTATGGCAGTGGTTCCCAACCTTTTTTGTATGGTTAACCAAAACCCAATTCTAATCCAGCTCCATTACCCCAATCATTAGATATTATTTTTAGAACTTCTGGATCGCGTGTCCCACAAAATAGCTGTCATTATTCCAGTGGAGTAATTTACCCCTAGGTTGGGAACCACTGAGCTATGGATATATAAATGAATCGTATGAATGTATGAATTCATGGCATACGATGACTATTAAAAGATTTGTTAAAATGCCTCTTTCTCTTCATAACATTTCCCTTCAGGCCTCCCATTTCTGTCTGAATGAAAATCACTTAAAAAACATTTATAAATCTCCCTACCCACCTCAATGGTACCAAAATATCGGCTTTTCGCTCTTTATTTACTACCAGAGTCAGATAACTTTAAAAAACATTTTCCACTCTATCAACACCTTCACATTTCCGCGGTTATCTATCATAAATTCAGTGCCAGTCCCTGATATCAGGATCCACCCGCCAATCCACAACTCGAGCAGTCAAATGATTAATTATTGTCAATGACAGATCCAATTAGGGACATAAAAGTTCCGGCAGAGGTATATCCCGCTATGAGCGGTAGTTGTGTTCCTGGAAACTACCGCGTATAGTGAAATCGCGTATAGTGAGGTATATTTTCCCATAGACACAACGTTAATTAGGGGGAATTACGTTCCATAAAAAAATTAAAACTATAATAAATCCATAAAATCCATAAAATAGGATAACGTATCCTATCAACTGTTTACGCAATCAAATAACGTTACGACAATATAAATTAATTATAAACCTGAAAGAGAATAATAATTAATACATAATATCATACATTAATAATACAAATACTGTACGTATGTATGTACTTTCATAAACTAAAGGGGAAGGTGACAAAGGCACTAAGGCCGAGTGAAGGGAAACTTAAAGACGGAATTTAAGCTTGACGGGTTGTTGGAAGCGTTGGAAAGGTTGTTAAAGGCGCATCCGAGAGAAAAAACTGAGTTATGGAAGCTTGTTTCGCGTTCCGAACTTTCTCAGTATAAAGCTCTTTGTAGCATTGAATTGAGTGCCTGACATTCCTGGCAACCTTTGAAAACTTTTCCACATCAGAGTTGTGTTCGCCTAGAATGGACAAGGCTATCTCAATATGCTTGAAGGATTCTGATAGAGCCTTCGAAGTCAGGATTCGAGTTGGGGACAGAATTTCTTCGGATTCAGCATCCTCATTTTTTTATTGAGCTCATTCAATTGCTTCAACTTCTTATTTGATAGTTCTTTGTGACGGATTCTAAGAGCTCTTCGATATCATCCCTCTCAACTTCTTCGAACCCAACCTTTTTAGATAATGAAACAATGTCTTCTGTGGTCTTCTCAATATTTTGGGTGAATTCAAATCCTTGGGAATGTTCTCGAATGTTCGCGCGGAGAGACTTGAGAATTCTCAAACCGCGTAACCTCGAGAGTGTTTCCGCTTTATTATCGGGTAGGTCCTTAATTAATCAACCGTGTAATCTCAAATTCGCGCGTCTCTAGGTTCCTCGGTTTCTGTATTCTGTTCTCGCGAAATAGATACACGATAGTCCTTCGATTGGTTGATTTTTAAAGGCTGTTTTATTGCATTCAATCTGTTTCGTTACAATTTAACGCTTAACGTTAATTTCAATTTGAAACTAACATTAATTTTGCCCGCTTATAACCTTTTAATTTCAAATCATTTAATGAAACTAATTATTCCTTTACAAATTCGCAGCCCCACTGACATACACTCTTCGTTTGAATCTGGTGACTTCCTCAAAGTTTGCTACTTCCAGTGACTCAGTGTGTAACACTTTTTTCACTATTAATGAATTGAAGACACTAAGGTCGGGGATTCGACTCCCGATGGTGCTGGTTAATAATATAATATAATCCGACAGTCTGATGCGAGATCCACGTGGGTGCCCAAAACTGAAGTAGCTCCCTATAAACACACACACACACACACGCACGCACACACACACACACACACACATACACACACACACACACACACATATATATATGTGCAGTTTGAGGGTGGTAGAAAAAGACACAGATAAGAGGTGGAGTTATATTCCGTTACGTTTCTGCACAAAGCCTTGCTCACACAGAATGACAACATGAGTTAAATACACAATACTTAAATGCAGACGATCTTTTCCAAACCGACTGGACGAACATTCGTGGCTTCACCTAATTGGGTGGTGCTCCTTGGCCCCCACCCCTTTCAGCTAACATCACCATAATTTTCCCGTTAATTTGACTAAACACATAAATCACTCTCTATGATTTACCACGTTTCCTGGCGTTATATAAGCAGCTTCAATTGCTTTCCTCATCCTCTTATCTAGTCCTTTATGAATGATCGTAGCTTCTTGCCAGTTTGGCAGGTATCCGTACCTACCTGCGTGCAAGACGAGTGAGTTAGATGCTCGATGTAGACGCATGTCTGCTCTATGTTTATATAGTTTTTATGGTAAGCCGCGCCCTGACTCCCCGTAATAAACGGCAGAGCAGCCATTACATGGAATCTCGTAAACTACACTACGTTCATTAATATACTCATTTTGTTTCGTCTTCACCATATTGCCTATTTTTATCCCCGAAGAATTGGCTAAATAAACTACCGTTCCTCTTAGGAATTTATCGATAATTTGGGCTCAGTAGTATGATCGCAAATGGAGAGAGTGCAGAGCAATTGCAATGTTAATCAAATGAGTGCCACTGCCACCCCCACCCCCTTGTTGCAAGGTGCCAACCCCCCTCCGCCAGTGCCAACCCCCAGGGTGCCAAAAAAAGGGGGGATCCTTACTGGGGGAGTGCGCCTAACCTCTTAGGGGAAGAGGTTGGGACGGCCTCACCCCCCCAAAGGGGTATACCTAACCTAAGAGAGAGAGAGAGAGGAAGAGACCATCCATCGCCTGCGAGATGCAGGCGCATAATACGAGATATTCACAGCTTCACCGGGTTTAGAAGTGTCTTTCAGCCAGGTGGCTTAAGCAGCCAGTTGGATTAATCCGCCAGGTGGAGCTGCCAGATTGCGCTATACAGATATTCTTGACAGTTGGCTTAGAAACCCATCAGTCGGTTTAGAAGGCGTAATCAGCTATTTGGTATATATATTCCCATCTCCCCAGTTATTCCTTAATATCCTTTATATATACGACCAGAAGAAATAAATAAAACACCATTACATCATTCTGTTTATTTAGACGAGTTAAGGGAAAATAATTCATGAAATATATACGAAATAAATATACATTAAAAAATAATATACAGCAAAAATACACATTAAACGAAGGGTATATATATACATTCTTAAATAATAATATTAGTACAGGATAAAACTATATAACCATTTAATATATGTACCAGCAAATACGCCCTTTTATATATTTATATATATATATATATATATATATACACACACACACACACATTCAACTGCAAAGAACACGCAGTATAAATAACGTAAAGAACGACGCTTGTATAGGAGATATTCCGCGCATGGTGTAATGGTATCGCATCTGACCGGCAATCGGAAGATCCCGGGTTCGATTCCCGGGTGGTTACCTCATTTTTTCATTTGTTTCGTTCTCTCTCGTCTTGCGCGAAATATCTCCTATACAAGCGTCGTTCTTTACGTTATTTATACTGCGTGTTCTTTGCAGTTGAATGTATATAATGTTACGGCATGCGGGAGGTGCCCCGTTGGGGCATTGGTTTCTGCGAGTATGTAGAAGAATTACGGCATTTGGAAGAGTGAGGCCCATGGTGTAATGGTATCGCATCTGACCGGCAATCGGAAGATCCCGGGTTCGATTCTCGGGTGGTTACCTCATTTTTTCATTTGTTTCGTTCTCTCTCTCTCGTCTTGCGCGGAATATCTCCTATACAAGCGTCGTTCTTTACGATATATATATATATATATAAAAACACCAAAACTTATATAAAAATAATAATAGTATAGGATAAAACTACATACCCATTTATATATATATATATATATATATATAAACAGCAAAACTTAAATAAAATCAAAATACATACACTTTACGTGATCGATTCTACAGTTAGATCATTGTTGTTTTGTACTATACAATAAATAAGATTTAGCATTATTTTACCACTCAAGGTGTGCAGGTACCTATACTCGATGTAAAGGGCCTTCATATCGTTCAATACTATTTTTGTGCCCACCTTACGATTGGTTGGCAAGTTATCTTTAAACACGGACAGAATACAATCAAAAGCACGCACAAAGAGTGCATCGTTAGCCACAACATCATTATTAAATTCAAGTTTATGAACACTCCTTTCCAATCGAGGGTTTTTTTCGTCCCGATCCGAACTTTTCAATCGTGAATTCTTCTCACAACGCATAGTGGCAGTTGAAATAATTTTCTAAATCGTAACGACAGCACCTCATTATATAAAGATACAATTCTTCACAGTGAACAGTGTAGGCGAGCTCTGCCCTGTACCGCTCAAGTGCTTTGTACCAAAGTTAATGATATTTCGAAGAGTCTAAACCATTTAAATAAGCATCCAGCTCTAGACCATTCTCGCCATGTTCATTCCTAGACTCGATAAATCCGTCGAGCAGAGCGGTGTATGCGTATTCAAGAACCGTATCAAAATAAAGCATATCCGTAACGCGTGCGGCTAATATAG
Source organism: Bathynomus jamesi (assembly GCA_023014485.1). Lineage (NCBI taxonomy): Eukaryota > Metazoa > Arthropoda > Malacostraca > Isopoda > Cirolanidae > Bathynomus > Bathynomus jamesi. The sequence goes on from JAJOZX010000233.1 coordinate 507,514, forward strand.
GTTTTAGTTTGCGGAAACCGACGATTTCAAACATTCTGTCGAGGATGAAGCGGTTTCGCGTGGGGACAAGAACGTTATTATCAGATGCATTCTTCCACATCAGTCGTATATCAATGCATGGCTGATCGTTATTTATACACAATGTACAAACAATGGCATATGAGGGGGTATCACTAATCTGTTCTCTTCTTGTATCAACACCTGCAGGTATTTTATAACGATCCTCACCCCACTTCTCAACTATCACGAAGACTCTATTCATCACCTCAATACTTAAATAACAACATTATGTTTGCCAGAGTTTGCTTCTCTACAAGTCGTTTCAAGTACATAGTTAATGGCACCGGTTTTACGTCTGAACACACGCAATGACTTCGTCGCGGACACCTTGTATACGGCATTGAGAATGCTTCTCAAAGGAAGCTCCATCACTTTCTGTTGTGAGAGTGCACAACCAGTCGGGTAAAGCTCTGAGATGACTATGACCAGACGGTGCGCTGTTTGGCTCGGGGATAGTTGTGGAGGAGTGAGTCATACCAAGTGTTAATGTTTCGTATACGGGTTTGTTCCAGCATGAAAGAATCATACGAGTACTTATACCATTATACCGGGCAATTTTCTATACATAGGGTAATATTGGCTTTAATGTTTTATAGGAATGCACACTAGGCATTCATTTCCACAAACTAAACAATTAACAATCCGGCGCACTATTTGAGAGAAACATGTGCCCGTATTTATCCATTTTGTTTAACATTCGATACTCGTCTCTAAATTCTATTAAAAACTCACACAGGCCTTTAGCCACAACCTCACTGCGAACCTCGTCATGATATATATGAATGTAGTGGTAAAAGTACTTTAGTTTGTCGTGGGACTAAAACGGCAATTACGAGTGGTCCCTGGGTATAGCACCTATGTCCCTCTCAGGGACCTACCGGTTAGTTCGCCTCAGCATAGGTTTTGAAGCAATTTACGAAGGGGTGCGGGGCTAAGGAGATCCCCCATCCCCTACCGATGTTGGAGGTGGAGTTTTGACATGTAACCGACCGTTTCACCTCGGGGATTCGCCTATGATTCCAGTTTCGGGCTAGTAGTCGGGGGGTAAAACTTCTCACCTATCTTTTAGCCTATGGATAGGCCAGCCGGGGATCGCGTATCTCCGGCCGGTATATGGTCACCCGAGTCGAGGGTTCGCCGATAAGTCCAAACGTGGTACGGGACAACCTGTAGATTTTTGCAGACGAGGCATGTAGCCGCGTAAAGTAGCCGCTTGTCGCCGTTTAATTAAGTCTCGGTTCCCCCGGGTTCCTATCGAAGTTTGGCCGTGTCAAGAAGCACCTATGAAAAGGGAAGGCCGAGGTGATCCCAGCCCGGCCCCAGACCCCTCTATGACCTATGCGTTGACTTATAAGTAGCGCGGATAGGGCCTATGATTCGGCCAAAAAATTTCCATCAATGTCGTAACTAACGCCTAGTCGCGCGGGAGACGCCTACTCCCCGGTGCCTACGCCGGCCCCCAAGGGGTAGGTTCGGCAATAAGCTCGAGAATGAAGGTCGCAGATTGGGCTCTAAAGGCGCCGAAATCTCGTGAGTTTCAATAGGTACGTAACATCTATGCGAGGGGTGAGCTTGTGAGTTTTAGTCCCGCCCTTCTCACGTATCTACCAGTTGAATTAATCCCCGTAGCAATGTGAGCGAAGAGTCTACCTAATGGAAATTCTCACAACTTACCCAATGGGTGTTGTCGACCAGTCCAGCGTCTGCAAGATGCAGAAGCTTAATGAGAGCTCAAGTAGCATCACTTGGCTTAGAGCTCGAAATCCGCCAGTTGGCTTAAGCAGCCAGTGCCTCCAGGCCTTATCAGCCAGTTAGCACAGTGTATATATCGTTTGAACAGCCAAAAAGCACACAAATTTCCCAACAATACGTTCATAGAATCCCTATTATTACACACACACACACACACAATGTATATAAACAGATGCATGTAAAGCCCCAATAGCAAAATATATACGAGTATAAACACCACACGAAAAAAAACACCACAGCACCACAACCACCAATCATCTAAGTATAGCTTACCATCACCTAACCAAACCCACCTTATCCACGGTTTTTTCTTACCAGTTCCTGCTAGACCCACAAGGTCTCTAAATACGACCCAATTAATAGACAGAGCTATTAAGCATAAACGAATACGTTTATGTGGCCTGGGGGTAGACAGACAAGGTCTCAAGAAAAGGGCGACGGTAATAGCTTTTCTATTAAACTTCTCATGGTGGAACACCAAGATACCAATTTGACTTTTGGTGGGCGATCTTTTATAAAAAAAATCGAATAAGATAAACTAAGTTTAACGCCAAAACAAATTTTCACCATAATATACAATTTTATCCTTAAACTATAACATAAAAACCATTAATATGATTTTTAAAACAAAATAGAAATGAAATTAGGGGTAACTATTTCATTTTTCCTATTTTGGCCAATTATTTTGTTTAAATACAAATTTATCTCGACTATTTGAAGCTCGACTATTTATTTTATTCAATTTGGCCCTTAAGCTTTAGGCTTTACTGGGCTTTTATTAAAAATAAGCAGCTAGTTGTTATAAATTAATAATAATAAATAAATAAATAAGTAAATAAGTATTATTAATAGTTAAAACATGTATTACAATATTAAACACTATTAATGGACAATATTAAACAATATTAGTAGACATTAATTCTAGATTTTTGTTAGTATGCCATTATTAATCGGGATTTCAACTAGGTTTTAAACAAATTTACATTCACAATATTTTTTATATTGGCATGCAAGTCATTCCATAGTCTCAATACAATGAAAATGGGTAGTTTTTGAGATGAAGACAATCTAAATTGAGGTATAACAAGCTTTGATCTATTTCTGGTCTGATACGAATGGATTTCTTGATGAGTTACAAAATATCTATTTACCCATTGCAAATTAATGATTTTGTTCTTACACTTGTAAATAAAAATAAAATGTGTCAGTTTGGTTATATCGTTGAGCTTTAGTAGGTTTGGCTCTTTAAATAATGCACTAGAGTGATCAAGGAAATCAGCATCAGATAATAACCTTATTGCTCGTTTTTGGATGACAAAGATACATTTAATACGTTCTTAGCGGAGTTTCCCCAAACAAGGGTGCAGTATGTTATATAAGGAAGAACAAGAGTATGATAAAGAGTCAATAAAACTTGCTTAGGGACTACATTTCTAAGTTTAAACATTATAGCAACACTCCTTGAAATCTTTGTCGCGATATAATTTACATGATCACTTTATTGCAAATTCTTATCTAGCATTACACCAAGAAATTTTGTTACGGTACACTCCTTTATGGCGATTTCATTAACATTAAGTTCATCAAGATATATATTTCTTTTATTAATAAAAATCATGAAATTTGTTTTAATGGTATTTAGGAAGAGTTTATTGGTGGTCAACCATTTCATTACACTGATGAATTCTGAATGAAATATATTCTTAGCTGTATTAACATCTTTCCAAGAAAAAGAGACGGTTGTATCATCTGCAAACATTATGAAGTTCAGTATATCAGATGAACGTGGAAGGTCATTTATATATAATAAAAATAACAGTGGACACAGAATTGAGCCCTGTGGCACACCCTGTTTGACAAGCGCTTTAGTTGAGCAAACCTTATTTACTGATACAAAATGATATCTATTGGACAAATAACTTTTAAACCAATCACTGATTGCTCCTCTAAAGCCGTAACAATATAATTTATTACGTGGAATATTATGGTCTATTACATCAAACGCCTTACTCAAATCCATAAATACTGGTATCATTATTTCTTTCTTCTCCTTAACTATATTTACATTTTCCGTAAGATTTAAAATAGCCATTTCCGTTGTTTTATTATTACGGAAGCCATATTGATTTGAAAATAATAAATTGTAGGATTTTAAATCACGCTGCATTCTAATTTTACAATTTTTTCAAAAACTTTGCTGAACACAGATAATGAACACACCGGCCTGTAATTTGTTGCTAGTGTAGGATCACCCCCTTTAAAAAGGGGTGTTATACAACCAGTTTTTAGCATTGATGGGAATATTCCTTTGAAAATACTTTGATTGATAATTTTAGCCAAAGTTACAGATATCTTATCCTTAACAAGTTTCAGTATAGGTACAGGAATGTTATGAATGTTATTTTTTGTATTTTTTAATTTACCAATAATATTCTGGACCTCAGTAGAGGTAGCAGGAACAAAAGAAAATGAATTTAGTGGGATGGGTGGCATATATTCTAGAGGTGAGTGATCATTATTTAGTAATTGTGAGCGAAGCTTATCCGCTATTGAAGTAAAATGTGCATTTAAAGAGTCTGCAACAGCAGTATTATCAGTAATTTCTTTATTATCAACATTTAATTTCTCTATTTCTCGTCTTTCGCCCAAATAGATTCTATTTCGGGATAGCATATTAATTTTTCCTCTTTTATCCAATTATTTTGTTTCAATATATATTTATCTTTAAGACACAAATATATCTTTAAACCTTATTACAAAAAAATATTAATATAACTTTATAATAAAAATAGGTTCTATTTCGGGATAACTTATTCATTTTTCCTCTTTTACGCAACTATTTTGCTTCAATACAAATTTATCTTTAATATACAATTTTATCCTTGAACTATAACAAAAACGTTAATATAATTTTTAAAACAAAACAACCTATGGAATGAATAAGTTATATTTCGTAAAGACACGCCCCCAGAACTCGCGGCTCCTCCAATTACAACCCAATGGGCGGGGTATGAGAACGAATCTAGGATCTCTGGTTGGCGGAAATTCTCGCTCTCACACAGGAAACTCGCGAATCGAATATTTGGGGTGGAGCCAATCGGGGTCACGTATATAAGAGGGAACATTTTCAGCTGGATCAACAACAGTGATTTATCAACGAGTAACTACACATTCTCTCATCATGGACACTTCCAGTCAGACACATCAACTTTACTGCACCCCGCAATTGTTTGAAGACGGGGACCTTTCTGCAGGGGCTACGCTCCATCTTTTCGCAGCGGCCGACCGGAACGCCCTAATTTCAACGAAATCCATTGCAGAAATTTGTGACGGCGACAAAGAACCAGGGGTTTGAGACTCTGCGACGGGGCTTAGTAGTCCCACTAATCTTCCTTCCTGAGAATGTCATTTAGAGAGTGAATTATATTAGGCGATGAAGGTATCCTTTGAAAGTGAAATTTTATTACGCGCTTGTTTCCCTCTACGTGTTAACTTAAAAACTTATAGTAAGTTGCACAGGTTGGATTTTAGAATTACTAAAACTTTAAAGGTAGGGAATTGTTGCGGTCCCGGGTTCGAGACCCGGTGCTGGCAGATGATACGTAGCACATCCAGCTAATCTTCCTTTTGAGCCCAGTTAGGCTAGTTGCTTTGTGTTTATTATCTGATCCGTTATCCTATTAAATATTTAGAGAGTGAATTTTGTTTATCAAATAATTACGTGTTAACATTTATTTAAAATTAGTTTGTGAAATGTTTCATTAAAATTGCATGTATCCTCAATTATATAATATATATATATATCTATATATATATATATATATATATATATATGGAACAAATGGATTTTAATTAAAAAAAGATTCAATGTGGCTGATTCGTTTAATATCTGCCAGGTGCTCGATACCCTGTGACGGTGCTTAGTCATCCAATATGATCATTAGAAAAATGTATGAGCTGTCAAAATAATTTTGTCTACAACCGTATCCTTTCTCCTTATAGGTCCGATGCGGAACTCGATCGTGTTATAGCTAATTTTCGTGACAGCTTTGAAGAAGAGCAAATAGTCGACCGTGATTTGGAGATTTTACAGCGCAGTCAACCCAGTGACCTGAATACGGAGGTCGAAGTATTGGCTCACATCCGGTCCAATGAATGCCAGGTCGTCGGGGAACTAATGTAAGCTTTTTCTTTTGGTTAAGAACAAGACACAGTGTATTTTCATCAATTTGTTAAATGATAGAAATCATGTTTTATAAATTAGTACAATTCAGCTTACAGAATTAGCATCCAATAAATAAGACTAATGTTATAGTTACAATTATATATACACGCGTAAAACTTTACATAACACATCGAGTGCGCACAAATGGGAACCTTTTCTTATCTGCACGCATACCAATTCATCATTCGTCTCAGTGCCGCCGCACAAATCGAATAATTAAAAAAAATAAATCCCTACCCACGTGACATGTGCACTGTGCAGGAGAAATGAAAGACAATACATCACGCAAGTATTACTAAAATATCCTTGTAATCGGTGGGGATTCCGTTCAATTTCACGGATGTGCAACTGTTCGAGAAATTTTACAATATCAGGGTCACTCCAGGGATGAGTTCCCAGTGAATTAAAATAATACATTTTTTCCCTATTTTTAAAGTATATTGCAAACCAAGGAATCCTCTCGCCCACAACAATATATGTGTTTACAATAATTCCCCCGCATTTTCTCGTAGTTGGTAATTCCAAAGTTTCATTCTTCACAAACACCGATAAATTTGGAGCGTGTGGTTCAGTCACTATTCATTACTCTCTGAAGTGTATTCGCATCCATTTTAAAAGTCAGTGACTACGATCCTGAAGCGATCGACCTCAATTAGGGCTTGTCACTCGAGGTATAACAGTACACTAATAGGAGCGTCTATCGGGTTGGCAAATTCCAATCTGACTGAGATGTTCCCACTTTGTTGTGAACTTGTCTGTATTTACACTAACATAAAAGTCGGGCGTGATATAAAACGGGTAAAGGTTAAATTGATCGATGAATTCTTTCTGCGTTACCCCAATCCCGAGCTCATCACAAGCACCTGCAATATGGGCCAAATTACTATAAGCTCTCGCGCAAAGCGGGAACACAGCCTTATATTTTTAAGGCCGAAATTCTCGAATTTAAAGGCTTTCTTTTCATATTTTCCATTCGTCGAAGCGTGATCCTGCATTCCAATTAATAGCCTTTTAGGTAGAACTCCAAGGGCCACGTTTTCTATCTGCTTCGAAGCCAACCTTGCGGGCACCGCGTATAGTTTGATCTGTACTCTGTTAATTGAGTATTTTACTGTTGCATGTACTATTAAATTTTTTTCAATTTCTACATACTTCGGCGAACTTAATTTCACTCGCCGTACGCGCAGATATGTTTCCATAATGTGAAGCACAACGGGTTTTGCGCCCTCTTCTTGATCAGGTTACAGATTTATGCAGATCTCAGGATTTGTGCGGGTGAACTTTAATTTCATATCCACTCTATTCATAAGCAGTTTCTTCTGGAATGTGAAGTCTGTATGCAGATGTCCATTGCATTCATATATCTTTTTTTTAGAATTTTAAAATTTATCCTTTATACTACTTTCGTCTTTAGTCTGATAATAGCCCTCGGCAGTTAAAAAGGTATCCTTCGCTTCTTCTGAAGAGTTGAGGACATTTCCCAGATAGGCTGGTAGGTGAAATTAACCCATTCCTGTTGAGATGTTGACCTGGTTTAAATACATCCTCACAATGATTGAATATGGAGTGCAGAAAGTTGGTTTCAGGGTATGCAGAATAATTATCATCTCAGTCCGTTCCATCTGAATAGGCTATACTTAGTTTATCGTACATGTGCATGCAGCTTGGATCAAAAAAGTATGGGCCTGAGCTGGGTATCACGAATCCTATAGGGTCACTCGGGGAACTAATTGTGTTTAATGGGTTAATTTTAATAAAGTCACTGTACTCAAAAGAAACTTGTGTTGGGGGGGCATATCAGTTAAAAAAATTATCAACCATAGGTTTCATTCACTTAGAACACTTCTTCTTCAATGTCCTTTTACGTTTAACCCTACGTGTTTGTAACCCCTTCTTTTGGACAGCCCTCTTCTTCTTCCCGCCACCACGCATTTTTCTCTTTGCATCTGTGATGGTTTCGTCCCGTGTACGTTTTAAATGTTTTTTTTAGAGCTTCTTTAGGTTTAGCTCCACCCATTGTGTCTTCTACCGTGTTAAAACCTGATTGTAACGCTTTCCTCCCGAGGTATGTGGCCCATATCTTCAACAATGGGACAGCCGTGCGTTGTATGGTTGAAAAAATGGATCCAAGCCCACTCCCACGCTGATATCTCACCCCTCGATAGACTGAAAGGCCTTCGGGTCATTATAACTGAATGCGACGAAAGTGTAGCTTCACTGTTACGCTCCCATCACCGAATGGGAATTTTTTTCCCTCAATCGTTCTTATATACGTATATTGAAATATTTCTTAGCAGATTAGTCGCAACCTTCACATAATGGGGCTTGTCATATGTAATGATGAAGCTCTTCCCTCGATGGTTGGGAATGTGTGCAATGTGGAGCAGACGCGCCTGGGTATCCCCAACAAATTCATGCGCCACGATATTTCTGTAAATATAGCACATGTCTGGGGATGGATAGCCATCACCCAATTTCTCCAATTTCAACTGATACATTAAGCTGACAAGTCATGTTGTGCCTCGTGAAAGGTATCTCTTCGGAACGCTGCTCCATATCGGCCTTCGGTTACAATTTGAAACAATCCTTTGTCTTTAATATTTCTATTATCCTGTGATTTTAGGGTCAGAGCATGTGCAGGGTTTTATTTGTTTACGATTTCGTATACTAAATCGGCCGTAAAATTTGAGCCTTTTAAATTTCCGATTAAGTCTCTCACAACATCCTCGTCAGCATCATAACGACCCGGGCCTAGTGTTACTACTGTAGTGTAATACAGGGCCTCCCCACTCCGGGCGGCACGCATGGTTTCATCCCCAATTACCCCTGCCTTTTCACACTCATCACGATATCTAAGAACCGTAAAAACGGGTTCTTTATAATCAATACTTAAGAAGCTGGTGATAGCTAAATTTCGCATAACCCCACCTCATACGATTCATGTTCCAATTGAATAGGCCCATGGAATTCTGTTACAAAGTTGGCTAGTGTGTTGTTAGGATGTACAGACAGAGAAGAAGAGGACGGGAGTGTGACATAGAAGTGGTTAGGCGCCATGTTGCACACGATTTAAGCTTCATTATTGCATCAACTTTCATATAGGTGTTGGAGCTTTCTGGGCACCCTAGCCATTTCACCAGGTATGTTTTTCTTTCCTGAACCTTTGCTGCCTAAAATTTTTTCAATTTTAAACACATTTTTCCTAAATTAAATGTCACTCTCTGCAACTCCTCGCAGTAAAAGCCACCTGCGATTTCTTCCCCATTCAAATCTTCAAAGTAATATATCATTATCTCGCCTTTAGGTCTCATAGCCCCAACTTTAAAAATCGCGCGTGTCCATCCTTGCTCAAATCCCTTCGCGAATTTATTTCCCGAACGCGACAGCCATACATAATCATTGATTTTGAAACGTGTAGAGTGTGGCGTTGCTCTACGAATATCTCTTCTCACCTCACACTCTGTTCGCGTACCTCTTTCTAAAACCTCGTTAAGTGTTGTTCCAATCGCGCGATGGTGTGAACGGTTGTATGGCGAGGCCAATGATCCCAGAATGTTTATATATCTGTATGTGTTTTTATGTGTAAAATAGCGATTCATGCGATCCGTTATGGTACGTTGAACACTTTCAGCTAAAGAGATCTTATGTATAGAATTGCTAGTGTAGTAACTAATATTAAACTCTGCCAACATATTCTGAAAAGCTCGGCCTATAAATTCTTTCCCCATATCCGTACAAAAATAGCCAGGAACCCTGTTTTCTTTCAACATCAGCGTTTTGGTAGCTTTAGCAACTGTTTCAGGCGATTTATTTTTCAGAGGAATTAGCCACAGATATCTGGAGAATACATCTATTATGAAGAGAATGTAGCGAGAGCCATCATTATCTACTGAATATCTTTGCATGTCTGTTAAATCCGCTTGCGAAATAGAATCAATCGAAGCCGCTGTTGTCCTGGCTGTTTTAAACCTTTTTCTCACCAGCTTATGAAGTGTATTAAGCAGCCTGCTCCCGCAAAAACCTCTCAACATCTTTTTCCCCTACTCCATCATTGTAAACACCTCTGTACAGTCTATCAACACCGCCATAGGAGGCTGGGCGAGAAATGTCATAATAGCGTTTTCTTAATATGTTAACCATTTGCGTATTTTAGAAACACGTGGTTAGGAATAGCTGTTGCTGTTTGATCTCTTTTTTCTCCTTTTCAGAGATGCTACCGTTGGGGATGATGGCGTACTGAGTTGTGGCACATGCGAGACTTGTTCCAAGTCTTTTAACCTATTCAGATTACCTCTCAATGTTTTGGGTACATTTATTTGTTGTAGTCTTGCTTTAATATGCTACCTTCCTAATGGTGAGGGCCTGTCCCACTTTCTCACCAGATCATGGACAATGTCGACGATATTCGATCCCTGTACGATTGTTCTTTCAACATTGACCTCGCCTCTCGATCCATTGTATGATTGTACCATTATTCTTTGGTTGGTCATCTCTAAAGTCGGCATCAGGTCCTATGTCGCCATGCTCATCGTTGCTCGCGCTGTGTCTAATAACTACGGGGATCTCTGTCGGTTTCTTATAATCTTCATACTCATGAAGAAATTTCTGCAGAACCTCTTGGTATAAGATCCTTTTCTCATCAGGTGGCTTTTCACTGTTTAATAAGTCTATCAATTCGCTTTCCATTCTTTTAAGCCTGCTTTTACGGGGTTTTAAAACCGTGTCTGGACGGGGAAGTAGATGATTTTTGGGTAGTATACCATTCAGACGCTTGGTTGGCCGATGTAGATATAGAATATATCTTGGGGCGTATAATGCAAGTCTCTCAAAATATACAGCCTTCAATATGGACAACTTCACGGTAGATATTGACAGAGTATTCCGGGTTGCGGGACATATGCCACACCTTATACTCTTAATTTCAATTTTCCGGTTTTTTACCGAGAGCATATAAACGTCGATCGTGGTTGCTGCTTTATAGCAATAGTCTTAGCTTAAAAGCACACCGGACAAAAAATTAGTCACCCCTAATAGCACCGATAGTAGAAAGTTCAAGGTCACACAGAGGGCGCTGATGTAGCATTGGTAAGTGACAAGTAGCGGTGACGTAGCACACAGGATCAGATCTGTTTCGTGAGGTGGTGAAGAACAAAGTGTGTGTTGGATATAGTCTGCAAAATGGGTCGTGAGGCAGACGTTACTCAGTGGCAAAAAGGAGCCACAAAATGTCTGAAGTAGCCCAATTTGTTGGTGTGTCAACGCGTACTGTCCAGCGAGTTTACAAAGAGTGGTGTAGTTCGCAATCAACTGACAATCGACGGCGTAACTGTGGCCGGAAAACAATTCTCGACAATAGGGGCCGCCGCCATGTTTCTCGCCTAGTAACTGCAAATCGTTTTCAAACCAGAGAACAATTGCTCCAAGAAACCAATGAGGTTCTCCAGCGACCAATTTCCGAACGGACATTGCGACGAGAACTGCATGCGATGGACATCTGGAGCAGGGTACCACGGAAGAGGCCGCTGTTAACAGCAAGTCACAAATTGGCACGTTATAAATGGGCTCAGAGGCACAAAAACTGGACTGCGGCAGATTGGAAACGTGTAATTTGGTCCGATGAGTCCCGTTTTTGTTTGTTCTCCAATGATGGGAGGCGACGAGTACATCGCAGGTCCAATGAAGCCTTTAATCCTGAATGCGTCGAAGGTGTTGTTCAGGCTGGAAACAGAAAGTGAAGCGCAGGAATAGACACCCACGGACTCTGGCGGAACTTCGGGACCGGCTGATGAACGAGTGGCAGCAAATCGATGTTCAGTACATGCACAACCTCGTAGAGTCTCTGCCTCGCCGGATTCGTGCGGTTATCAAGGCCAGAGGCGCCGTCACACGTTATTAGGTACATTCTGAGAGGGATGACTAATTTTTTGTCCGGTGTGCTTATGTTCACTGTGCTAAATACATGGACGCAAAAAATTTGGTTGCCTACGGTTCTGCAGCGTGCTCGTAAACTGGCTGCACATTGCAAGCTTGAATTTGAGTGTAATATGGGCCTTGAAGAGCTGAGAAGGGTAGAGCAGGAAATGAATATTCGTATAGTTGTATTTGGAAACGATCATCGTCGTAGAACTGTATATATTTTTAAAAGCTGTGTGAGAGATCGCGCAAGACCTCTACTATTTTAAGATTGTCAGGGTCAACGTATCTCCCCATCCGTAGTATAAGGGCTCTTTACGCTAGTTATGATAAAAGTTGAAAATATGGACGGCATCATGATTTGTGTAAGGGATATCTCGAGTTTGCGGATGATATAGTGAAGCATTGTGAGAAATGTCACATGGTTTGTGAGTAGTGTAAAAGCCCCAAATGTGAAGGTCATGTAGTTGAAGCCGAGAAGAGGGAATGTAATGTGTGCAGACGTATATTTTTCAATAATAAATGCTTTGAGCTCCATAAGTCAATTGGCACTTGCAGGAAAATGAGAATCTGTGAAAGTGGCATGTTTCATATGATGAATAATTGGGGGAAATTCACGCATAAATGTGATGAAATTCTGTTCCACATGTCATGAAAAATATAAGGCGGACGGAGTAAAGCATGCATGTTATATGAAAGATGCTAAGCCTAAAAATAAATCCTGTATAACCGTGTACTACGATATAGAATCTTACACAAACCCTGAAACCAAAGAGGTTATTCCACATCTACTCGTAAGCCAGACTATCTGTGATGAGTGAAAGGAGGTTGAGTGTGATGAGTGTCACAAATGCGGTAAACGGACAAACGTTTTTAAAACGATTGCACACGACAGCCCTGTCCTGTGAAACTGTCTTATATTGTCAAGTTAGCGGACAAGTTAAAAAAAATTACTGTGTATATTCTTGTCCATAACGGGGCAAAATTTGATACCTAGTTCTTTTATAAGGGACTGTTTGAACACGAGTCATCGGAGATATTTACAGGCGACCCCTTTAAAAGGGAAAACAAACTTATACAAATGCAGATAAGAGCTAATGTTCAGTTTAAAGATACTTTATTATTCACACCCTGTAAACTGGCCAAGCTACCCAAGGTGATGGGTGTAGCCGCCGAAGTTTTAAAAGGGTATTTCCCTTACACTTTTCTCACTAGCGACACATAAAATTACGTTGGACTACCTCCCCGTAAACATTACTTTAACAACACCAACATGAATGATAGTGAGCGTGAAGATTTTGACCGCTACTAGATCAGTTTTAATGAAACTAATCTATACAATATAGCCGATGAATATGAGCGTTATTGCGTGAATGATGTGCACATGTTTAAAGTATGTTTCCTGGCCTTTAGAAGGATGTACATAGACCATTTCAACTGCGATCCGCTGCAAGTCGCAACCACAATCGCCTCATTGCACTTTACTGTGTTCAAGAACAATTTCATGCCTAAAGACACCTTAGCCATCATTCACAGAAACAACCCTCGCAGTTATGGGTACAAGGCTATTTACTGGCTCATACACATACAGGAACAGACCGGTGTATACATAAAACACGCCCGCAACACGGGAGAAATACCCATTAAGGTCAATGGTCGCGTTTTTTTGGGTTGATGGTCTAGGCGAAGACCGTACCACTGGTGTGAAGAATGTGTACTCCTTTAACGGTTGCTGTTGTCATGGATGCCCACGTCCTGAGTGTGGAATCGTAAGAGATATCCAAGGTAGATCTCCTGCCGATAGTCTTGTATGGGCCCCCACCCGCAATCAGCTTATAGGTACCCAGTTCACTCACAAGGTGTTGTGGGAACATGAGTATGATGCACGGAAGGAAACATATGGACAGTAGCGCGAAGAAATAAACACGATCAAGCGTTCAATGGTGTTGGATCCTCTCAAATGCAGTGATAGCTTGTTCGGAGGGCGTACAAACCCATTCAAGCTATACTTTCCGCCTACGGAGGGCGTTAAACTCCATTACTACGACTTATGTTCTTTATATCCCTACGTGATGAAGAACAATCCATACCCCGTAGGTGCACCTGAAAAAATGATGGGACCTGACCTGACCCCCATCGAGGTGTTCTCAACAAATTTGAACGGGTACTATTTCGGTCTTTCTTTTGTAGCCGTGGTCGCAACAAGCGATTTATGGATGCCGATCTTACCCGTCGTCATAGGTCACAAGCTCATGTTTTCCCTGTGCGTGAAGTGCGCAGAGGAGAATAATGGAACTTGTAATCACACAGCCAACCAGCAGAAGATCAGAGGTGTATATACAAGTCCTGAGCTGTCCCTAGCCGTCTGCCATGGTTCCATAGTATTGAAGATATATGAGGTGTGGAGGTTTCAGAGGCTACCCAACCTTTTCACTCCGTATATAAATACTTTCTTGAAGGATAAGATGGAAGCATCAGGCAACCCGCGAGGGGTTGAGAGCGAGAGTGAAAAATCGGTGTATATTCAGAGCTACCGTGACCGTGAAGGGATACAACCTGACCGTGCCCAAATTGTTAAGAACCCTGGCAAACGGTTTAGTGCAAAGTTATGCCTAAATAGTCTTTGGGGCAAGTTTGCACAGAATACAGGTGAGGGGAACGTTCATTTGTCCCAAAGTTATAACGAGATGTAGGATTATGCCAATGCCCCTGATAAAGAGGTTATGGAGATCGTGAATGTTGGTAACACGTACATAATAAAGTAAAACATCACCGAACTGGCCACAAATACCTCACGAGTTACAAACATACCTGTATCCAGCTTCACAACGGCCTACGCACGCATCAAGCTTTGGGGACTACTGCACTCTCTTGGGCGGACGGTGCTATACGCTGACAGAGAGAGCGTAATATTCACAGAGAGGAAGGGTGAATACATCCCGCCTATTGGGGAATTCCTCGGAGAGTTGACTGACGAGATCAAGGATGAGTATGGTGATGGTGCATACGCTGACTCCTTTGTATCAACAGGGCCAAAAAATTATGGGGGTGCAGGTGAGGGTGGGGAAAGAGCTGAAATATGTCGTGAAGGCGAAGGGCATCACGCTTAACCTGGCGAACCGACGGGTCGTCAACTTTGACTCGTTGAAGGAGCTAGTGTGCTTAGAAGATGAGGATGACCACCTTCCCCAACTGATTGTTGGAACCCATAATTTTCGGACACAGAAACTGGGGTGTTTGAAGGAACTTAGGGTAAAAAGGTGTGTCGTAACACGTATAGGAAACGTTACCAGGTGCCTGGCACCTATGATACCATATCCTTTGGGTACCATAGTAAATGAATGTCATATGTCTATTGTTAACGATGTTTATTTATTACGTATATTTGCATATGTAAATGTTTCAATTAGGGTTTCATTTTCTCCTTTGTGTGTGCGTACGTATGTACAGGAAAAAGTCCTAAGCTTCGCCCACTTTAGGATCAATCAAATGGTCACGTGACTCCTGCTACTACCTGGGCATATCTCTACCGCTGCGTGATCAGTTGGCCGCTGCAAACCCTGGATCTCAGACGTATATTTGAAGAATTCTCACGTAGACGAAAAATAGTGATGGCTACTTTTGATACTGTGTGTTCGACGTTTATGAAGTGGTATTCGGTAAAGTCGGAAGATGTGATGAATACTGAAAGACGGCCTAGCCCCTTCTCCTTTGAGACTTTTAAAGCTACATTGAACCGCGCGAAACTTGAGGAACAAGATGTTCAAATACTCTATGCATATTCTGGCCAGAGCATTACCGGGTTTCGCGGCACAAACGATGTAATGGACTACGTTGTACGGCTACACTGTATAAAAGCGTACATATACCGTGAGGTGAAGGAAACAACGCGTGCAGAAGAGAATCAATGGGTATGGGTAGTGAGTCTTGTTGATGAGTGGTGTGACAGCCGGTATTATGTCATGCTGCATCATACCGAGTACGCGTACCCTGCGGCTGAGAATGTAAACCTTGTCATCACTGGACTGGTCTCTTCCTCTCTCACCTCCTCCTCTCTCTCTCTCTTAGGTTAGGTATACCCCTTTGGGGGGGTGAGGCCGTCCCAACTTCTCCCCCAAAGAGGTTAGGTGGACACCCTCCAGCTTTCTGGGGGATTCCCCCTTTTTTTGGCACCCTATGGGTGGGGTGGGGTTATCACCTCACAAAAAATGGGGGTGGCACTGGCACTCATTTGAAACTTTGCAATTGCTCTGCACTCTCTCCTTTTGCGGTCATACTACTACTGAGCTCCTTTTGAATGCGGAACCGTTATATACTCTTTATCTACATTATTTTCAGTCTCATCTCCATGCCGTTCTGATATATTAATTACTTTTTCTTTAGTTTAACTATTATTCTTCGGGATAACCTAACTTTCCAAACGTTTCCCTAATGTATTCAAATTCATTCACTAGATACTCCTCACTACATATGCTAATAGCTCTCAGGTAGAATCCAATCAACACACCTGTCTTAGTCTTTTCACTATGGAGAATTTCTATACACTGAAAATTTTGCACTCTCACTCGATCTCCAAATCATTGCGTCTAAAAAAGCCATTTTTCCATTCTCTTCTTCTTCCACCGTAAACTGTATATGACCATCCTGTGACCATTCTGTGTGAGCAAGACTTTGTGCCGAAACATAACGGAATATAACTCCATCTCTTATCTATGTCTTTTTCTTCCACCCTCAAACCGCTCATTTGTCTATATGGATAACACACACACACATACACTCACACACACACATATATATATATATATATATATATATATATATATATATATATGTATATGTGTTAACCCCTCCGTCTATGGCCTGGGTTGGTTCGAAGTCGACGGGGGTTCTAGTTAGGTGGCAGCAACGGATGTGTGACTTCTAGTAGTTTTCTTCTATATTACTCTCCGAGTTCTTCTATAGTGTCTCGCAGGATTCTGGGAGGCTTACTAAATTCTCTGAAGATTCCCGGATTCTTCTTGTAGCGTATCGGAAATGTTGATGATTAAATTCTCTGAAGAGAGCAAGGCTCGAAGGAGAAGATAAAGACTATTTCTTACTGGATTTTACTGCAAAAAGGTACTGGTAGTGCTCATCCTTTGAATCTATTTCTTAATGCCTAGGGAAGAATTTTATTGGGGTTTATATACCCCAAAACTGCTAACATCATTGTTATTAAATGTTGATAAGGCTGCATTATTTTTGCACAATATTTGAAAATAAAGTAAATCTTTTAGCTGTGGTAAGGTTTAAACGAATAAACAAGATATTTAAAGATGAAGCCATATTTTTATCTTAAACCGCGGATTTTCAGATCTGATGTTATCATGATCTGCCAAGTTAACTTAAAGTGGAAAATGGACTATGCATCTTCACACTAAAATATGCATATGAGTAAAATTTAAAGGTTTAAGATGTACAATTAAATGCTTAGGCAAGACATGATTTCATCTTTTATAACGAAAAGAGAATGTATACAAAATATGAACATTGCAAAGCTTAAGCAGGATTCCTTATTAAGCGAAATCTAAAAAAGTGATTATGAGATTTTAAAAAGAACAGGTCACCAATTATTTGGCAAAGTAGAAAACAAATCAAAAATTTTATCCAAACTCGCGTTCGGCGATTTTGGTCCTTATGTAAAAATGAATACACACACGTACATACATATGATTATAGGCATTATATATATATATATATATGTTAACCCCTCCGTCTATGGCCCGTGTTGGTTCGAAGTCGACGGGGGTTCTAGTTAGGTGGCAGCAACGGCTGTGTGACTTGAAGTAGTTTTCTTCTATATTACTCTCCGAGTTCTTCTATAGTGGCTCGGAGGACTCTGATAGACTTACTCAAAATGCTGAAGGTTCCGGACTCTTCTTATAGCGTATCCGGAAAGTTTAATGACTAAGTTCTTCTGAAGAGAGCAAGGCTCGAAGGGGAAAATAAAAAGTTTCTCTTGCTGTAATTTACTGCTAAAATGTACAGGTAGTGCTCAGCCTCTGAATTAGCTTCTGAATGACAATGGAAGATTTTTACTGGGTTTATATAGCCAAAAACTGCTAACATCATTATTATTAAATGCTAAAAGGGCTGTATTATTTTTGCACAATATTCGAAAATAAGTAAATTTTCAGCTGTGGTAAGGCTTGAACGAGTAAACAAAATATTTGAAGACGAAACCATATTTTTATCTTAAACCGCGACTTTTCAGATCTGATGTTATCATGATCTGCCAAGTTAACTAAAAGTGGAAATCGGACTATGCATCTTTACACTAAAATATGCATATGAGTGAAATTTTAAGGTTTAAGATGTACAATTTTAATGCTTAGGCAAGACATGATCTCATCTTTTATAACGAAAGAGAATGTATACAAAATATGAACATTGCAAAGCTTAAGCAGAATTCCTTATTAAGCGAAATCTAAAAAAATGATTATGAGATTTTAAAAAACAACAGGTCACCAATTATTTAGCAAAGTAGAAAGCAAATCAAAAATTTTATCCAAACTCGCGTTGGGCGATTTTGGTCCTTATGTAAAAATGAATACACACACGTACATACATATGAGTATAGGCATTATATAAAGTTAAATATATAAGAATATGCAGGATTATATAAATACATGAACCATATAACACATGAATTTTTAAAATGGATACTTTTTCTTACAATGGATAGGGGGACTATATAAATGAATACAAGAATTACATGAAGAATAAGATAATAAGGAATATGGGAATTATTTATGGTTCATTTTTACAGGGCTCTTCCCTCTAGAATGATATTAATATAATAATGTAACATCCTAACTAATGCTAACTAGATGATAACTATTGGTTTTATAATACAGCTTTATATATACAACATAAGTCGGGTGGTTGAGTCTAGTTCACGTGGTCTGGGTACGCACTCTTGGTCGTGCATAAATAGTTTCATGTTCCGTGTCACTTGGTTTTCTTTGTTCCCAGAATGATCTTTTCACCACAAATATACCGAGGATAATAGCACATACAATAATGATACTAACAGCAGATGTTGAGAAAATGGTTACCGGTTGTAGTATTTGTAAGAGATTATTTTGGTTATCATCAGAAATTTTAAACCGGCTCAATTGATCATTCCATTCATGGGCATGTAGTTCGGGTAGGATGGTTACAGGTTTTATGGAGAGATTTAAGATCTCTATGACGGGTTTAAATTTAATTTGCTACGGGAATGGGTATGAGTTATTAAGGGTAACCTTATACGGGTTGTATATTTGGAGGGCTTTTGAACGCAAGGAGCAACCAATTGGTAGCCGAATAACCATAGGGATTGTAATGAGGGAATAATTCGATGGACACTCGAGAGTAGCGGCAGTCCTGTTCGCGAAGGAAACCCAGATGTCTGGTCCAATTCGTAGTTGGATGGTTTTAGGGGAATGAAATTTTTTAAATGAACATACGGGGGCATGCCGGTCACGAATTAAATCGATAAAGCAAGACCTAGTAGTTGGAAGAATAACTGGTTTGAGTGGAGGGCAGACGAGTTGTTTATTTGGTTGCGGGAATCGGCAATGCCGGACGTCGCTATCTGACATCATAGAATAAGCTGATAGATCTTTGGTGAGGAAAAGGTAAGGTGGTACGGTGGGTAAATACAATCGATAGACATTAGAGTTATTTTGGTAGGGTGTTGGGAAAGGGTGAAATTTATATACGTCATAAGTGAGGACATCGAAGAATGGTATAATTATGAGGTATGTGTAGGGGCGTGGTCCATGTACAATCCAGGTGTATTCTAGAAATTGAGGGTAATTAGTGTTGTTGAGTGGGAATATGGGTGATAATTTTAATTGTGACTGGGCAGTGTGAATCAAGGACTGAAGTATTTCCCATGATATTAGGGTGGAAAGAGTGATTTTTCCATGGGCTAGCTGGGTTGCACGCAAAACCTTGGAATGAATCGTAGTTATTCGTTGTAAGTATTTATCGATTAGGGTTACTTGTAGGTTCATTATCTCTATTAATTCTATATATCTTTTGTGTTCTTTGTATTGAGCTAACATGGATTCAAGGTATGTGAATCTGTCCGAAAGGGAGTGAAGGAAGCGATTGTTTTCGTGTAATGACCTAATAGTTTGTTCTAACATGTGTCCATTATATTGTCGATTTCGCGCGAAGAGATTCAATTTAAGTTCAATTCTTTTAATATCTTCTTCGGTTGCTAATCCGAATAAACCTTTGAACAGTTTCCCTCCTATATCTATCAGTCCCCTTTTACTTCTTTGGTTAAAGTTTTCTGAGTTTTTAGTTTCAGTTTGTATCCATGGTAAGGCTAGTATTTCTGATAGGGCGCGTGCTGTAGTTTGAATATTTTCGAGGGTATTTTCTAACAGAACGCGACTAATCTGATCTTTTCCTTGGAAAGAATTCTGGACTTTACTTTCAAACGTTTTTAATTGGGTTTGTATTTGAAGGAGATTGCTTTTAATTCTAGCAGGGGGTTGCAAATTTATATAAAGGTCTGCGTTCCCTTTCAAAAATTTACCTTCTGCAAGTTTTTCTATAACAACTCCGGTAGAAATTTTAATGCTAGGTCTACAAGAGTAAATAATTTGGAAAATTATAAGGGGGACAATTTTATTCATTTCTACGCCTTAAGTTATACGGAGCTGGGGGTAGTTGTGTGGATACTTGTGTGGATACTTGTGTTTGTGGGCGAAGGAGTCGGCCTCATTTTGGTGGCAATGGGGGTCGACCGTTGAGCTCGGATTCTGAGCGGGTTCGTTTCTTATGTGAAGGTTCTAGTTCACGTAGGTGATGCATTTGCGGCGGTATGTAGGGTCCGTGCGTCGATCATCAATCGGTGAGGGTGGTGACAGAGGAGATGGTGGAGTGGGAGGAGATGGTGGAGTTCCACTGAGTGATCCTCTCGAAGGGGTTTCTCCAGGTCCTGGGTCCGATGGGACGCTTGGCTCTGGGGCCTCCTCTTGTTCAGAGATTGCCTCGAGTACTGGTGGTATTACGAGGTACCAATCTTCGTCATGGGTAGCGGTTCCCGCGGTGACCACTTCAGTTTTTTTTATCCCTGCCCGATTTGTTAATATCTTGACCTTTTGAAGGATAGGCGGCTCGAACGCCTGGCAGCTGTTTTTTGGGAAGGTGTTGTTCGGAAGCTATCTTCAAATTGTCAGCGTGAATGATCTTTAGTTTGGAATGATCCCGGAGGTCGAGGATTTCATAACGATTTTTTCCGAGGTTTTTCATAATCCTGTATGGGCCATCCCATTTTGGGTATAATTTGCGATGAGCACCTGGCGGTTTCACGCTCTTCAGATAACATCGCATACCGACGATTATAGTCCTTTGACGGGGATGACGCCTATGTTGCTCTTGCTCCATCTGTTGGTTTCGTTGGTCGAGGGCTTAGCGGATTATGTCAAAAATCTTGAAAGATCGTTCAGCTAGTTGCTGATTTGCTTCTGCCATTTCGGAAGATGTTAGAACTGCCGGGTCGGTTTGGTCGGGCAAATCAAAAGGTAGACGCTTGTCGTAGTGATAGAGGACGAAATGAGGGGTGTCCCCGATGGACACATTATAGCCATTGTTGATGGCTGTTTGTACCATGGGAAGGGAATCATCCCATGTACGGGAGGATGCATCGACAACGTGGCGCAGGGCTTCCAAAATCTTTCGATTGTGCCTTTCCACTAAGCCGTTTGCCTGCGGATGGTATGCCACAATGTGTGTATTTTTAATTTTACACATGTTACAGAGTGACTCGAACAGTTTGGAAGTGAAACTAAGGGCGTTATCCGAGATTAGGATGGAAGGAGTGGTATGATTTTGGATGACGCGTTCCACTAGGGCTCTTGCCACAGTTTCCGAGGTCTGGTCTGGAATGGCGGCTACTTCGCTGTAACGCGAAAAGTGGTCCGTAAACACAATGATGTACTGATTTCCCTTTGATGTTTTGGGAAATGGTCCCAGTATATCCATTCCAGTTCTTTGCCAGGGCCTTTGGCATACTGGATATTTATGCATCGGAGCTGTGGATGGTACGTTGCCCTTATGCTTTAAACACGACGGACATTCGGCGATGTATTCTTGTACCTTTCTGTTCATCTCGGGAAAATGGTATCGCTCCAAAAGACTCTTGATGGTGCGATCCGGCCCCATGTGCCCATACAAAGGTGAGTCGTGACAAAGTACAATGGCTATATCGACGAGATCCTTTGGTATTTCCACGAGGTCGTTTCCATCTTCGTTCCTGAAATGTACGAGCCCATCTTTGAGGTTGCACTGTTCTTTTACCTTCGATGGTTCCTTTTGTTCCAGGCGCGCCCGAAGGTTTTGGGTGTGTTGGTCCTGTTGTTGGGAGTATTGCAGGCACTCGTAATCGAACACAGGAAGAATTCCTATTTTATTCACTTGGGCGTCGGGCTTGAGTCTCGACCATCCGTCTGGAATAACTTGCAGTTTTCCCGGTTTGTATACGATTTTTGCTGCAAAGTCCTGAATCAACAGAGCCCATCTACTCAATCGTCCTTCAAGTAGCTTGTCCTTGAAGAGGTACGTGAGTGGCTTATGATCAGTCTTAATGGTTACATCGTAGCCATAGACGATATTTCGGAATTTTTTCAAAGCCCAATATACCGCTAGGGCCTTTCGGTCTGTAGTGGAATAATTCCGTTGAGGTGCAGAGAGAAGTTGACTGGCATAAGCAATGGGTAATTCCACACCGTCTACGTCCTGTAACAGGACGGCTCCTAGTCCATAGGAGGAAGCATCTGTGGCTATGATGAAGGGTCTTGTGTAATCAGGATATTGTAAAATGGGATGACAGGTTAGTTTATTAATTAAAGTTTCAAAGGCATGTTGGTGATCGGATTCCCAGTTAAATTTCGAATTTTTCTGGAACAAATTAGTAATGGGTTTAGCAATATTTGAAAATTGGGGGATAAAGTTCCGATAGAATCCGACAAAACCAATAAATGCACGGGCGTCGTCGATGGTCTTGGGTACAGGGTACCTTTCCAGGGCTTCGAGATTGGCTGGATCAGGTTTAATTCCTGTGGACGAGAGTAGGAATCCTAGGTATACCAGGGATTCTTGTAAAAAATTGCACTTTGCAAGCTTCAGTTTAAGGTGTGCTTTTCTCTAGTGTGATAGCACATTCTGAAGGCGTTGAAAGTGTGTTTTTATGTCTGAACTGTAGACGATAATATCGTCAAGATAAACGAGAGCTTCGACACCTAATAGGTCGGAAAGGACTATATTCATCAACCTAGAGAAATTAGCAGGCCCATTTCGGACTCCGAAAGGTAAAACCTGGAATTCGTAATGGCCTCGGTTAGTGGAGAAAGCAGTCAATGCCCGAGATTCGGGACTGACCTCCATTTGCCAATAACCCGATGCTAAATCGAGGGATGAAAAAAATTCGCTTTCCCTACGTTCAGAATTGTTTCCTGCATGTTTGGAATCGGGAAACGGTCTGGGATGGTAATGTTGTTCAGGCGTCTAAAATCTATACAAGGGCGAGATGTTCCGTCCTTTTTGGAGACGCGAATCATAGGAGCAGACCAGGGACTAGCTGAAGGCTGAATGACATCCTGCTCCAACATGTCCTTGATGTGTTCCTCAATAGTGACTAACTAGGAATGTGGAACCCGATAGGGAGGAATGAAAATGGGTTTGGAATTGGGTTCCAACTTGATTTCAAAAGGGACCAAATTAGTTCGGCCCAGAGGATCTCCTTTTAGGGCAATCACATCTCTATTTCCTATCAGGAAATCGAGAAGTGATTCCATTAGTTTGGGATCCTGTAAAGCTGGTGACTCCTGAAGGGAGTGCTCCAGACATTTCTTATATTCTTCTTTTAATACTGAAGGATTTAACTCTAAGGAACTGGAAACACGGTTTATCATACTGATGGGGAAATCTGAATCTACTTTTACTGTGGAAACAGTTCCTATTTTCTGATTTGAAGTTAATTCTATAGGACTTTTTCCTTTGTTTAAACAAACAACAGGGATAGCTGAATTCTGACTCCGACTAAGGACTCGGGCAATAAGAACATCTCTTTTGAAATTACTTTTCTCTGTAATCAGAGTACGCTCTGACTCTAATAATTTTCCTTGACTGTTAACTACTTTTGCTAGGAAACAAATCTTCTCATAAGGTGCTACTGTTATATGCTCGGTAGGGCATATAAAAAATTGTGAATCTTACTCTGGTTCGGCGACTAAAATTTGCCTTATTGGCTGAACTGAAACTGGCTGACTGGAAACTGGCTGACTGAAAACTGGCTGACTGGAAACTGACTGACTGGAAACTGACTGTGTTGATCCAACTGGATTCAACAACTGGAACTGATTACCCTGGGGTCTGATTTCTGGAGCGGTTGTCCCTCTGGATACAACCGGCTGACTTGAACTGCAATCAAGTGGAGGGGGTTTCCTATTTCTTTCGGAAATCTGAACTGGACTAATTCTATTAACATTAAGTTGTCTGTTATTCTCATGGAGATGGTGTGTCCTATTTCGACATTTTACTAACTTTCCGGCTGGGTAAATCTCCCATTGATTCCGGTTAAAAAAATCCATACCTAGTAGGATGTCTGTCTGAAAGGTGGCGACTGTGTCCACTATACAACATTTCGTGGGGTATACCGCGTTTCCAACTTCTAAGTATAACTCAATTTCTCCGTATGTAGGTATGGGTGTGCCCGTAACTCCTCTGAGTTGGCAGGATGGTGCCTTAAGCTCATATTTGTAATTTGTATTCTCTAATAATTCATCTACACATTGTTTCTTAATTAACGTCGCGTGTGCTCCTGTATCTAGGAGAGCAGTTAAATCTTGGTTATCGGTGCTACAATTTATTATTAAATCTAGGAGGTCCGCACCTATTATCCTGATAGGGAGTTTGTGTGCGTATCTGGGTTCATTACTGTAATTTAGGAGGGCGGAGGTTGAACTGCTGTCTCCAATGTAGGGTCTAAAAAAGGGCTCGAATGGTCTTCTATGGGAGGACCTGGGTCATATTCTACGGGATTACCATACGCTGGAGGGTGTTCTTCAAAACTGTACTCTGGGGAAAATGATTCCTCCACGGGTACTTCTACGTACCGAACTAGTTGACCTTGCTGGTTGTACTGAGGTTTGTACCTGGGGTAAGAGTGTGGTTGACCCTGTGGTCGTAATCTATTGGGTTGGTAGTTCGACTGAGGCTGGGAATGGACTGGTTTCTGGGGATTGGATGACTTTTGGGATACGTTTTGGGAACGTGGGTGGTTTGGTTTCTGAAAGTGGGGTCTATACCCTGCAGGGGCTTTATCAGCACACTTTTGGCGATCGCCACGGCGATGACCATGTTCGTGACAGTGGGAGCAATAAGAGGGGTAATTACATTGACTTATCATGTGCCCAAAGCTATCGCAGTTAAAACACTGTGGAGGAGGGCGTGTATTCTGGGTTTGGGGGGCTTGTTTCTGGGGTGTTCCCTGCATTGGCCTCGATTTATAGGGTTGTTGTTGTTGCTGTTGGTGTTGTGGCTGCTGCTGTTGAATGTAATGTACGGGGTTTCTCTACCTTTCGGTAGTTTTGGTTTGCTAAATCGGGGTAATGTTCCCGTGTTTTGTTTATGGCTACACTTACAGGTTTGTCAACATTTAAAAACTCCTGAAACTTTTTTTTAGGTGCTCCGGGTAGGTTTTGGTAAATGGTTGTGGCTACTATTAGATTTCTTTGTTTCGAAGTGAAAGTTATGCCACATGCATTTTCTGCGGCACGGAGGGCTTCTCCTACAAGTTTATGTGTACGTGTAATAAAATTGTTTAAATCTTCGTGTTCCTCTTTCTTCCATTTAGCTTGGAAGACTGCTTCTAACGTGGCTAAGGGTTGTGCAAGGGTTATTTCTTTAAAAAATTCTAATAAGTTTTGTTTAAAATCGTCCCATGTTGTAGCTTCGCTAATTGATGGGACGTAGGTGACTGTGTCACGAGCATTCCCTTCTTTAGGGTCGATAAATCTTTTTGCTTCTCTAATTTTTATATCATCATCAGTGATGGTTTCGCGTAAGAAATGTTGCTCTAAAGATTCAATCCAAGGTCTTACGCGTGGTTCAACAAAGCGATTATCTATGGTCCCCTTAAAAATTAAAACAGTATGGGGAAGGTTTACTAGTCTGCCTAAGTTAATGTATGCTGGGGCGGGGGTTTGAGACTGAGACATATTGGCTTGTGTGTTTGGGAGTATGTTTGAAGGGCGCGGGGTAGGTGGAAAAATGGGTGTAGGTAAATTTTCGATGTCAGAAAGCGCACCGTCTGAATCGCTCATATGTGAAGGTACTTATTAATGTGTTCTAATTAGGTCTGCTTGACCGATCTTAATTTATGGAATGATCACTTAAGGGGTTTTCCTAACTACACTATCTAAAAATAAATGCACAACAATTTGCCTAACTAGGGGAAAATTTGAAAAGATTGCAAACAAAAATAAAAATGTAAACAAAATTTTACTCGAATGTACGTGAAGGTATGGTAATACTATGTTTGGTACATTAAATAAAATTATACTATACTAACTAGAATAGTAAAAATAACTGAAAATAACTGAAAATAATTCTGTGACAATAATTCTGTGAAAATACTGTCAGAGCTGGGCAATAAATACATTGAATGTATTTAAATACTAAATACTAAATACATGGGAGAAATGTATTTAAATACTAAATACTAAATACATTTTACGAATGTATTTAGATACTAAATACAAAATACATCAATTGTATTTAAATACATTTGTAAATACATTTTAAATACATACAAATTTTAACATATGCATTCACTAATTCACTAAGCCATGACACGCACACGATAAAGAAATCAACCGCTTTCGACTAAGAGTGGCACACAACTGATTGAACTGACACGTTGAAACATGAACCATGCTGTACTACACTGTCGACGCGTCGTACTGTGCTAGTACATAACGTGTATTAAACCAGTAAAAGTATTTACATTTTTATATTTTGAGTATTTAAATACATTGTATTTAAATACTCATTAAAGTATTTAAATACTATATTTAAATACATGAAAAACAATGTATTTATAAATACAGTTCTAAATACACAAATGTATTTAAATACGTATTTAAATACAAATGTATTTAAATACTGCCCAGCTCTGAATACTGTTTTCAATAAAAAGAATGTATCACTGGTGTCTGAAGTGTTCACTGTGTTTTGTGTTAATTCTGGCTCAATATTAAATATCAACTGTTAATAATACTGACTTTTCAAATGTTTTAGAGATTATTTAAAAAAGAGTTTTGTACTTAAGATTCCTACGGCGAAATCCTTAGAGACGTGTCCTGAAGACGTGTCTTGCTGGCCACTTGTTCTTGGATGAAAACTAGGCGTGGAGAACTTGGAGTCGTGACGCACCGGTTCAAGGGTGGATGTGACGAACTAGAAGTCGTGACACGCCGGTCAACTGGGTGTTGGTCCTGGTTCCAGGGTCTGGAAGACTGGAAGAATCCTGGAGTCGTGAAGATCCTGGTTAAAGGGTCGCCAGTTGTTAACCCCTCCGTCTATGGCCCGTGCTGGTTCGAAGTCGACGGGGGTTCTAGTTAGGTGGCAGCAACGGATGTGTGACTTGAAGTAGTTTTCTTCTATATTACTCTCCGAGTTCTTCTATAGTGGCTCGGAGGATTCTGATAGACTTACTCAAAATGCTGAAGGTTCCGGACTCTTCTTATAGCGTATCCGGAGAGATTAATGACTAAGTTCTTCTGAAGAGAGCAAGGCTCGAAGGGGAAAATAAAAAGTTTCTCTTGCTGTAATTTACTGCTAAAATGTACAGGTAGTGCTCAGCCTCTGAATTAGCTTCTGAATGACAATGGAAGATTTTTACTGGGTTTATATACCCAAAAACTGCTAACATCATTATTATTAAATGCTAAAAGGGCTGTATTATTTTTGCACAATATTCGAAAATAAGTAAATTTTCAGCTGTGGTAAGGCTTGAACGAGTAAACAAAATGTTTGAAGACGAAACCATATTTTTATCTTAAACCGCGACTTTTCAGATCTGATGTTATCATGATCTGCCAAGTTAACTAAAAGTGGAAATCGGACTATGCATCTTTACACTAAAATATGCATATGAGTGAAATTTTAAGGTTTAAGATGTACAATTTTAATGCTTAGGCAAGACATGATCTCATCTTTTATAACGAAAGAGAATGTATACAAAATATGAACATTGCAAAGCTTAAGCAGAATTCCTTATTAAGCGAAATCTAAAAAAATGATTATGAGATTTTAAAAAACAACAGGTCACCAATTATTTAGCAAAGTAGAAAGCAAATCAAAAATTTTATCCAAATTCGCGTTGGGCGATTTTGGTCCTTATGTAAAAATGAATACACACACGTACATACATATGAGTATAGGCATTATATAAAGTTAAATATATAAGAATATGCAGATTATATAAATACATGAACCATATAACACATGAATTTTTAAAATGGATACTTTTTCTTACAATGGATAGGGGGACTATATAAATGAATACAAGAATTACATGAAGAATAAGATAATAAGGAATATGGGAATTATTTATGGTTCATTTTTACATATATATATATATATATACATATATATATATATATATATATATACATATATTAGTTATTTCTTTGTCGTAAAGCTAAATTTTCCTTTTCTGTTTTAATTTTGAAAGACTGATGAAAATCGGAATTTTGGAATAACGATCAAAGGAAATATTTTATTTTTTTGTGAACGCTGACATAGAGCTTAGAACGTTTTTGATGTATGGAATTTACGGATATCTGTCAACCTTCATTTACTTGAAAATGCCCTGAAATCGTTATGAATACTTTTTTAATAATACGAAAAAAAGTTTTGTATTGAAGGCAGGAAAAAGCTTCGAAGAAAGTGATCGACAAATTTGAACACAACAGATGGCGAAAAAGAGCTTTTATACTCTGATTGTTTTATATTATTCGCTAAAATGAAAGAAATATAAAAGTGTGTTGAAATGTCGTGTAGACTACTCGTATGAGAAAATTTCAAGCTTCAAAATAAGGTTTTAACCGGTTGCTGTGCCTCATATTCAAGAAGTTAGAAATTTTTAATTTAAGCTTGTGTACCCTTTTGAAACCCCTCTCCTCTCTCTCTCTCTCTCTCTCTCTCTCTCTCTCTCTCTCTATATATATATATATATATATATATATATATATATACATATATATATATATATAACTGCAATGACCGCGCAGTATATTAACGTATAGAAACGACGTAAGTATAGAGGAGTGTTCTGCACACGAGGAAGAGAAATAACAAACAAATGAAAAATAAGGCACCCGCGGGTGCCTTATTTTTCATTTGTTTGTTATTTCTCTTCCTCGTGTGCAGAACACTCCTCTATACTTACGTCGTTTCTATACGTTAATATACTGCGCGGTCATTGCAGTTAAATGTACATATTCACGATTTGAGGGGGGGTGCCCTCTCAAGGCATTGGTTTCTGCCCAATGTAGGAGAATTACAACTTCTGACTATCGTGGCTCCGTAGTGTAGTGGTTAGCACGTCTGACCGGCAATTGGAAGATCCTGGGTTCGTTTCCCGGGCGGGTGCCTTATTTTTCATTTGTTTGTTATTTCTCTTCCTCGTGTGCAGAACACTCCTCTATACTTACGTCGTTTCTATACATATATATATATATATATATGTATATATATATATATATATACACAGGATGCCTCATCAGTTCTGCTCCATAAGTACAACATAATATTAACCTTTCGGGCAGGACTTCTGTGTATATATATATATATATATATGATGAATAAAACCACGAAGGAAAGGAAACACAAAATGGTGCTCAAGCGCTTTCGTCTAATGACATCCTGAGGATGTCATTAGACGAAAGCGCTTGAGCACCATTTTGTGTTTCCTTTCCTTCGTGGTTTTATTCATCATAAATATTTTTCACGTGTTACCTTCGTGAAATAATTTTCATATATAATATATGTATATGTAAAAATGAACCATAAATAATTCCCATATTCCTATACTATCTTATTCTTCATGTAATTCTTGTATGTATTCATTTATATAGTTCTTGTATCCATTTTGAAATCCACGTGTTATATGGTTCATGTATTTATATAATCCTGTATATTCGTGTATATATATGTATATATATATATATATATATATATATATATATATATATATATATATATATATATATATAATATATATATATATAATATATATATATATATGGGATAGAACTCAGAATTGTTCTCTGAGGTTTTTTATGATAGATACAGACCGTGCATGGAACAAGGAACTCTTCTGGGAAAATTAAATCCATTATAGTCCGAATAAGTAATGGTAAATGACAAACACTATAGTTTTTTTCTTTTTCATGATATAAGCCCGACGTGGGGCAACGGGTCACTCGCAAAGAACCCCAAAAATATAGCTTCCCTCACCAGCTATCTACCAAGCAGATAGGATCCAGCTTTGGGACAGGATCTAGGATTAGTGGGGCTAGGCTGCTTTAAACCCTAGATCCTGTCCCAAAGTTGGATCCTAACTGCTTGACAGATAGCTGGTGAGGGAAGTTATATTTCTGGGGCCTTTTTGCGAGTGACCCGTTGCCCATTTCGGGTATAATTTGCAATGAACACTTGGCGGTTTTACGCTTTTTATGTAACATCGCATACCGACGATTATAGTCCGTTGACGGGGATAACGCCTATGCTACTCTTGCTCCATTTGTTGGTTTCGTTGGTCTAGGGCATATCGGATTATGTCAAAAATTTTGAAAGAGCGTTCATCTAGTTGCTGATTTGCTTCTGCCATCTCAGAAGGTGTTAGAACTGCCGGGTCGATTTGGTCAGGCAAATCAAAAGGTAGCCGTTTGTCGTAGGACAAAATGAGGGGTGTCCCCGATGCACACATTATAGCCGTTGTTGATGGCTGTTTGCACCATGGGGAGGGAATCATCCCATGTATGGATGGATGTATCGACAACGTGGCGGAGGGCTTCTAAGATCTTCCGATTGTGTCTTTCCACTAAGCCGTTTGCCTGCGGATGGTATGCTACAATGTGCGTGTTTTTAATTTTACACATGTTACAGAGTGACTCGAATAGTTTGGAAGTGAAACTAAGGGCGTTATCCGAAATTAGGATGGAAAGAGTAGTATGGTTTTGAATGACGCGTTCCACTAGGGCTCTTGCCACAGTTTCGGAGGTCTGCTTTGGAATGGCAACTACTTCGCTGTAACGCGAGAAGTGGTCCGTAAACACAATGACGTACTGGTTTCCGTTTGATGTTTTGGGGAATGGTCCCAGTATGTCTATTCCAGTTCTTTGCCAGGGCCGTTGGCATACTGGATATTTATGCATGGGAGCTGTGGACGGTACGTTGACAGTTAGGGCGGGTCATACTATGCATTTTTTTAAATCAATGGAGAGGGGTGTTCAAATGACATATTGTGGTGTATAGAACACAATTCTGAAGAAAATATTTAATTCTGATAACCCTAACCTACATCATTTTGCAGTTGATTATTATTAAATTGTTGATTATTTTACTATTGTAGTTACCCCAGAATATGTCTTCTCACGTTTTCTATCATGGCTGCTCACGTTATCTCTCATAGAGTATTGTTCTAACTAATTCATATAAACACATATAATGTAATTCATATAATAATATTAATATTTAAATACTCAAATAAAAAGGTGTGCCATTCCACTTAATTGTAATTATCATACAGATTGGTATATGAAATATTTTGACGGTTTTCTGGCGCGCTTAAGGCCATTTTCTGAGCCACCTTTCTCAGAGGGTAGAATGTAACGTTTCAGAACATTCTAAAACGTTTTGTGAAATATTTGAAGTGACTCATGATTTATGAAGCTATTTTACCACCTCGGTCGCTTGCAGTGAGGGGATAGATTTAGTGATTATCTACTGATATTTTTTTTGTTACTCTTCACATGTGAGTATTATTCTGTTATATTTTAGAAAAAGCTATTTCTACGCATATTATAGTGATACATTGAGCAAAATTTAATTAACAACTTTGATTTGAGCTAAAATTAGGTGGTTCATTTTTAGTACAACTGAGCAGTATGAGGCCTATTTCAATGTTCTAAAGAATATTTTTAGGATGTGTTTCTTTAGTTTTTTTAGAGTACATGAACAAATTATTTGCATTACAGACAACAGATAAATTAGCATTTTATAACATTTTGAAACCAAAAAAGCATAATGTGTTTAGCATTTGCAGATAAATTTGTTCTTGCCCATTTCAGCTCTTTTTTTAACCAAGAAAGCTGGTCTGGTTGGTGTGCAACCTGCACACTGTTGAACTTCCCCTGCGCCATCTCATTGTTGACCTTGATGGCCCTACTCTGTCAGACAAAAAATTATCCGGGCCAATAGGAAAGCTCCTTGATTCTGCTACAGACTTTGATATCAATCCAAACTTCACCCGAATCTCTGTTGGCCCTCCACTGATCAAGCTTCCTGACAAGGTCATTCAAGATCTCTCAACTGATCAATACTATGGCTATAAAATTGTCTGTGCAGTCAGGGATGGAGTATTTCCTGCAGGGCTGGCTCTGTTAGAGATAGGACCAGTAAACCACAGCCGCTGGCTCACCACAGCGAACAGACTTCTCAGGCTCTGGGTGTCAAAGCACGGACTTAAAGGAAAGAACCTGAAGATTCTGCAATTCATTGTGGAATTCATCATTGGAGTGTATTACCCATGTTGGTTCAACGTGAAGGTCAAGCACTCCTGGATCGAAGGGCCTAGGCACATCCTCTTTCAGCTGGACTGCCTCAAGTCCCAGAGAAAGGAGGTGCTGGATATTGTGATGCCAACTGTGAGAAGATCTGCTTGGTATGCCCACAGTGAAGTCATCCTCCAAACACTACTCTGCTCTGAGGATCAGAAGGAGAGGATTGAAGGGGTGGAGAGAATCCTGGCCATCAGGGAGAGGAGGACCCGGACACTCAGCTGGGGGACTCCTCTGTTAGGAGCAGAAGGACACCTGACATCAATTGTGATGCTTCCAGCATCGGTGACTTGATCAGCTGGTCAGAAGGTGTGTCAGAGCCACCTCTCACCTGCTCTCTAAGCACCTCAGAGGTGAAAAACTTCATCAACACCCCGATGGAGGTGCGCAACTGGCCTTGCCACACACAAAGCATTGAGAGGGTTGTTAAAATGGTGACTGAGGCTTCTGCTAAGTACTTCTCACAGGAAAAGAGGGATATACATGCAGTTCACCTATTAATAAATATATGTAAAGTTGATTTGGCCTTGTCAATATAAATGATTTACCTTATATCTTTTAATATATTATAAAGGGGTTCAAAAGGGTAAAATTGGCAATTTAGAAATACAAAATGATGTAGGTTAGAGTTATCCTATCCAAAAAAGAAGCTCATATTTGAATTCCCCATGTAAAAACACATAATTTAGACACCCCTGATGGTAGGATTTCCTTCAGATTCATGTTGTCACCTGAGTACGACCCGCCCTAGTACGTTGTCTTTATGTTTTAAACAAGACTGGCATTCTGCGATGTATTCATGTACCTTTTTGTCCCTTTCGGGAAAATGGTATCGCTCCAAAAGACTCTTGATGGTGCGATCCGGCTCCATGTGGCCATACGAAGGTGAGTCGTGACAAAGTCCGATGGCTATATCTACGAGATCCTTTGGTATTTCCACGAGGTCGTTTCCATCTTCGTTTCTAAAGTGTACGAGCCTATCTTTTAGGCTTTTACCTTCGATGGTTCCTTTCGTTCCAGGCGAGCCCGAAGGTTCTGGGTGTGTTGGTCCTGTTGTTGGGAGTATTGCAGACATTTGTGGTCGAACACAGGAAGAGTTTCTATCTTATTCACTTGGGTGTCGGGCTTGAGTCTCGACAATCTGTCTGGAATAACTTGAAGTTTTCCTGGTTGTATACGATTTTTGCCGCAAAGTCCTGAATCAACAGAGCCTATCTACTCAACCGTCCTTCAAGTAGCTTGTCTTTGAAGAGATATGTGAGTGGCTTATGGTCAGTTTTGATGGTTACATCGTAGCCGTAGGCGGTATTTCGGAATTTTTTCAAAGCCCAATATACCGCTAGGGCCTCTCGGTCCGTAGTGGAATAATTCCGTTGAGGTCAAGAGAGAAGCTAACTGGCATAAGCAATGGGTAATTCCACACCATCTACGTCCTGTAATCGGACGGCTCCTAGTCCATAGGAGGAAGCATCTGTGGTTATGACAAAGGGTTTGGTGTAATCGGGATAGTGGAGGCTGGGATGACAGGTTAGTTTACCGAGTAAAGTTTCAAAGGCATGTTGGTGATCAGATTCCCAATTAAATTTAGCATTTTTCTGGAACAAATTGGTAATGGGTTTAGCAATGTTTGAAAATTGGGGGATAAAATTTCGATAGAATCCGACAAATCCAATAAATGTACGAGCGTCGTCGATGGTTTTAGGTACAGGGTACCTTTCCAGTGCTTCAAGTTTGGTGAGATCAGGTTTAATTCCAGTAGATGATAGTAGAAATCCTAAGTATACCAGGGATTCCTGTAAGAAGTTGCAATTTGCAAGTTTCAGTTTAAGGCGTGCTTTTCTCAAACGTGATAGCACATTCTGAAGACGTCGAAAGAGTGTTTTTACATCCGAACTATAAACGATAATATCGTCAAGATAAACGAGAGCTTCGACACCTAATAGGTCGGAAAGGACTGTATTCATCAACCTAGAGAAATTAGCAGGCCCATTTCGGACTCCGAAAGGTAAAACCTGGAATTCGTATTGGCCTCGGTTAGTGGAGAAAGCAGTCAATGCCCGAGATTCAGGATTGACCTCCATTTGCCAATAACCGGATGCTAAATCGAGGGATGAAAAGAAGTTAGCTCTCCCTACGTTCAGAATTGTTTCCTCTATGTTTGGAATAGGGAAACGGTCTGGGATGGTAATGTGGTTTAGGCGTCTAAAATCTATACAAGGGCGAGATGTTCCGTCCTTTTTGGAAACAAGAATCATAGGAGCGGACCAGGGACTAGCTGAAGGCTGAATGACATCCTGCTCCAACATGTCCTTCATGTGTTCCTCAATAGTTACTAATTTGGAATGTGGAACCCTATAGGGAGGAATGAAGATTGGTTTGGAATTGGGTTCCAGCTTGATTTCGAAGGGGACCAAATTAGTTCGGCCCAGAGGATCTCCTTTTAGAGCAATCACATCTCTATTTCTTATCAGGAAATCGAGAAGTGATTCCAGTAGTTTGGGATCCTGTAAGGCTGGTGACTCCTGAAGAGAGTGCTCCAGACATTTCTTATATTCTTCTTTTAATGCTGAAGGGTTTAACTCTAAGGAACTGGAAACACGATTTATAGTACTTGTGGGGAAATCTGAATTTATTTCTACTATGGAAACAGTTCCTATTCTCTGATTTGAAGTTAATTCAATAGAGCTTTTTTCCTTGTTCAAACAAACAACAGGGATAGCTGAATTCTGACTGTGACTAAGAACTTGGGCAATAAGAACAGCTCTCTTGAAATTACTTTGCTCTGTAATAAGAGTACGATCTGACTCTAATAGTTTTCCTTGACCGTTTACTACCCTTGCCAGGAAACAAATCTTCTCATAAGATGCTACTGTTATATGCTCTGTAGGCAGTGATGGGCAGTATCTAGATACATGTATCGCCGATACGTATCGATCGATACTTTTGTATCGGTATCGCTTTAGCTACTTGACAAAAGTATCGATTTATCGGTATCGCTAAGGTCAATTTTCTTAAATGTATCGAAAAAAATCGATACTTCGATACATCGATACATTAAATAAGAATTTTTAAGAGCCTCAGCGAGCAGACCCCCCAGCAACAACTAAGTGATGCTGCATCTGACGGAAGTGCAGATGATTTCTTCTGTTATGAGTCTGCTTCCACTAATGTCTCTGCAACCCAAGATTCCACTGAGATGGAAGTTTTACAGTATCTGGGTGACGGAAGTCACTCTCTCCAATCTCTGAGGCAGTACCCAGGAATTCTACGGGTCTTCCTGAAGTATAACACATCACTACCATCCTCTGCTCCTGTAGAACGGTTGTTTAGTTTGGCTGGTCACATTCACGCTCCAAAAAGGAATGGACTGTCTGACCAGATGTTTAGCCAGCTGGTATTTTTGAAGGGTAATAGTAATTACTTTTAATTGGTAGTGTAATATTTTCAGTCATTCATGTATCCTACAAAATTAAAACATACTTTCATTAAATAAAGCAATTGTTTTTATTTACATCTTTAAAACCCATTAAAATGTCGTTGATTTTACTTATAGTGTGTACAAATTACTAGTTTAAACAATAATATCTAATACCTACATAGTAAATGAATAATTATAAAAATGTACCGGCGATAAATGTATCGGTATCGGTATCGCTTAAGACATCTAGAAAGTATCGACGTATCGGTATCGCCTAAGACGTTCTTCATGTATCGATGTATCGGTATCACTTTAGCGATTTTCATGTATCAATGCCCATCACTGTCTGTAGGGCATATGAAAAATTGTGAATCTGACTCTGGTTCGACCAGTTTCGGTTAACTGAAACTGGCTGAACTGAAACTGGCTGACTGGAAACTGACTGTGTTGATCCTACTGGATTCAACAACTGGAACTGATTACTCTGGGGGCTGATTTCTGGGGGCGGTTGTCCCTCTGGATGCAACCGACTGACTTGAACTGCTATAAACTGGAGTGGATTTCCTATTTCTTTCGGAAATCCGAACTGAACTGATTCTGTTAGCATTAAGCTGTCTATTATTCTCATGGAGAGGGTGTGTCCTATTTCTACACTTAACTAATTTTCCGGCTGGGTAAATTTCCCATTGATTCCGGTCGAAGAAATCCATACCTAGTAAGATACCTGTCTGAAAGATGGCGACTGCGTCCACGATACAACATTTTGCGAGATATACCGCGTTACCAACTTCTAAATATAATTCAATTCCTCCATATGCAGGTATGGGTGTGCCTGTAACTCCTCTGAGTTGGCAGGAAGGTGCCTTAATTTCATATTTATAATCTGTACTCTCTAGTAAATCATCTGCACATTGTTTCTTAATTATGTCGCATGTGCTCCTGTATCTAGGAGAGCGGTTAGATCTCGGTTATCTGAGCTACAATTTATTATTAAACCTAGCAAGTTCGCACCTATAATCCTCATGGGTAGTTTATTTGTGTATTTGGGTTTATTACTATTTAGGAGGGAGGAGGCTGAACTGCTGCCTCCAAAGTGGGATCTAAAAAAGAACTTGAACTGACTTCTATGGGAGGACCTGAGTCATATGTACCGAGAACACCATACACTGGAGGGTCTTCTCGAAAAGTGCACTCTGGGGAAACTGATTCTTCAACGGGTACTTCTACGTACCGAACATCCGACCTTGCTGATTATATTGGGGTCTGGACATCGGGAAATAGTGTGGTTGACCTTGTGGTCATGACCTGTTTGGTGGGTGGTTCTGTTGAGGCTGGGAACTAACTGGTTTCTGCGAATTGGAAGGCTTTTGGGAACGTTGGTGATATGATCTCTGGAAGTGGGGCCTGTACCCGACAGGGGCTTTGTCAGCACATTTTTGTCGGTCACCACGGCGATGACCATGTTTATGACAGTGAGAGCAATAAGGAGGATAATTGCATTGACTCATCATGTGCCTAAAACTATCGCAATTAAAACACTGAGGAGGAGGGCGTGCATTCTGGGCTTGTGGGGCTTGTTTCTGAGGTAGTGTTCCCTGCATCGGCCTCGATTTATACGGTTGTTGTTGTTGTTGCAGCTGCTGTTGAATGTAGTGTATGGGGGTCTCTCTACCCTTTCAGTAGTTCTGGCTTGCTAAATCTGGGTAATGTTCCCTTGTTTTATTTGTGGCTTCACTTACTGGTTTGTCAATATTTAGACACTCTTGAAATTTCTTTTTAGGTGCTACGGGTAGGTTTTGGTAAATGGATGCTGCTACTATTAGGTTTCTTTGCTTCGAAGTGAATGTAATGTCACATGCATTTTCTGCTGCTCGAAGGGCTTCTCCTACGAGTTTATGTGTTCGTGTAATAAAATTATTTAAATCTTCATGTTCTTCTTTCTTTCATTTAGCTTGGAAGACAGTTTCTAATGTGGCCAAAGGTTGTGCGAATGTTATTTTTTTTGAAAAATTCTAATAAGTGTTTTTCAAAATTGTCCCAAGTTGTAACTTCGCTAATGGATGGGACGTATGTAACTGTATCATGGGCATTCCCCTCTTCAGGGTTAATAAACCTTTTAGCTTCCCTAATCTTTATATCATCATCTGTGATGTTTTCGCGTAAGAAATGTTGTTCTAGAATCTAGAGACTCAATCTAAGGTCTTTCGCGCGGTTTAACAAAATTATTATCTATGGTTCCCTTAAGAATTAGAACAGTGTTGGGAAGGTTTACAAGTCTACCTAAGTTAATGTATGGTGGGGAAGCGGTTTGAGACATTTTGGCTTGTGCTTGATCTGAAGTTTGCGTGTTTGGAAATATGTTTGAAGGGCGCGGGGTAGGTGGAAAAATGGGTGTAGGGGAATTTTCAATGTCAGAAAGCGCACCGTCTGAATCGTTCATATGTGAAGGTACTGTTAATGTATTCTAATTTGGTCTGCTTGACCGATCTTAATCTATGGAATGATCACTTGAGTGGCTTTTCTAACTACTCTATCTAAGAAATACACAAATATATGCACAACAATTTGCCTAAATAAGTAAAAAAAAAATTTTTAAATTGTAAGCAAAATAATAAAAAAAATTTAAACAAAATTTCACTCGAATGTACGTGAATGAACGGTAATATTATGATTGGTACATTAAATGAAATTATTCTATGCTAACTATAATAGTGGAAATAACTCGGTTTCAATAAAAAGAAATGTATCACTGGTGTATGGAGTGTTCACTGTGTTTTGTTTTGATTCTGGCTTGATACTAATTATTAACTGTTAATTATACTGTCTTCTCAAATGTTTAATAATTAATTTGAAAAAAAGATCTGTACTTAACAAGATTCCTACGGCGAAATCCTTGAAGACGTGTCCTGACCTGAAAACGTGTCTTGCTGGCCACATGTTCCTGGACGAGGAATGGGCGTGGAGAACTTGGAGTCGTGACACATCGGTCGAATGATGGACGTGAAGAACTGGAAGTCGTAACACGCCGGTCAACTGAATGTTGGTTCTAGTTCCAGGGTCTAGAAGACTGGAAGAACCCTGGTTGCAGAGGTCGCCAGTTGTTAACCCCTCCGTCTATGGCGTTGGTCGGTTCGAAGTTGACGGGGGTTCTGGTTAGGTGGCAGCAACGGATTTGTTACTCTGGAGTAGCTGGTACCGTATAGGGAATCGCAGTAGTTTCTTCTATACTAATCTCCGATTTCTTCTTGTAGTGGATCGGAGGATTCGGTGGAGCTTACTAAATTCTCTGAAGGTTCCCCGATACTTCTTGTTTATATACACAAATTTTGTTGACATCATTATTATTTAATGTTGACTTGTTTTATTTTTTATTCTCAATAGGCTGCATTATTTTGCAAAATATTTGAAGATAAGGTAAATATTTTAGCTGTATTTTCGCCAAATAAAATTATTCATAATAATTCTATAGGGTGGGCAAAAAGTTTGGGCACACTCTCAAAGTATTTACTTATCTAATTTTTACATTAGAGGGGGGGGTGCCCAGACTCTTTGCTCACCCTGTATTTTACGCAGTAAATTTTATGATATAATTTCCATTCTATCATCGTAAAGACTCTGAAAATAATTTTAGTTTGTAAAATATCAAATCTGTAGCCTCTCTGTTTTGTTTAGATGTAAATAGAAATTTATAGTTCAAATAATTATATATATATG
Source organism: Bathynomus jamesi (assembly GCA_023014485.1). Classification (NCBI taxonomy): domain Eukaryota; kingdom Metazoa; phylum Arthropoda; class Malacostraca; order Isopoda; family Cirolanidae; genus Bathynomus; species Bathynomus jamesi. The sequence continues at coordinate 547,487 of JAJOZX010000233.1, forward strand.
TATATATGAAGGTAGGTTGATTTTGGAACTGTGATCTTGGACTAGTCTAGATAGAAAGGTATTAACGTATAAAAAACGTTGCACCAACTCATATTTGTGAAAATGATTGTATTTTTTGAGGATTGTTAATTATTTTTAAGTTGTAAAATTGCCGAATTTTACGCGTAAAATCGCGCGCGCGGCATTCGCGCAATGTAAACAAACAAAATATCGAACCTTATTTCATCAAAATAATCAATTAAAATTCGGCTTTTTTAACAAAACGATGCTTGAAACTTATTGTAAATGGATTATAGATGTTTATTAGTGTATTATTTTGTATTTTTTAATGATATTTACCTATAAAATGTGTATTAAATTAAGTTATTTTATGATGCGTTCATTTAATTGTATTTATTTTCAAATATTTCATAAAAATGGGTAAAAAACGGAAGTCTGCAGTGTTAACTCGAAGTGATAGTGCCAAAAAATTCAGTGGCCAGCCTTCCCCTTTGGATAAAACAGAGCCTCCTACCCTCCGCCAAGTTATTCAGTACAGTTATTTCCTCCAAAACAGCCACTCGGACTTCAAAGACTATGATATTGCTAAAATGATAGCAAAGGATGTGATTGAGATCTGGCAGGCAGTGAACCCGCGGCTGCCCCTGTATGAGGAATATTATGTAGTGAAATTGGTGGATAAAGTGTGCTTCAAGAAAGCAAAAGAGATAAACAGGAAATCTCTTTCTACAGTCCAGGAGCAGAATCTGGAGGAAAAGCTGGATAAACTTTTTGACATTTCTGCTTGCCCCTGTAAGCTACCTGTTCGTCCCTGTGATGACAATGCTGTGAAGTGCAACAAAGAAAATTGTCAAACACAGCACATAATCTGCACTTGTCCTCCCAGTAAGAAGGTAATGCTATTATTTTTTTAACTTTTAACTGGCCTAACTTAGTGCGATTAGGTGCCTTTTAAATGGAAGGAAATTCAATGCTTGTAATTGAAAAATATCCGCATTTTCCTCCTGTAATCTTCCTTCCCCCCCCTGGTAATAGAAATTAATAATCAATTTTTTTCAGGATTTTATCTCTTATTTTAGATCCGCTATTTAATATACTTTAATATTTCAGGTTCCAGTAGAGGAGAGGGAATACTTGTGAGATCAGAGGGCCAAATAGGACCTAAGGGCTCTTTCCAGCTGGGATCTGTGGATAAAGCTGCTGTGAAGAGAGACCAGAGTGCTGCAGCTGAAGCAGAAAGATTACAGAGCCAGATTCAACAGCAGCAGGAAGCGGATTTGGCCACGTTTGCCTCCACACCTTCACAAGATATTTCTTTTGAATCCAGCTCAGGAGAATCAGGAGAGGTAATATATTTTTTTTCTTATATCTTATCCCATTTTTACCCAAATTTATCCCTACTTTTTGTCCCTATTTCCCCCCTTTTTTCCCCCATTTTCGCTTTAGTAATTTCTTCTTTTTTTCGCCCATTTTCGCCGACTTTTTACCTGAATTTTTACCCATTTTTTCCCCCTATTTTCCCACTTTTTCCCCCATTTTCGTTTAAGTAATTTATTCTTATTTCCGCCTATTTTCGTCGATTTTTACCCACATTTTTCCCTACTTTTTCCCCTATTTTCCCCCATTTTCGCTTTAGTAATTTATTTTTTATTTTCATTTCAGCCATCTGGTGGTGAAGCTGAAGAGTTCAAGCCAAGGAGGCACCCAAGTGGAGGTTATAGCTTTTTGAAAACCCCCAGATATGCCATGGAACTGATCAGGGGTGATGTTTCTTCCAATCTTGGGGCAAGTCTTGGTAATGCCTTCCTCCTGGACTTACAAGCTATGGACCTGCTTAAGCCTGGCCTTGATGTGAAACAGATAATAGTTGATAAATCGAAAAAGGACAGGGAAAAAGCTAGAATGAAAGTGAAAAGTAATGAAAAGCACAATGAGGGTCTGGAAAAGTTAGTCTGTATTGGGGTTGATAGAAAAGTTGAAAAGGACACTTTGCTGTACAGAGAAGTTAAGGATGAAAATGGGGAGACTAAGCTGAAGAAAGGAAAGGGCCAAGAGCACCATTTGACTTTCACAAAGGAGCCGGGAACTGAAAGTGGAACATATCTTACTCACAGAGTCATCCCAATTAAAGGTGCGACTGGAGTTCTTGGTGAAGAAGTTGCTAGTGTCTTGGAGGAGTTTAACAGTGTTCATACCCTGAAAGCTGTCCTCCTTGACAACACAAATACAAACACTGGCTGGGAGGGAGGCCTTGTAACAGCTGTGCAAAATAAAATTGAGCGGAAATTGCACACCATTGGCTGTTCACTCCATCAGAATGAGCTTCCTTTCAGAGCTGTTTTCAAGCATCTTGATGGCATTACCAAAAGTCCCACTGCTTTCACTGGTCCGCTGGGAAAACTCTGTGAAATTGACTACCAAGATCTGCCACAAGTGGAATCCACCAAACTCAGTGGTCCCCTGGATGACATGGAATTTGCTGAGGAGACACTGAATGATCTCAGTAGCGACCAGAGGCTTCTTTTGGAGTATGTGCTTGGAATTTCCAGGGGCAAAGACAACCCAAGATTTGCTGCCTGGAAAATTGGACCATTAAATCATGCAAGATGGTTGACTTTGGCAATTAGATTGATGTGTCTGTGGACCAGAGGTGCTTACCCTCCAGAACTACAGGATAAGCTTTACCAGGCCATCAAGTTCATTGTGGAAGTGTATGCAGTCAGTTGGTTTGAGATCAAAAGGGACAGCAAGTTCCACAATCAGCAGCTGTACATCTTCAACATGATCCAGAGGATCAAGCAGCAGTCTGAAGAAATCCAGGGTGTTGCTTTCAAGAACCTGAAGTACAATGCTTTTGCCTTGCTGCCCGAGAATGTGCTGTACTCCATGATGAAGTCTGATGACTTGGAAGTGAGAGAAGCTGCTCTCAAGAAAATTCTGTCCATCAGGTAAGCATTTATTAATTTTAAAAAATGTGAAAAACAAAATTTGATTATGGGGATTTATTTAATAAAAAAAAGGCCCGAGTTCTATAAATCCCCATAATCGAATTTTTTTCACATTTTCTTATCCCAATTCCCCCCCTCCCCTCTGATAATGGAAATAAACTTACCTTCTTTCTGAAAAAAAATTCGATTATGGGGATTTATAGAACTCGGGTTTTTTTTTTAATTTAAGTTAAATTAAATCAGCAATTCTGAGACTAATAGGGATTAAATCTTAAACTGGAATAAAAAATAAATTAATTATTATTCTTTCAGAAGTGGGAAGCCAGCCAAGAAGAGGCTGAAGAAGACCACAGTCATCACCATTGAAGCTACCCACTGGTCAGAACTAATCAACCTTTCTCAAAGTGGCATCTGTGAACCTGCTCTCACAGAAGACTTTTCTGACCAGGAGCTTCAAGAAGCATTGCTGAATGGCACCAAGCTGGAGCTGCCTGATCTGCCTTCACATTCTCAGAGTGTTGAAAGGGCCGTGAAGCTGACATCTGAAGCTTTCCATACTGTTTATGGACTCGAATCAAGGCACAAACACATTCTGGCCAAAGCCCTAAGCCGCCAGATGAGGCCTTCCTTTGCTTCTAAGGGCTCTTACAGTGAAAATTATGATGATCTTGGGATCTAAATGTGTCTATTTGACTCTGTACATGTTTTTTTTTACTTTTTTTCAATAAAATTGTAACTTTTTTCAGGAATTTTTTATGAAAATAGCATGATTTTTTCGGCCGAAAATTGCGAAAATGCGGTATTTTTCGGTATGATTTTTTGACGATTTTTGAAACGGTTTCCTCAAAAAACGGTTAAAGCTAGGGATCTGAAAGTTTTTGTTAGTTATTATCATATTAAGCCCTGACTATCTCGACTAGTCCAAAGTCGATATCTAAAAGAATGCGGAAAATCAACCTACCTTAATATATATATATATATAATATATATATATATATATATAATTATCAATGTTTTAATTTTAAAAGTTACATTTTTTCTGAATATAATTATTTTTGAATACAGCATACGGGTAATATAAGTTAGATGAGGTAAACTGAGGTTATTGTAAGCCGGCTAATATAAATTAACTAAGGTTATTGTAAGCCAGCCGAAGGTCGAAGCCAAGTATTTATTTATATATGTACGTTTGTTTATATTTGTGTATTTGTTGGTGTGTGTTTGATTGAGCATGTGAGGTTTCTTTAGGAGGAGGGGGAGGGGGTGATCGATGGTGAAGTACAGTATATAAGAACATTAAGTATGCAATTCTCATTCGTATAGATAGTAAAGTACTTAATTCTATTGTAAAATTTACATGTCCGAACTCGGCCGGTTCGCCCTTCTTTTTCTAGTATTTTCTAGTATTTTTGTCTTTGTTTTATATATACGTGTATATATATATATTTATTTATATATATATATATATATATATATATATATATATATATATATATATATATATATATATATATACAGGGTGTTCGAAAAGTCCCGTCACCCCCTACAAAATGTACATATTGTAATACCAATTTTATTTTTGTGATTAATTGAATTTATATGAGTTGTGTGAACAATGGCAAACCAGTCCACTTACACTCTGGAGGAAAGGATACTGATGAGCACATGGGATCGTGAAAGGCCACATACTGGCAAAATGATGCATGATATCCAGAATGATTTCAACACAAAATTCAATAAAGCTGCACCACCAAACAAGACGGTATTACGCTGGGAGAAAAAGCTGCTTGAAACTGGCTCCATCAAGGACAGACCACGGTCGGGAAGACCAACAACGCGAGCAGAACAATGTGAAGGTGTGATTGCATCGGTGGCTCGTTCACCAAAAAAATCACTTCGGAAACGATCACAAGAACTTGCAGTTCCCATGTCCACAATGAGAGATCACATGACAAAAGATCTCGGCATGAAACCATACTGAAAATGATGGTGCACACACAGATATTCTTGATTAGTAACTGTAATTAGTAACTGTATTTACTGTAATTAAAGTAATTGTTGCTAGTGACTTGTTTCTTAAATTACACCGACCACATATAAATACAATTAACCACACAAAAATAAAATTGCTATTACAATATGTACATTTTTTAGGGGTGACGGGGCTTTTCGAACACCCTGTATGTATATGTATATTTATATATATGTAGTGCGTGGGAATTAGGGAAAGGATATATATACATATATAGCCAGAAGAGAGTGTTGGAGAATATTAAAATAACTGCTAGATAATAGAAAATACTTTGTAAAACTTTAAAGTATAGCCTTGAAAAAATAACCGTATTGATTAATTATTTAAGTTATATTTACATGTCATAAATAAATAAAAATGGTTAGTTGTCGTTCCAGTAAATTTTATTTGAATTTAATTTTATAGAATGTATCCCATAAAAGTGGAAATACATTATTGGAAACTTTTAAGTAAAATAAACAAGTAAGTAGTATTTGACATTTGGCTCACGTGATCAACCCATTTTTTTTAAAGCATTTTTGTGTCTATAAATACTGCTCTCTCTCTCTCTCTCTCTCTCTCTCTCTCTCTCTCTATATATATATATATATATATATAAAATGAATTTCTGTCTGAGAGAAATTCCTATGCCAACTATAAAGTAAAGCCATAAATAAGGAGTCCCCTCAATAAATTAGGAATAAGTATAAATTTTAAAAAAGCAACTTTCAGGATTACAGTAGGATAATGCGGCAGACATGAGAAAATTCAATACCACAAAAGTGGAGATTTATTTTACGACTTCTTCGATTCTATGGATTGGAGTTTCATAGTTCCTGTGTGTCTACACAGATTGCGTCTCCCTACACACACGAATAATATACGTCTTCTTTAAGTTCTTGGCCATTGTTTGTTTTCAATACTCTTGTCTCTTATTTCGTCGTAATGAGTGCTCGTCCGTAACGTGACCACAGATTTTAAATGGGGGAAAAACGATTTAGAGAAAACCTATAAGAAAAAAAATCGTTCCGCAAAATATTGTTAAAAAAAGGTTGGAGGAGGGGAAGGGGGTGAGGATAACCCAACGATTTTATGTCCCATTATCGCTGTTATTGACCAACTATTTTCGGTTTTTTCTTGTTCTCTTTTAATTTTAGTTATTTGACTATTTATTCCGTTCGCAAAAGGAAAATTCGCCATCATATAATTAATAATTACATGACCATGTTGCTTAACAAAGTTAAGCAACGTTAAGTTTGTTCAGTAGTTGGACGGGTAACTGACTTTTGCATTCCGATGATGTAGCAACCCATGGTTCGGATCCCCACGTAAAGCTGTCACATGACCTTTGCCGTCAAGAAGGAGTAAGAAATCTAAACATTATTAATATTAATATTATATAAAGTAATATTAAGTAATATACTTTCCATAATGTAAATAATGTAAATAATTCTAAAATAATGGAAAATAAATTAATGAATAGATAGTTATTATTATTTATCATAGGCTACAAATATAATTTTTTTTATTAAACTTTACGTTGTGGATGAATTTCTGGAGCCATTATTTTAATTAGAATTAATTTATCGATATTCTTATAAGAAAAACGCAAAGAAAATTCTACTGGAATTAAACTCGTGTTTACACACTTCTGAAGTGTGGCCCTCATCATTAATTATATCACTATAATTATATCACTGACCAACAAGTATTTTTTATCAGATATAATTATGGGTGGGCTAGATAAATGTTGGGACGCTGATTCCAAATCTGTTTTCGGTTTTCCTCTAGCACGTCTAGTTTTCGAGATGAGACCGATCATAATATATATAATAAATATAATATATATGTATATAATATAATTCTATATATAATATATATATAATATGCCTATAACTATATATAATATAATATACAATATATAATATGCGTCCTTTATACGTGTAGCGGAGTATTTTGTCGTTGCAGCTTAGGTGTAGGTTTTTGCTTTACTGTTTCTGTACCCTCATGTATGGCATCTTATGGTATTTTGGGTGAGAGCAGTTGCTGGCCACAAATTTGCAAACGTTGCACATGTACACCCTTTTATTCTTTGGCGTAACAGTCACATGTCTAGTTGTGTGTTGTGTTTTGTTTTGTTTTGTGTCGCCCACTTAAACATTTTATTTTTTTAGGTGATTTACATCAACCCACTCATCGATCATCATGCCTCGAAAGGGTAAAAACCACCCCGACAATTTCTGTTCGCGACTAAATCATAACGGCGTACAATCACGATGGATTTGCGGAAAACTTACCGATTATACTTCGGCTGTCCACTAGGCGACTAAGATAAGGCGTGGGCGCCACATGTTATCTGTACCGCTTGTTCGAATGGATTACGTGACTGGTTGAACCAAAGGAAAAAGTCGATGCCGTTCGCTATAGCCATGATATGAAGGGAGCCGAGAGACCATCACGGCGATTGTTACTTTTGCAATGTTAACATAACTGGATTCTCCGTGAAGAACAAGCATAACACCGTTTATCCGAACGTAGACTCCGCGATCAGACCGATCCCTCACGATGACATGATGCCGATTCCGGTACCTCCACAGCATGGACTCGATTCTTTAGAAGACGAAAGGGAATCCGATGAAGGTGCGATTGGCGGAGATGTGGGACCTTCGGCCGATCTTGACTACACACCTGACGAAGAGCAATCGGAGCCGGAGAGGCTTAGTAGTATAGCCGCAAAAGGGGAGAGTGCAAGAATGTTGCAGGTTATTATGTAATGTTGCAAAGGGGGGTGGGGGGTGTAGCAAAGGTGGGTGGGGTTGTTGCAAAGGGGGTGGGGTTGTTGCAAAGGGGGGGAGGGGGTGGGGGGTTGCAAAAAGAAAAAGAAAAAAAGAAAAAAGAAACAAATTCCCCCAAAGGGGGGATGCTGCAGGTGCAACAAGGAAAACTTGGAGGCGGCGTTATCCCCCAAGAGAAAGAAGGATGAGAGAAAGGAGGAGAGAAAGGAGGAGGAGAAGTGTTCACCTGGCAGGAGCCAAGTGCACATTAAGACTTCAGCCGAGTAGGCGTTGTTTTATAGGCTCCTAATCAGCCAGTTGGCGTAAATGGCTTGAGTTGCCAGATACCGCGATACCATTGTATACATTATTATAGACTCCTAATCAGCCAGTTGGCTGTAAATGGCTTGAGTTGCCAGATACCTCTTTTTAGCAGTATTATTGTATACATTATTATATATACGCCTAATCAGCCAGTTGGCTGTAAATGGCTTGAGTTGCCAGATAGCGCCATGTATTCATTTAATCGAAGACTGAGTTGCCAGATACCATTGTATACATTATTATAGACTCCTAATCAGCCAGTTGGCTTTGAAGGCTTAAATATTGCCAGATACCGCAATACCGTTGTATGCATTATTATATTTCTTAAAAGAATACCGGTAGTAGAAGGCATAACAATTAAGTAAAACAACATTGCATCATTCTGTTTATTATAAATATATAGAAAATAAATATACATTTGAGGAATATGCATATAACAGTACAGGAAATATATACACACAATTATGGATATATATAAAATAAAATATACATTTCAAATAAATATACACTTCAATAGAAATATGTACATAACAGTACAGGAGAAATATCACGCAAAATATATATATAAACACAACTCAATAGAAATATGCGTATAATCAGTACAGGAGAAATGTCAAGCAAAATATAAATACAATTCACTTTTTTTTCAAAATACTAAACTCGGTCTTAATCGAGTTTACAATTACATCATTATTGCTCTGCATTACGCAGTATATGCGGCTTAATAATATTTCACCGCTTAAAGTATAGGGAAACCTGTATTCGATATGAAGGGCTTTCATATCGTTCAGTACTATTTTTGTTCCCACTTTACAACCGGTTGGTAAGTCATCTTTAAACACGTCTAGAATACAATCAAAAGCACGCACAAAGAGTTCATCGTTAGCTACATTATTAAATACAAGTTTATAAACACGCTTTTCCAATCGAGGGTTTATTTCTACCGACTCGAGCTTTTCAATCGTGAACTCACTCAACATAGCGGCAATTGAAATAATCTTCTAAATCGTTACGACAACTGCGCGTTATATAAAGAAATAGTTCTTCAGGGTGAACGGTGTAGGTGAGCTCAGCCTTGTACCGATCAATTGCTTTGTACCAAAGTTCATGGTATTTCAAAGAGTCTAAACTTTTTAAATAAACGTCCAGCTCTAGACCATTCTCACCAGCCCTACACTCGGTAAACCCATCGAGCAGAGCGGTGTAGGCGTATTCAAGTACTGTATCAAAATAAAGCATGTCCGTAACACGCGCGTCTAATATAGGTTTCAGTTTACGGAATCCGACGATTTCAAACATTCTGTCGAGGATGAAACGGTTTCGCGTAGGAATAAGAGCGTTATTATCAGAAGCATTCTTCCACATCAGCCGTATATCAATGCACGGCCGATCGTTATTTATACACAACGTACATACAACGGCGTATGAGGGTGCGTCACTAATCTGCTCTCTTCTTGTACCTACGTTAGCAGGTATTTTATAACGATCTTCACTCCACTTCTCAACTATCACAAAGATTCTATTCATCTCCTCGATACTTAAATAAACCCGTTTGTTTGTCGGTCTACATTCCGTTTCCAGTACATAGCTAATGGTACCGGAATTACGCCTGAACACGCGCAACGATTTCGTCACGGACACATCGTACGAGGCGTTGAGAATGCTGCTCAAAGGAAGTTCCATCGTATTCGAGGAGCGCACGTCCACTCGGCTCAAGCTCTGAGATAACTATGAGCCGTGTGAGGCACGCAGGTAGGCAGGAATGGTTCGACGGGCGGCTGACTCGATGATACGTGAATGGGCTTGTTCGTATGACCGCGAGTCGAATTGTTGTACCGGTACAAGAGTATCACTACCAGCCTACGCACCAGACAGTTTGGATAAGAACTAGGAACATTTTATGTTTTAATAAACATCTCCACACTCCGGCGCACTATTTGAGAGGAACATATGTTCATATTTTTCCTTTCTGCCCATCAAACGATACTCGTCTCTAAACTCTGTTAAAAATTCACGCAGGGCACTAGCCACAACCTCACTACGAACCTCATCATGATATACGTTAATATAGTGATAAAAATACTTAAGATTGTCCATGATCACGAGATTCACATTTTCAGTCGTAGGGTATGAGTAATCGACATGGTGTAGCATGACGTAATACCGCTTGTCACACCACCCATCAGCAAGACTCATTATCCATATCTGCTGCTTCTCTTCTGCACGCGTTGTTTCTTTTACTTCACGGGGTATGTGAGACTTTATAAAGTTTAGCTCTGCAGTATACTTCAGCACATCGTCTGTGCAACGAAAGCCTTCAACGGTCTCACCAGAACATCCGTAGAGTATTTGTACATCTTGGAACTTCGCACAATCCAATGTGTTTTTAAAAGAGGCATAGGAGGGATGAATAGGAAGTTTTTCGGTATCCACCACATCCTGGCACTTTACTGAATACCATTTCGTAAACGTTGTACAAGCAATATTAAAGGTAGCCATTTGAATACACGTCTGATCCGAATACACGTCTGATCTCTCGGGCTTACTGCGGTCGACTGACCACGCAGGGATTCCCAGATAGTAGCATGACTCACGGTCTTACAGTGGGCGGAGCTTAGAACTTTCACACACACACAACACACACACACACACACACACACACACACACACAAAGGAGAAAGTGAAACGCTATTTGAAACATGATTTATTTAATAAACGAGATATTCAAGTTATATACTGTATATTTATAAATACGATTTAATAAACGAGATATTCAAGTTATATATATATATTTACAAATAGATACGATTATATACAAGACGTGTGAGTTAGAAGCATCATTGGTATCCAAAGGGTACGGTATCATAGGTACCAGGTAACTGGTAACGTTTCCTATAGGTGTTACGGCACACCATCGTACCCCTAAGTTCCTTCACGCCCCCAGCTTCTGCGCCCGAAAATTGTGGGTGCCTACAATTAGTTGGGGAGGTTGTTCATCCAAACATACTAGATCCTTCAACGACTCAAAGTTAACAACCTCCCGATTCGCATGGTTGAGCGTAATACCCTTTGCCTTCACGATATATTTCATTTCCTCCCCCACCCTGACCCGTACCCCATAAGTCTTAGGTCCTGTTGAGGCAAAAGAGTCGGCGTATGCGTTGTCCCATACTCATCCTTGATCTCATCAGTGAGCTCGCCGAGGAACTCCCCAATAGTGGGCATGTATTCACCCTCCCTCTCTGTGAATATCACGCTGTCTGTATCGGCATACAATACTCTCCGCCCAAGAGAATGCAATAGACCCCAAAGTTTTATACGGGCGTAGGCTGTTGTGAAGCTGGCCACAGGTATGTTTGTAACCCTTGAGGTATCTGTGGCAAATTCAGTGTTGTTGTACTATATTACGTAAGTATTACCTACATTTACGATCTCCATGACCTCTTTATCGGGGGCATTGGCATAATCCCAGACATCGCTATAACTTTGTGCCAAATGAATGCTCCCTCTGCCGGTATTCTGCGCAAATTTTCCCCATAGACTGTTTAGACACAACTTTGCACTAAAGCGCTTGCCAGGATTCTTTACAATTTGGACACGATCAAGTTGTATACCTTCGCTGTCGCGGTAACGTTGAATATAGGCAGACTTTTCATCTTCGGTATCAACTCCTCGCGGATACCCTGATGCCTCAACCTTATCCTTCAAAAAGGTGTTTATATATGGTGTGAAAAGGTTGGGTAGCTTCTGAAACCTCCACACCTCATGTATCTTCAGTATTCTATAACCATGGCGCACGGCTAGGGCCAACTCAGGACTTGTATATACGCCTCTGATCTTACGCTGGTGGGGTATATGGTTACATTCGCCGTTATCCTCTTCCGCGCACTTCACGCACAGGGGAAACATGAGCTTGTCGTCGATAACGACAGGTAAGATCGGCATCCATAAATTGCGTGGGGGGAGTACGTCTACGAAAGAGATCCCAAAGTAACGATCATTCAAATTTTTTGAAAATTCATTGATGGATGGTAGGCTAGGTCCCACCAGTTTCTCAGGAGCGCCCACGGGGTACTGATTGCTCTTCATCACGTATGGGTATAAAGAACAGAAATCGTAGTAATGGAGCTTCACGCCCTCCGTAGGGGGAAGTATAGTCTGAAAGGATTTGTACGTCCTCCAAACAAGCTATCACCACATTGAGAGGATCAGCACCATTGAACGCTTGATCGTTTTTATTTCCTCACGGTACACCTCGTCTGTCTCCATCCGTGCATCATATTCATGCTCCCACAAGACTTTGTGAGTGAACTGTGATTCTATAAGTTGATCGCGGGTGCGGGTCGATGCAAGACAGTCGGCAGGAGACCTACCGTGGATATCTCCGGTGATTCCGCACTCAGGACGGGGGCATCCATGCCACCAGCAACCGTTAAAGGAGTACACAGTCTTCACACCAGTGACACGGTTTTCACTTAACCCATCAACCCAAAAAACACGTCCATTAATCTTAATGGGTACTTCACCCGTGTTGCGGGCGTGCTTTATGTATACACCTGTCTGTTGCTGTAGGTGTATGAGCCAGTAAATAGCCTTGTGCCCGTAACTGCGGGGGTTGTTTCGGTGAATAATGGCTAAGGTGTCTTTCGGCATGAAGTTATTCTTGAACACCGTAAAACATAATGATGCGATGGTGGTTGCGACTTGCAGTGGATCGCATTTGAAACGGGCTATGTACATTGTACATCCTTCTAAAGGCCTGGAAACATACTCTAAGCACGCGCACATCATTCACGCAATAACGCTCACATTCATCAACTATATTATAAGGGTTACTTTCATTAAAACTGTCGTAGTATCGATCAAAGTCTTCACGTTCATCCATACAGTCAAAATAATGTTTGGGGGGTGGTGGGCCTACGTATTTTAAAGTCTCGCTGGTGAGGAAAGTGTAAGGGAAGTATCCTTTGGAAACTTCAGCTGCTACTCCCATCACCTTGGGTAGCTTTGCTAATTTACAAGGTGTGAATAATAAAGTATCTTTAAATTGTACATTGCCTCTTATCTGCATCTGTATTAATTTGTTGCCTCTTCAATGGATCACCTGTAAATATCTCAGAGGATTCGTGTTCAAGCAACTCCTTATAAAGGAACTGCGTGTCAAACTTTGCCCCGTTATGGGCGAGAATATACACAGTCATTTTTTTTAACTTGTCGCCTAACTGACATATAGGACACAAATAGTTTCACAGGACTATCGCTGACATTCGTTTTAAAAAACGTTTGTCCGTTTACCACATTTGGGGCACTCGTCACATTCGATATCCATACACTCATCACAGATAGTCTGGCTCACAAGTAAATGTGGAATTACCTCTTTGTTTCAGCGTTCGTATATGTTTCTATGTCGTAGTATACAGTTATACAAGGGTTTTTTAGGCTTAGCATCTTTCATATTACATACATGCTTTACTCCATCCGCCTTATATTCCTCCTGGCATGTAGGACAGTGAATTACGTCACACTTGTGCTTAAATTTTCCCCAATTATCCATTGTGTGAAACATACCACATTCACAAATTCTCATTTTCCTGCACGTGCCAATTGATTTATGGAAATCAAAACAGCTATTATTGAAAAATGTGCGTCTGCACACATCACAGTCTCTCTTCTCAGCTTCAACTACACGGCTTTCACATTTGGTGCTTTTATACTGCTCACATACCATGTGACATTCTTTACAATGTCTCACTGTATCATCCGCAAACTCGAGGCACCCCTTACACAAATCATGATGTCTCCCATATTTTCGACTTTTGTCATAACTCGCGTAAAGCCACCTTATATTACGGATGGGAGATACGTTGTCCCTGACAATCCTAAAATAAGTAGGGCCTTGTACGATCTCTCACACAGCTTTTAAAAACATACACAGTCCTACGACGATCATCCAACCCAAACACAACTATGCGGACATTCATTTCCTGTTCTACCCTTCTCAGCTCTTCAGGACCCATATTACAGTCAAATTCAAGTTCACAGTCTACAGCTAGTCTACGGGCACGCTCCACGACTGTAGGCAACCAAATTTTTTGAGTTCGTGTATTTTGTACAGTAAACATACGTGCTAAGAGTACTGCTATAAAGCCGCAACCACGATCGACGTTTATATGCCGTCTATAAATAGCTTGAGAATTGAGGTTAAGAGTATACGGTATGGCACTATGACCCGCAACACGGTATACATGGTCAATATTTACAGTGAAGTTGTCCATATTGAAGGCTATACTACTTTGGGCGGCTTGCATTATACGCCCTAATATATATTTTACATCTTCAGCCGCCAAACGTCTAAATGGCACTATCACCCAATAATCGTCTACATCACCGTCATCTGACCCGAATCCAAAGGACAGACTCGTCCTGACTTCACGCTCGTCACGATTCTGAAGAGCGAACTCTATAATATGCTCTACAACCCGGCGTAGTCCGCGTTCAATTCCACTGCTATACATGACTCTAGGGTCGACCCTGACTCTATACCGATTTCTAGTCAAGGCTGGGGTGGGGGCTGCGGAGCGCACCAATTCCAGCGTTATATCTTCCTCAACAGAACGGGGGGCGGCGGATAAATTAGGGGGTATATTAGCGGAAGGTGCTGCTGATGGGGGCCCTGTTGCGTAGGAGGTTGATGGTTGGGGCTCTATTATTGTAGACTTAACAGAACGGGGGGCGGCGGATGAATAAGGGGATATATTAGGTGCTGCTGGGGGTGTTGTTGCGTAAGAGGCTGAGGGTTGGGGATCTATTACCGCTGCAACAGGCGCGTATTTCGGTCGCTTTATACCTGACGTGGGTATCTCATACCTCCGCTTTGGACGTGTTACCGGTATCGCTGGTGAGGGTTCAGGGGAGGAGATCACAACTACACTGTCGTCGAGGTCATCCGTAATGATGGGCTGCTCTACCTCATCGTCATTCACGGTTCTGTGGGAGAAGAAATATAAGGATCAGCACTCAAAATTTGTAATATTTTGTAAATGACTCACTTAGGAGTGTGACGTGTTAGAAATGGACTCTGTAGAAAAATTCAGATTCACGAGCCCATCCACATGTATTATATCTGGACCTACAGGATGTGGTAAAACTGTGTTTATGCTTAAAATCATTAAAGAAAAGGGGGAGATGTTCTCGAAATTTGTGAATAAAGTTATATGGTGCTATTCGACGTATCAATTAGTGTTCAACGAGTACCAAGATGATATTTTGTTCCACAGAGGCGTATATGACGTTAATTCGTTAAAGGGAAATGAACATACAATCATTGTAATTGACGATCTCATGTTGGAGATGGATAAAACGTTTGCCGAGACATTTACAGTATTTTCCCACCATCTTAACATAAGCGTGTTCTTCATCAATCAGAATCTATTTTTCAAAAATAGATACATGCGCGATGTGTCGTTAAATACGCAATATCTAGTCTTATTCGCGCAACGTAGAGATGTATCACAAATTGGGGTATTAGCCAATCAAATGTTCCCGAATCAGCGTAAGGAGTTTTTGGAAGTTTATAAAGAAGCTACAAGCACGCGTTACGGATATTTGCTTTGCGACCTTCATCCGCGAAACACGTTTAGAGTGCTTCTGCGAACGAATATATTTTCCAAACGAGCCTGAAACGGTGTATATTCCAGAATGACAAAGAGACTAAAGAAATACCGTGAATTAATAAAAATCTCTCATCGACTGCCCCGGCAATGCAGCAGATGTTTATTAAAAATATCGATGCCGACTTTTTAAAATGCATCTGTGAAATCTGTCTTAACGTTATAAATTGCAATGTATCAATGAAACCCATCAGAAGGCTCGCTACGCCGCTACAAGAACATAATACGTGCACTCGCTCGTAAAAGCCAAACTGTAGCGAAGAAAAAACGAATTATTGTACGAACAGGAGGGTCATTTTCTCCCCATCTTATTTTCAGTTTGGGTCCTTTACTGACTAGATTAATATAATGAAGAAAGTGGTAGTGATTCCCCACGAGGTGTACGCCTCACTGCAAAGGAATCCAGACACGTATCTAGATCCCCGTAAAAAGCAGACTTAAAAGAATGGAAAGCGAATTGTTAGCCCTATTAAACAGTGAAAAAAACAGCTGATGAGAAAAGAATCTTATACCAAGAAGCTCTGCAGAAATTTCTTCACGAGTACGAAAATTGTAAGAGCCCTACAGAGATTCCTGTGGTTATTAGGCACAGCACGGGGGACGATGGCGACATAGGATCTGTGCCCGACGACACAGCTGACCAACCAAAAAGATTAGCCACACAACATATCGAACATGTATTAAAAAATACCCTCCCACTTACATTGAGGAGTAAAGGCTTAAGTCTTTATAATCTATTGAATGAGGATCCCGCCATACAATGGACCGATACAGGGGAGATCATTGTGGAAGGATCAAAGGTACAGGGATCGAATATCGTAGACATTGTCCATGATCTGGTGAGAAAGTGGGATAGGTCATCACCATCAGGATGGAAGCATATTAAAGCAAGACTACAACAAATAAATGTCCCTAAAACGTTGATAGGAAATCTGAACAGGTTAAAAGACTTGGAACATGCAACGCCTGTGACACAATTGAAGGCGCCGTCACCCCTGGCGGTAACACCTTTGAAGAGGAGCAAGAAGAGGTTAAACCAACCCTACCCACGTGCCTCTAAAATACGCAAATGGCTAACGTATTAACTAAACGCTATTATGACATTTCTACCCCATCCTCTTACGGCGGCGTAGATAGACTGTACAGAAGTGTTTACGGAGGAGGAAAAAAAGATGTTGAAAGATTTTGAGGGAGCAGGACGCTTATACGCTTCATAAGCCTGTGAGAAAAAGGTTTTAAAAACAGCCAAGACAACGGCTTCCTCGATTGATTCTTTTGGCAAGCAGATTTAACAGACATGCAAAGATATTCTGTGTATAACGATGGTTACCGCTACATTCTATTCATAATAGACGTATTCTCTAGATATCTGTGGCTAGTTCCTCTGAAAAAATAAATCACCTGAAACAGTTGCTAAAGCCACCAAAACGCTAATGTTAAAAGAAAACAGGGTTCCTGGCTATTTTTGTACGGATGTGGGAAGGAATTTATAGGCCGTGCTTTTCAGAACATGTTGACAGAGTTTAATATCAGCTATTACACAACCAATTCTATACATAAGGCTTCTTTAGCTGAAAGAGTTCAGCGCACCATAAAGGAACGCATGCACCGTTATTTTACACATAAAAACACATACAGATTTCTAGACATTCTGGAATCATTGGCATCATCCTACAACCGCTCACACCATCGCACGATTGGGGCAGCACCTAACGAAGTTTTAGAAAGAGGTACGCTCCCGAGGAGAGATGATGGACACCACCACCACCACACTCTACGCGCTTCAAAATCAATGATTATGTAAGGCTGTCGCGTTCGGGGAATAAATTCGCAAAGGGTTTGAGCAAGGATGGACACCGAGATTTTTAAAGTTAGGGCTGTGAGACCTAAAGGTGAGATAATGATGTTTACATTGAAGATTTGAATGGGGAAGAAATCTCAGGAGGCTTTTACCGCGAGGAATTGCAGAAAGTTGCGTTTAATTTAGAAAAAAATGTGTTTAAAATTGAGAAAATTTTAGAAAGCAAAGGTTCAGGAAGGAGAAAAATGTACCTGGTGAAATGGCTAGGGTACCCAGAAAAGCTTCAACACCTATATAAAAGCTGATGCAATAATGAAGCTTAAATAGTATGCAACATGGCTCCTAACCATTTCTACGTCACACTCCCGTCTCCTCGTCCCCTGTCTGTACACCCTAACAACACACTAGCCTACTTTGTAACAGAACTCCATGGGCACATTGAATTGGGTCGTGATTCGTATGAGGTGGGGATATGCGAAATTCAGCTGGACACCGTCTTTTTAAATATTAAACATAAAGAAACCGTTTTTACGATTCTTAGAGACATTGACGAGTGTGAAAAAGCTGGGGTAGCTATGGATGAAACTATGCGCATCGCTCGGACTAAGATTGCACGATATTACAGTACAGAAGTAAGACTAGGGCCGGGTCAATATGGTTCGGCCGAGGATGTTGTGAGAGGATTAAACGTAAGTTTAAGAAACTCAAACCTTACGAATGATTTAGTATACGAAGTCGTAAACAGCCCTGCACATTAGGGCGGAGTGAAAAACTCAGTTTTCGAATTTTCAAATTGGCTAGTGTGGAAAATGTGTGGAGTAGTGAGGAAATAAGCTGGTATAAATTTAAAATAATAACATTAATATCTTCAGGTGCCACAATGACCTTCAATATTGAAAAAAAATTGAAAAAAGCAGATTTTAACCAATAATTACAGAAGAGTCCACGATGCACAATAGACAAGAATTTATTCACACTTGTATAAAAATAGCTCAGTCAACCTTTACAAAAAGTTTCTATTCTCTAACAACAGTTTTCTATAGTCAGCTCACTCAGCTGTCACGTGAGTACCTCGGTTCAGTGTAGCTGTCGCTCTCGTAGCAGGTGGGTGTTCTGTTGTTGGCGTTACTCAGATAGTCTAAACTATATTTCTTATATATTTTGCATTTCTGTATTGTGTTGCCCTAAGTTTGCCATGTACTATTAACTGAAATTAACGTATAATTGATATTAGCTCTTTCTTTTTCAGATTTGTATACTTTCAAAATGTCTCGAGTTTGTGCAAAATCAACCAGGGCCTCAACTGAGTGCCCCATGTTTGGTATGGGGGAAGATTTGTGGCATAGGAATCTTCCTACATACGAAGGAGTTTTTAAATATTACTTGTTTGTAAGAAACGATTTGAAACAGAATACTAATAAAGATCCTTCAATATCTCAAATATTAGAACAAGTTGTTGATAAATTGAAAACAATTTGGGAAAGTGCTTCCGTCCCAATTCTGTCAGACAGGCGAATTGAAACAATGTTCAGAAGCTACCACGAAAAGTATCGTGTCATTATGAAGCCATACCAAAGCAGAAAAAATTCTGAAGCTTACAAAGCAAAGATTGATATGTTCAAAAAAGAAGCACACACGAAACTTTTTGACATTGCAGCGTGCAAGTGCAAAGTACTAACACAATGTTCTTGTCCCAAAGAAAAAACAGTTCCAAAGGAAGAAGTGACGTTCCTCTTAGATCAAAGGAGTGAAAGAAAACTGTTTATTGATAGAGTAGATATTACACTCTCAAAGAAAAAAGCATCTACGTTGCTAAGAAAGCAAAAAGAAGCTGTGAGGCTCACCAAAGAATCTTCACAGGAGAAATTGCAGGATACAAATGTTGAATTATCATCATCGACATCAAATAGTGAAAGTGAATCTGGCGAAATATCAGACGATACATTTCCAGAGCCAGTTAGCTCGAAGAGAAAGCTCGAACAACCTGAAGAACAATTATTCAAGAAAAGGAAAACTACAAATCTACCTTCAGTGGCTACTGCTTGTGACAGGACTGCAGTTTCAGATCGAGCTGCAGCATTCATTGTTAGTGCAGTATTGCAAGATATTGGAGAAGTTTCTATTGACAATACATCTGAAGTAGTGGATAGGAGTAAAATCAGAAGAGAAAGACAAAAGAAGAGATCAGAAATTATGAAAGATCAAAATCAGGTCCCAATCAGAGGAATCTATTTTGATGGTCGAAAAGATTCTACACTCTTCCAAGAAAAAAAAGAGTCCAAAGTATATCAGAAGAAGGTAACAGAAGAACATATCACTTTAGTGAGAGAACCTGGTTCAGATTATTTGGGCCATTATTCTGTGAATTCTGGATCAGCTGAAGAAATATGTAAAGGAATGTTTGAGTATATTGGAAATAATGACATGAACCTGGAAAACCTTGTTGCCATTGGATGCGATGGTGCAGCAGTCAACACTGGAGAAAAGGGAGGCGTTATAAGGCTTATAGAATTGAAGCTGAAGAAGCCAGTTCAACATTTAGTGTGCCAGCTCCATGCCAATGAATTGCCATTACGCCATTTAGTTGCAAAGCTGGATGGAAAAACATCTGGCCCCCGCGGATTCACCGGTCCTATTGGCAGGGAATTAGAGAACTGTGAGAGTCTTCCTATTGTCGAGTTTGAAAGGATTGATGCTGAGGAACCAACTGTAGACTGTGAAGATCTTAGCACCGACCAAAAATATCTAATTGATATTCATCAGGCCATAACAAAGGGATATTGCTCTCCAGATCTTGCTCATCGTAGGCCAGGCAAAATGGCACATTCACGATGGCTGACTACAGCAAATCGTTTGCTTCGTCTATACGTTTCAACTGTAAGTCCATCTGAAGAACCTCATGAACATTGCTTCTTTTATAATGAAGGTCTACATCCCAATGTGGTTTTCTATTAAGCAAAGTACGTCTTTTGTCAATGGCTCAAAACATGTTTTCAAAACTATTGAACTAACAAGAACACTGAATGACGTAAAGGATATTGTAAACCCTGTCATACAAAGAAATGCATTTTTTGCAAATCCAGAAAATATTCTAGCATCAATGATTCATGATGACCGCAGCGCCATAAGAGAATTAGCGTGGAGGCGAATAAAGAAAGCAAGGCAAACAAACAAGGGAAAAGTTGTGAGGCGTTTCACAGTACCTGTTATTCAATTTGAAGCTACTGATTATACTGATTTAATTAATTGGCAAAAATGCATTGTCACTGAACCACCTGTGACAAGACACCTGACAGAAAATGAGATTGAAGAATTCATAGAAAACAAGAGTACCCCTCCATTCGAGAAATTCCCTTGTCATACACAAGTAGTAGAAAGAATGGTAAAATTAGTGACTGAAGCATCATCAAAAGTATTTGGATTGAACGCGCGAGATGGCTTCATAAGATCAACACTTCAGTCACGGAAAAAAATGCCATCATTCGAAAGTAAAGCTGAATATAAAGTTTAAATAAAACGTTAATAGAAAAAAACATGCGCAAGGATGGGTGGTTGGGAGGGCATGGGTGGAGCTCGACACGCAGCCACCTCCTCGTGGTGAGTTCTGGATTATTTAGATCATTAATCAAAAGAACATTGATCTAAATAAACTAAGAGCTGCGTAATTCAGTAACTATTTTGGTAATTGGAACACTTAATATATAATAATAACAAGTAAGTTTCAGTTATTGTACTAATGCAGAATATAAGAAAATCATTATATTTCACTTTTTTCGACGGCTTTGTGGCACCTGAAGATATAATTTCGCAGGACTAATATTTATGCACAGTCATTATCTATAGCACCCACATATTTTCCGCACTAGCCATATTTGAATTTCGAAAAAAAGTTTAAAAACCTCATTTTCGATCCGCCCTACTGCACATACACTAATCCTAAAATCAAAGACTAACAGACGTATTAAAGACCATAGAAAGTTCCAAATTCTAGCCAATGGACGCTATAGCGCAGCCTTCCAAAGAGACATTTCACGAGACACAGCATGACTTGTCCAGATTAATGTATCAATTGAAGATGGAGAAATTGGCTGAAAGGTCCCCAGACATGTGCTATATTTACAGTAATATAGTGGAGCACCAGTTTGTTGGGGATACCAAGGCACGCCTGCTGCGCATTGCTCACATCCCCAACCATAGAGGAAGGAGTTTGAGTATTACATATGACAGACCCCATTATGTGAATGTCGCAACTAATTTAATAACCAATATCACAATATATATAAGAACGATTGAGGGCGAAAACTTCCCATTCGGTAACGGGAGCTTAACAGTGAAGCTACACTTTCGACGCACTGAGTTATAATGGATAGAAAGCCTTTCACCGTCTATCGAGGGATGCGATACCAGCGCGGTAGTGGACTTGGATCCATTTTTTCATCCATACTACGTACGGCTGTTCCTTTGCTGAAGAGGGGTGCCAGATACCTTGGAAGGAAAGCGCTACAATCAGGCCTTAACACTGCAGAAGACATATTGGCCGGGGCTAAACCTAAAGAAGCTCTAAAAAAACATTTAAAGCGTACACGGGACGAAATCATCAAAGATGCAAAGAGAAAAATGCGTGGTGGCGGGAAGAAGAAGAAGAGGACTCCCCGGGAGAAGAAGGGGTCACGTGGTATTAAACGTAAAAGGCTATCAAAAAAGAAATGCTGTAAGCGAATGAAACCTATGGTTGACCACTTTTTTGACTGATATAAGCTAAGGATATTGATCTCATGAATCATAGTTTGTTTACCACTTGTCGAGAGAGGAGTCACTATTTCGCCATGGCACGCTTCATCCACCCATGTAGTTCACAATGCTGTAAATCGGAGCTGTCCCTTTTTGAGCTCCCGCCAACCCAAGTTTCTATTAAGCACAGTGACTTTATTACAATTAACCCTTTAAACACAATTAGTTCCCCGAGTGCACCTATAGAATTCGTGATACCCAGCTCAGGTCCTTACTTTTTTGATCCAAGCTGTGTGCACATGTACGCTAAGCTACGTATAGCCCATTCTGATGGAACTGTCTGCGATGACAAATATGCTGTATACCCTGAAACAAACTTTCTGCACGCCATATTCAACCAGTGTGACGTATATTTAAATCAGACCAACATATCGGCAGGCACGGGGTACTATCATCTACGAGCCTATTTGGAAAATGTCCTCAACTTTTCCAAAGAAGCGAAGGCTACCTTTTTAAGTGCGGAGGGATATTATCAAACTAAAGATGAAAATAGTATAAAGGACAAATTTAAAAATTCTAAAAAGAAAATATACGAGTGTTTTGGACGGTTGCACATAGATTTCACTTTCCAGGAGAAGTTGCTTGTGAACGGGGTGGATATGAAAATAAAGCTCACCCGCACGAGTCCTGAGATCTGCTTAAATCTGGATGCGAATCAAGAAGAGGGTGCAAAGTCCGTTGTGGTTCACATTATGGACACATACCTCCGCGTACGGCGAGTGAAATTAAGTTCACCAAAACAACTAGAAATTGAGAAAAATTTACTAAACGCTACAGTGAAATATCCTATTAACAGAGTGCAGATCAAACTATATACGGTTCCTGCAGGGCTGGCATCGAAGCAGATAGAAAACATTGCCCTGGGAAATCTTCCTAAAAGGATATTAATCGGCATGCAGGACCACGCTTCGGTGAATGGAAAATATAAAAAGAGTGCCTTTAAATTCGAGAATTTCGGACTTAAAAATATAACTCTATACGTTAATGGCACTGCTTTGGGTGGAACAATGGGTACGGACTATTCATCAGACGCTGTGTTACCTCTTTGTGCCAGAGCCTATAGTAATCTGACCCATATTGTAGGTGATTGTGATGAGCTTGGTAATGGGGTAACGCAGGAAGAATTCATTGATCAATTTAACCTTTACCCGTTTGACATTACACCTGACATATCTGCTAGCGTAAATACCCATTTAACCCCACAGCAGAGCGGAAACATCTCAGTGCGGCTGGAATTCGCCAAGCCTATAGACGCTCCTATTAGTGTACTAGTATATCTCGAATCGCAAGCCCTAATAGAAGTAGATACATTTAGAAGCGTTATCACTGACTTTTAAAATGGATGCTAATACACTTCAGAAAGTAATGGAGCGAGTCACACGTTCCAAATTTATCGGCGTGTTTGCGAAGAATGAAACATTGAGTTTGCCAAGTACGCGAGAATGCGGTAGTCTTATTGTGAACACAGACATCATCGGTAATGAAGGGATTCACTGGATCGCTGTCTATTTTAAAAATAGACAGCGCCTGTACTATTTTGATTCACTCGGTACTCAACCCTGGAGTGATCCTATTATTGTAAAATTTCTCGCTCAGTTACATATTCCCGAAGTTGTGTGGACCCCATTTCGCATGCAAGGATATTTTACTAATGTTTGCGGAATGTACTGCGTCTCATTTCTCATGCATATGTCAAATGATAAAGAATTTATAAATTTTTTAAATTTATTTGACCCGTGTCACACTCGTCGAAACGATGAAATGGTATGCAGACAGATAAAAAACCGTTTTCCAATTGTACGTACTCGTTGTATATTATAATGTTTTTGTTCGTATATTTGTAACGATATATTCTGTGGTTGTTTATTGTACTGATTTCTTTCATTTAATAAATTTATGAAAATATATTGTCTTCTTATCCCAAAAAGATCGAAAAACACTTACATTATTTCGGTGTGACATTGTTGACTGATCAGTATATCCTCCCTATTCCGAGATTCTTCAAAAGATTGTATAACACGTGTCAAATCCTCATCGGACCTTAAAGGAATAATGCTTTTAAAACATATACAGAGTATACAGACAGATCCCCATTATGTGAAGATATCTTTGGTTCGAGGAATAACATTGAATGCCATAAAAATTTCGATTTTAGCATAATGGGGATAACCAAATAACATTGATTGACATTTTTGGCGAATATCTATTTGACGAGATACTACAAATCTCCATATATATATAAAATTCTAATTATAGACACTTACATTTCTATGGTAGCCCCCTGCGTCGGGTTGTAAGGAGCGTCACTGCAAATATCTTCAACGGTTTGCGTTGAAAATAATTCGCCACGGTCAATCGCATTGAAAAGACTAATTGCGTTTAATGCTGCAGTATCACGTTCTTCATACAATTCCGGGAGACGTACAGGTCCATGGTGGAGGATGTGTGATTGTTGACTGTTCAGTATATCCCCCGTATTCCGAGATTCTTCAAAAGATTGTATAACACGTGTCAAATCCTCATCGGACCTTAAAGGAATAATGCTTTTAAAACATATACAGAGTATACAGACAGTTCCCCATTATGTGAAGATATCTTTGGTTCGAGGAATAACATTGAATGCCATAAAATTTCGATTTTAGCATAATGGGGTAACAAAATAACATTGATTGACATTTTTGGCGAGTATCTATTTGACGAGATACTACACCCCATCCATATATAAATTCTAATTATAGACACTTACATTTCTATGGTAGTCCCTTGCGTCGGATTGTAAGGAGCGTCACTGCACGTCTTCTACGGCTTGCGTTGTAAATATTTCATCACGGTCAACCGCATTAAAAAGGCTAATTGTCGTTAATGCTGCAGTATCACTCTCTTCATACAAGTCTGGGGAGACGTACAGGTCCATGGTGGAGGGAATGATTATTCACTGACGCGAAAATAGCTACTGTTACTCCAAACTGAAAATATCCCCTTTTATATGCACAATCGCCAAGCTCCGCCCCAAAAGACCAGATGTTCGTAGTGATTGGCTGCCGATGTAGCTGGGTGGAGCTATGACGTGTACCAATCCGCTATAACGGGACCGGACGAGTAACATATATATATATATATTTTCACCAATAGATTTAATGCTCGTATTCTCCTTTGAAAATTATTTGGTGATTCGTATAGTTCATGAAAAAGAATCCTTTTTATAAAACTTTTGGCACTGAGTCAGGTTTCAGAATTTTCTGATGTTAAACTGTGGGTCTAAGGTGGGGTGAAAACCTTTCCAATTGCGCTAGGGGACAATTATTTGGTGTTTCATTTTGGCACTGAGTCAGGTTTCAGAATTTTCTAATGTTAAACTGTTCATTTGAAGTGAAGGGAGACTTATCAGGGATTGGGGGGAAGGTCTCTCGTTATGAACTGCTGTTCACAACGAAGTCTTTTAGTTGGAGACAACTCACCATAATAATGGTAAAAAGTGGTATCTGGCAACCGAATTGAAGCTCTTCCGAAGAACAGAATAAAATAATTATCATCATGTTTTCACAGAAAACAGTTTTTACTTTTAAACTTAAATCATTGTGATTAAATAAGCACATATACAGAGATTAGTTTAAATAAGTTATCAATAAGAAGGAAAGAATAAAACGAAAATTTTTTTAATATACGCTTTATTTACGTTTGTTATTATTTTTTAATTTAATATGCGTCATAATTAGTTGGGCATCCCTTATAAAAATTCATTTTCTGTCTAACGAATTATTTATTGGGTAACTTTGTTAATTCTGTTATATTACTAAAATATATTGAAAGCTGCCTTTACTTTTAATCAATCCGGTTGATAATTAATTTATAACTTGGTAGTTAAACTTTTAAAAGATGCTGTAAACTATAAAAGCATCCTGATCTTAAGTTAGGCATATCAATAATATATTTTTAAGTCATGCGTAAATCTTTCTGAAACAGTGAAATCATTGTTGAAATGCTTTATTTGATGGACCTAATCGTTAAACACTATATACATCTATTGTAAAACACTATAAACATCTATATATAGATGGGCTCGATTGATTAACTACAGGGCGTCCCAAAAAAATGTATACACACTTTAACAGCTGATAGCTCAATTGATGTTTCTTTCTTTCCAAGTTAAACCCATTAGAATTAATAATGGCAGTCAGACTAAGCTTTGAACAAAGGAAATTCATTCTGAAATGCTACTGGAAGTGTGAAAACGCAGTTGAAGTGCAAAGACAGTTTAGGAGGGAGTTTCAAACAGATCCACCAACGCGACTTACCATCACTCGAATTAGAGATAAGTTTGAAGCCGATGGAACTGTTCAGAATGTCCACAAGAAGCGTTCCGGAAGACCACGGACATCGACAAGCCCCACAAAGCAAGAAAGAGTACTGGAAACGTATCACCAAAGTCCAAGAAAATCTGTGCGGCAAGCGAGTCGTGAGGTAGGAATTTCAGAATCGTCTGTCCAACGCATTTTGAAGGGCTGTCAATGGAAAAGTTACATTCCAAGATTAGTCCATGCTATTAATGAAGATGATCCGGACCGAAGAGTGGAGTATTGCGAGTGGTACTTGGCACGATGTGGATGTGGATTGGACGAAGGGGTTTCGTAGAATACCCTCCGCGTTCACCAGACCTCACACCACTAGACTTTTTTTTATGGGGATACTTAAAAGACAAAGTCTACGCTATAAAACCTGCAACAGTCGCTGAATTGAGAGCAGCCATTGAACGAGAATGCACACAAATACCAAACGAAATGTTTCGTGATGTTTGCGATTCCATTGCTTCGCGTTATCAGCAGTGCCTGGACCAGAACGGACGTCAGTTTGAAAACAGGCGTTGACAAAACAATTAAATAATGTCTGTAGATTCTATTACATTTTGAAAATGAAATGTATTTTAATAAACACTGCCTTTATAAGTATTTAAAGTGTGTATACATTTTTTTGGGACGCCCTGTATATAAATATATTATGGTTTTTTATATGCTTTGTGCACAGACAAGCGTGTGTTTCATAATTTCTCTTCATTTGAAGTGAAGGGAGACTTATCAGGGATTGGGGGGAAGGTCTCTCGTTATGAGCTGCTGTTCACAACGAAATCTTTTAGTTGGAGACAACTCACCATAATAATGGTAAAAAGTGGTATCTGGTAACTCAGTCTTCGTTAGAAAAAATACATTAATTATTAATTACAGTTTCGCGTGCGTTTAATAATTAATTTCTTACATCGAGTAGTTAAATTCTTATAATAAATAAATCTCTTAAAAGCCAAAATTAATTTGTTTTAATTTAATATGCGTTTAGTTTCATTTTAAAATAATACACATTTGGCATTTTTTCCTGATTTTCATACCTCGCGTAAGATTAACTACAGATCCTATCTCTCTCTCTCTCTCTCTCTCTCTCTCTCTCTCTATACATATATATATATATATATATATATATATATACGGGTTTGGGGAATGACGATCGTCGAATTGTTTCATAAATTTTCAATTCCGTTCGTTTTTCCCCCACTGATATTCGAAATGAAAATTGAGTGTGTAAAATTATTTATTTGATAAACAGAAGGATTCACCCCAACGTCAGACCATTACTTCGGTCTTATATAATTATTTTAGGATTTATTTCTTGTAGTACTTGTGTTACCTTATTTCTATACAATAATGTCTTGAAGTGCTATTGGATATGGGGAAGGAAATTATAAGCCGTGCTTTCAGAACATGTTAAAAGAGTTTAATATCACCTATTACACAACCAATTCTATACATAAGGCTTCTTTAGCTGAAAGAGTTCAGATATATATATATATATATATATATATGTATCATAAGCTGCTTAAAAAACTGTATATATATAGTTATAGTAAACGAAATAAACTAGTTAACCATAAAACTAATTATTTTCTATTATGAAGTTTTCGAAGGTAAACTAAGTTATTTGTTTCGAAAAGTTTAAGTTCAATGAAGTTAATGTTAAATTTGCTTCTAAACTAAAATTAAATGTTATAAAATAAATAATATACACATATATATATATATATATATATATATATATATATATATATATACCTAACATAAGATGTTTAAAAGAATTAATAAAGATATATATAATAATATATATCTAGCAATCCGATCATTGCAAAAACTGGAAAGGTATGCAATTAATAAAGGTGTATTTAAACAGAATTTAATTGGAATAACTATCGTCATATTGTGTTACACAATGGATGATTAATATTTCTGGAATACATGGCGCTATCTGATGGTGCGATCTGGCACATCAGCACCCGATTACATGGCTTGATGTGGCAACTCTGCATCTGCATACATGGTGCGATCTGACAACTCAGCAACTGAACACATTGCGCTATCTGGCAACTCAGCCAGAATAGAGGCTTATAAAAGACCGCGAAGTTGGTGAAAGACTCATTCCAGCTCGGCTCCCAGCCGAGCAAGGACCTCTGGTCCTTCTCTTTCAGGCCCTTTGGTAAAACCCCTTAGTGGCCTCTTAGGTTAGGAAAACGAAAATAACTTGGGGGAGAACTCCTCTCTCTCTCCTTCAGGTGTCTCTCTCTCTCTCTCTCTCCTACAGGCGTCTCTCTCTCCTACAGGTGTCTCTCTCTCCTTCAGGTCTCTCTCTCTCCTACAGGTGTCTCTCTCTCCTTCAGGCGTCTCTCTCTCTCCTTCAGGCGTCTCTCTCTCCTTCAGGTGTACCCCTCCCCCCTTGGCTCAGTCAACTGGCTGATTCTGGCTGATTAGGAGCCTATAAAACAACGCCTACTCGGCTGAAGTCTTAATGTGCACTTGGCTCCTGCCAGGTGAACACCTCTCCTCCTTTCTCTCCTCCTTTCTCTCTGGCCCTTTGGGGGGAATAGCTTGGGGGAGGCCTCCAAGTTGCATGCCCCTTGCAACCTAGGTTGGCAACAAAGGCCCAGTACTCTTTTTTTCTTTTTTTTTTTCTTTTTTTTTTCTTTTTTTCTTTTTTTTTCTTCATTTTTTGCAACCCCCACCCCCTCCCCCCTTTGCAACAACCCCCACCCCCTTTGCAACATTACATAATAACCTGCAACATTCTTGCACTCTCCCCTTTTTCGGCTATACTACTAGGCTTATCCAAAATGAGTTGAATGACCTCATTAAAGAGAAATCAGAACTTCTCTCCTCGAGACTAAAGCAGAAACACTTACTTGAGAAGAATGTCCAAGTGTGTCACTATCGAAAACGAAACCATAATTTGGCGACATTCTTTACAGTAGACGGTCCGCTCTGCTATTGCCATGATATCAATGGACTTTTAGAGAACTTGTCACAGGTACACACACCATCTGAGTGGCGCCTCTTCATTGATTCTTCACAGCGAAGCTTGAAAGCGGTTCTCTTGCATAACAGAAACTTAAAGCCGTCCATCCCGATCGCCCACTCCGTTCATCTAAAGGAGACGTACGATAACATGAATATACTACTCGAAGCAATCCAATACAGCACTCATCAATCTGTGGTGATCTCAAAGTCATTGGTATGTTAATGGACATACAAAGAAAGTTCACGAAATACTGTTGTTTCCTATGCCTATGGGACAGCCGTGCTACCGCGGATCATTACATCAGACGTGACTGGCATCAAAGAAGCACATACGAGCCAAGAACGGGCAGTGTCCAGTGTGTTCCTTTAGTTCAGGGGTTCCCAAACTTTTACCACCAAGGACCCCTAAATATTAATTCCGTACGGACATAGACCCCCCACAAAAAAAATTATGAATTCAGTTACAAACTATAGTATATTTCATAAACATAGATAGCTTTTAAATTAATGTAAAATTAAACATTCTACGCTCATTAAACCAGTTTAATAAACACTTACCGAATGTCTAGTGTGAAATGGAAATTTATTTTAATATAGTTAATGTTACTATTTTTCCAAAAGCTTAGAGACCCCGTGGAAGCTTCCTACAGACCCCTGGGGGTCTGTACAGACCACTTTGGGAATCCCTAGTTGATCCAAAGAAGATTTTCCTGTCACCTCTCCGCATTAAGCTCGGTTTAATGAAAAATTTTGTGAAAGCGATGGGTAAGGCGAATTCGCGAGGGTTTCGATACCTTGTTGAGAATTTTGCAAACATCAATGCCGAGAAATTGAAGGAGGGAAGCTTTGTGGGGCCTCAAATCAGAGAGGTTCTGCAGGGTGAAAGCTTTGAAGAAAGCCTCAATGCCTTAGAACTAAAAACATGGCACGTCTTCAAATGGATTTGTGGAAACTTCTTGGGTAACCACAAGTCTACCGCATACAAAGATGGAGTTCAGAAACTGCTCGATGTATATCAAGAAATGAGCTGTCGCATGTCCTTGAAAATACATTTTTTACATTCGCATCTAGATTTCTTTCTCGAAAACCTTGGCGCGGTGAGTGATGAACAGGGGGAACGCTTCCATGAAGACATCCAGTCAATGGAAAATCGCTACCAAGGTTTCTGGAACGAAAGTATGCTGGCAGAATACTGCTGGATGTTGCACCGCGACAATCCGGACAAGGTTTACAAAAGAAAATCGTACTCGCAACGTTTTTAAGTTGGTGTACATTTCTTTTTATGAATAAAGTTGTACTTTTACGATAAAATGTGCTGAAATTAACACCATTCATATTTTGATAACTAGATGTGCTAGAGGAAAACCGAACACATATTTGGAAACAGCGTACAAAACTGGTCTAGAAAAGTGTGTATATATCTTTGATGAGAGAAAAACGTTCGATTTTGTCGACCAGTGAATTATTGCTAACCGTCTTTCAGTTTATTCTGTTTGGATGTGTACTTCAAATACAATACAGAGGCTTAACCCCTTCTGTCCCAGCGATTCCATATGGCATCGTCAACAAAAAGTACGTGTAATTTCTTCAGATTAGCTTCAATGACGCCTTATGGCATTTGAATATAACAGTTAACTGTATAGCAATATCTGTCAGTTTTTTGGACATTGGCCTGAGCATTTAGAACCCCAAAAGAGATGCAGAAACTGTATGAAGGGCTACTCTCGTCTAAAATGCAGAAAGTGTCGTACCATTATGTTTAAGAAAGGACAAAAACTGTTTTAATGCATTCCATTCGAAGTACTGTAGTATGGTCTGCCATTGTGTTTAGCAAAGGACAAATATTGCTTTTATTTGTTTCATTCAAAGTACCAAAGTTATGTTAGTTTCTATTATGAGTTATGACTTGATAGCGTCAATGGAATCATATAATTTCTAGTGTAATTAATTAAATAAATTTCTAAACAAAGTTTCGTTTATGTTTCCATACCTATTTTTAACATTTTTAAGTGTTAACATTTTTTTCAGCTCAAAACAATAATTTGGGACAGAAAGGGTCAAGATACGAAAGTTGCTTAACGGTACCAAAAAGAGAAGAGATTGTATGACCTCCAGCAAGTAGGATTAGTACCTCAGTAGTATTCAATCAAAACACTTTAATCACAATTTTCATTAAATTTTAGTTTTCGGTATATGATACCGTAGTTAATCTTCGAACTTTCAACATTTATCCCGAGTTAGTTTTACGTTCGACTCACCATACAGTTATCGATTAGAGAGTTTGTGATTCTAAGTCATAAATATCGGAGTAGGTAGTACATATTATAAGTTATGACATCATAATTTACAGTCATTAGCTGTCAATATTCACTTCATTTCGAACCTGATGTTTGTAACAAATAAATAAATAAATAAATATATATATAAGTAGTTTTATAAGTATTAATAAATTTGAGATAAAGTTTAAAATTCACGACAATTAATTTTTTTAAAAGTTCAAAATAATGACCTAACTCTAACCTAACCTAATCTAATTTAACCTAATTTAATAGTGAATAATTTACCTCATTAAGTGTAAATTAAATGAGGTGCAAAATTCATTGTCGCGAACCTGATATTTACTCAAATTTTATTAGTTTTCTATGAAGGAAAAAAAAAAAGTTTATCAACAAATATTTTGGGTTAAGGAAAAAATGCTAATCACAAATTTTGTAGAACCAATTCAAAGATTAATTTAATTTTTCTTTGAAAAGTTATTGACACAATTTTTATTTTAAAACTGACATCTGGAAAAGTCATGTAGTTGTTAATAGAAGTCGGTGCGTTAAATAATGCACTACAAAAAATACGTAGATATATGACCTTATTACCCGAATGAATGTCTCGTGGGTCACACTGTAAAATGGGATGCTGTGAGGACATGATACCAATTAACACAGTTAAATGCCAATTAAAACTCACGATAAAAAGTATTTATGAGTAATCAAAAACTATAACTAAGACAAATATTAGTAGCGACATTACATAGTACGCAATGATTTCAGTAAAAAATAGGTCATGATCTATACGTGATAAGAGTTCTCGATTCGGCGACGGCAGGCGGCGCGCAGCTCACCCAGCTGTTCATACTTTCATACAATAAAATTGGTTGGTAGATAAAGGGGTATCTTTGGTTGCCGAGTGGTTAAGACGCTGGACTGCTGATCGGGAGGTCGTGAAATCGAGTCCGTTCGAGGACTGTATTTTCTGACCACTCGTGGTGGGGCGTGGTTTGCATTCCTCGTTATGCTGTAGGGCTAAGGTGGAGCAACAAGCCTGACTTTCGTCTCCTCAGAATGAATAATTTGGGAGGAAGCAAAACCAAGGTTACCAAGGTATATGTACAGGGTGTTTATAAAATCCTTATCTTTTTCAGTGAAAACGTAGCAAAAAGGGTAAAATTCAATAACACTATAATAGAAGGCATACATTTAATGAATACTTAAGCATATGATTCTACATGAGCACCATCAGTATCTCTACAGAGTTCGAATCTGTCAGCAACATTGCGGAACACATTTTGGAGCATGACAGGGGTTATTTTTGTTACTGCTGTTACGATACGAGCACGTAAATCTTTCAGATCTGTAACCCTCGTTTCATAGACGTTTGATTTGATAAAGCCCCATCCAAAGAAATCCAAGGGCGTTAGGTCAGGAGATCGAGCCCCCCAGGGCCTGTTGCCTCCACGTCCGATCCACCGATTTGGAAATCGTTCATTTAGGTACTCCCGAACAATGTTTGAGTAATGACAAGGTGCCCCATCTTGTTGAAAGACGACGGTGTTTAAAATGCCATCTGAATGAAGCTGGGGTTCCAGGAATTGCTGAAGCATGTCCAGATAAATAAGCCCTGTAACTGTAGCTTCAGCAAAGAAAAAGGGCCCATAAATCTTAGATTTAGTCATACCCAACCAGAGAGTAACTTTAGGAGAATCTCGTTCCCATTGTTAGAAATCAATTGGCTTTTCATTAGCCCTTATGCGGCAGTTATGGCGATTAACCTTTCCACACGTGTGGAAAGTTGCTTCATCACCGAAGAGAATGTGGTCCATTAAATTTTCATTCTGAATGTGTTTAACAAGATCGGCACACATTGCACTTCGCTTTGGATAATCTTCTTCGTGTAAGTCATGAAGCACCTGAATGTGATAACTTCTCTTCTTCACCGTCGATTTTAAAATTTTGTGGACAGTTGATTTGGGTATCCCGAGTCTACGTGATGTGGTGCGAATTGACATGCTTGGATGTTCATCGATAACATTACGTACCGCATTTACATGCTCAGAGACACTTGAACGTCCAGATCTTGACTCATCATGAACAGATCCCGTTCTTTTAAATTTATTAAGCAAATCACGAATTGTCTTGTCTGTAGGACTTGGCTTGTGAAATGTTCTTTCAAACCTTTCTAATTTCTTTGCATTTCTTTCCTTTAATCCGAAGTGTCACCACCATCACTCGTTCTTGTACATCCATTTTCATAGGGTTCTGCAACAAAAATAAATAAAAACCGTTAATTCAACGAAATAGATAGGGACTTTATAAACACCCTGTACATACATATATATATATATACAGGGTGGGCGGAAAGTAGCTCCCTATTTTGGATTGGTAAAAAAATACGTATATTATCCATTTATTTCAGAAGAAATAATATGAAAAGGTAGGCATACATGGTAGGTTTTCTCTAAAATTCAAAGTGGGCTCCAACTCTTTCCACCAGCTTCTGGAGCCGCCCAGGAATGGCGTCCACTGACTTTAGCAGGAACTCCGGCGGGATGGAGGACATGACTTCCCGAATTCGGTCCTCCAGTTCTTCCAATGTCCTCGGTTTGGTGCGGTAGACTTCTTCCTTTACCCACCCCCAAAGAAAGAAGTCGCACGGTTACCGCTGAAAAACGGACGAATCGGTTCAGTGTAACGGTGTGGTGTGGTATGACCTCAGATCAGGTTGTGGGCCCGTTCCTTCTGCGCAACACCATGAATGCTGAGCGGTACCTTGCTATGTTGCGAAACGAGGTCTGGCCGGTTGTCAGCACATGGGAGAACATCGACGATCTGATATTTATGCAAGATGGCGCCCCTCCGCACTTCGCTCTTGTTGTCCGTGAGTGGCTGGATGCCCACTTCCCTGGGCGTTGGATGGGTCGTCGTGGTCCACATCAATGGCCAGCCAGGAGCCCCGACTTGACACCGTGCGACTTCTTTCTTTGGGGGTGGGTAAAGGAAGAAGTCTACCTCACCAAACCGAGGACATTGGAAGAACTGGAGGACCGAATTCGGGAAGTCATGTCCTCCATCCCGCAGGAGTTCCTGCTAAAGTCAGTGGACGCCATTCCTGGGCGGCTCCAGAAGCTGGTGGAAAGAGTTGGAGCCCACATTGAATTTTAGAGAAAACCTACCATGTATGCCTACCTTTTCATATTATTTCTTCTGAAATAAATGGATAATATACGTATTTTTTTACCAATCCAAAATAGGGAGCTACTTTCCGCCCACCCTGTATATGTGTGTGTGTGTATATATATATATATGGTACCTCGGACAAATCAATGGCAGTATGGTTGCCAAATTCACATCTCTTCCAGAGTTGTATACCTCTAGAAGTGAAATCCTGACTAGAATTAATTCTAGTTTCAACTTTAAGATTGACTCTCAATCGAGGAATCTGCCACAGCCGGCAGGATACAATATCACGAATCTCAGTGATAGGTCAATTTTTCCGAGCTGACGTGCCAGACTGGACCCGTGGATCATATACTTTAAGCGCACCTGTTTCAGATCTCCCTCATTTCATACTCCCAAAAATGGAAATGGCAGATTGCAGCCTGAAAATCGCAAGAAATGAAAAGTAATTTCTTTGTATTGAAGTACTGAAAATTTCGATTAACGTAAAGTGCTAATATGAAGTTTTATAATAAATTAAATTTCAATGCAAACAACAAAGAAAATTAATAATGGCGACAGTAGATACATGTAGGTCATACTTTCGTTCTGGTAGAACTGAAATATCCTTAAAATAATATAGTATCTCCTCCTCATTTGCTTCATTAAAATAAGTTCTTCTTTTCGTTTTTTCTATCCATGTGAGTGTGAGCACATTTCCACACGAAATAAATTTATTCATAGTTTGGCAGCTGTGAGGGTCTGATGATGTTTATTGATGTTACTTTTCTATAAGGATGTAAGCATTTTCAGTACGACACAACAGCAGAGGAACAGAGGAACAGAATCTAGTACCTAGTAAATTTATAAAACCGAATTAAACATTGGAATATCGTCGATATATATATATATATATATATATATATATATATATATATATATATATATATATATATATATATATATATACCATATGTCCCACAAAAAAGTACACCCAACTTTAGATTGTAGTAACTCCTCCAAAAATTGAGATATTTTGGATCTGTTTGTTTGATTTAATATAGCAAATTATTCTTTGTTAACGTTCAAATTTATTCATGTTTAAACGATTTAGTGTTTAAGCATCTGCTTTTAACTGAAGGGTACAACAAAATGGATTGCGCAAAATTGGTCAATGAAAAAATAATGTGTGTGCTATCGATGTAATGAAAAGACAAATACATAATAATAGATACTTTAACATAATTTTAATAAGATACAAGGCAGATTTTTCTTTATTCCTTATTGCAAAAGTTATGCTTAGTTTAGTTTTCTTTCAACATGACCGCCATTCCTATCGATACAAATCTGGAGTCGAGCTCTCATCTTCCCCATCACTCTTTTGATAAGATCTGGATTGTCTTTTAACAAGTTGATTTCAGCTGTGATGCGAGTCCTCAAATCATCTAAATTGATAGGTTGTGATGCAAATACTCTATTTTTCAAATGACCCCATAAAAAGTAATCACACGGGGTCAAGTCAGGGCTTCTGGGAGGCCATTCAATGTCATGGCCTGTAGCAATTACTCTTTGGTGGAAGACTTCCTGCAAGCGTTCCTTCACAATAACTCTCCTGTGAGCAGGAGCTCCGTCTTGCACCCACCAAATACGATTAAATCGGTTTCCATAAGTAATACGTATTTGTGGAAGGATTTCTCGGTCTATCATTTCTAGGTAAGCTTCACCATTTAGATTACCATCTAAAGTTGGGTGTACTTTTTTGTGGGACATATGGTATATATATATGATGTAAACCCACAGGGAAAAATAAAAAATTATTCCAAGGCCTTTTGTGTATTCAGCAGTACACCTCGTCAGGGAACCTTGTCATTCCCTGACGAGGCGTACAACTGAATACACGAAAGGCCTTATTTATTTGACGATTGGTTAGGTTAAGTCGTGATATTTTTGTTAAAACTAACGAAAATATCACGACTTAACCTAACCAATCGTCAAGGGCGTACAGTTGACCTAACCGGGCAGTGACGATTGGTTAGGTTAAGTTGTGATATTTTTGTTAGTTTTAACGAAAATCTCATGACTGAACCAAACCAATCTTCAATGGGGCAGATAACGGAAAAGTACCCATATTATATATACACCTTATAATACAGGACTCTTTTGCTCGCACCGCCAAAAAAGTAACGAAGGGTCGCGCTTGCTACATTTATCAAACACATACAAATATCCATTATGTGAAAACTTCTGTTTCCCTTTCTTACTTGATATATTTTCAGACATTTATGCTATTAAGGGCAACAACACAACTTATCTGAAAAGACAAACAGCACTTCAGGTTAATAACCAAGTATTACTACTTAATACTTAATACTAATTAACGGCGGCGCCAAACCGGCTCCGCGCCCAAACGTTAGCGCCCAAACGGCGGCGCCAAAACGTCCAGCGCCAAAATGTCGGCGCCAAAACGTCCTAGATGGAGAAAACCGTTACGACAGGGCAAAGGGGGAAGGGGTTAATTATACTCTAATTACACTTTTTGACACTTAATTTAATTCCGAAAATGATTTAGATAAATGGGGGAATGCGAATGGGAATTTATTATAATATTTTAGTCGGAGAGTAATACGAAAGAATATTCCTACTTTAAACTACACTGTCACACACAGAAAACGCCCTGGCCAGCTCTCGCTGTCCGAATGACTGCCGCATTTTTGGGTAGTCCACTCTCTCGAGCCTATGTTCAGGCGTCCCAACTATTCCAATTTTACTATAATTTCAATTTAAATACAATAAACAAACATTTATTTAGATTCTTAATTAGACATTAAAATAAACAAACATAATTTATCGTAATTACATTTATTATTAAACATTATAATCTTTATTAAACAAAAATTAATATTCTTAATTTAGACATTACTACAGTATTAATTATTAATGAACAAACAAATATATAAATCTCAAAATATAAATACCTGGTAACAGAAAATTTAATGAAACTTGTTTCATTCAATTTTCTGTGGCTGATACTCTTGAGAAAGTTATTATTTTTATCATAATGAAAACATTAATATTAATTTTAATTCTTATGCATTGCCTGCCATAATAGTAATATCACGAAATTTGAAAAATTATGTCATATTCATATTCTATATTATATTGATAGATTAACTTATAATTGATAGATTAACTAAATATCGCATCCGCATATTGAAATTAAAGATCCGCATCCGCAGATGTTGAAAAACTGACATCCGGTCCACCACTAAATTATATATATATATATACAGGGTGTCCCAAAAAAAACTATATACTCTTTATAGCATTATATATTTTATAATTTAAAAAAAAACCAAACAATATATTGTTATAGCAATTGCCAATGAAAGGTAAATTAGTAATCTAAGTGATCAAAATGTTATAGCGAGTTGTTTGCATATAAAATTTAATTAACTACGCCAAGTGCTCAAAATGTTCTCCGGCGGCATGAATGCACTTTTGAATGCGTCGACTAAGCCTGGCCTTGTTTTATTAAAGGCCTTGTAATCGACACAACTGCAGGTACTGGTCACTTGATAATCCACACGTTTATGTGGATAAACATGTTAATTTACCAGGATTAACAGCATGGTGTGGTTTATTATCCAGGGGTTTGGTTGGACCATTTTTCTTTAATGGGACAGTTACCGGTGCCGCATATCTCGACATGCTGCGGACAGAAATTATACCTGCAGTTCGGAAGTTGTTTGGAAACGACGACTTTTACTTTCAACAAGATGGATCCCCCCCCTCATTATCATTGTGATGTCAGAAGGTACCTCGATGAAACGTTGCCTAACCGATGGATAGGACGAAGAGGAAGCGTTGAGCATCCTCCACGTTCACCGGACTTGACTCCACTTGATTTTTACTTGTGGGGCTACCTGAAGGATGCAGTTTATGGTACAAGACCCGCAACACTCGAACACCTTAAGGATGCAACTAGGGAAAAGTGCGGGACCATCACAGCATCCACATTAGTCCATGTCTGCGAATCAGTTAGTCGACGCATTCAAAAGTGCATTCATGCAGCCGGAGAACATTTTGAGCACTTGGCGTAGTTAATTAAATTTTATATGCAAACAACTCGCTATAACATTTTGATCACTTAGATTACTAATTTACCTTTCATTGGCAATTGCTTAACAATATATTGTTTGGTTTTTTTAATTATAAAATATGATGCTATAAAGAGTATATAGTTTTTTTGGGACACCCAATATTATATATATATATATATATATGTATATACTGTATATATATGGGAATGAATTCAGAATGGTTACCTGAGGTTTTTTTATGATACACACAGACCATGCATGGAACAAGGAACTCTTCTAGGAAAATTAAATCCACTGTAGTCCGAATAAGTAATGGTAAATGACAAATACTATAGTTTTTTCTTTTTCATGATGCTAGTCCAACGTGGGCAACGGGTCACTCGCAAAGAGGTCCCAACAATATAGCTTCCCTCGCTAGCTATCTGCAAAGCAGATAGGATCCAGCTTTGGGACAGGATCTAGGGTTTAAAGCAGCCTAGCCCAGCTATATTTAGAACCTCAATATAAGCAAAAGACTCGCTGCCTTCACATCAGATTGAATACACGCTACTTCAGTAGGAGAAAGTTCAAGTGTAAATAGGCTTATGAGACACCCTATATACAGGGTGCGGCATAAGTCGGTTTACCGAGAATAATGGAATCACCTTGTGAAGAATAATATTTATCATTTACTACAGAAATTATTCAAAGTGTCCTCCATCATGTTCAAAACATACGTTGCAACTCTAAACCACTGAACAACAAATACGGCAGCACAGTTCTTTGTTATTATTCAACGTCTCGAACTCTTGGCGTATCAAAGTCTTCGTGTGATCGAAGTCCCGAGGTTTCTGGCCGTAGACTCTATCTTTGATTATACCCAACATTGAATAATCGCATCACAAGATGCAACGTGTCACGTGTGTGTTGAACATGATGGAAGACACTTCGAACAATTTCTGTAATAAATATTATTCTTCACAAGGTGATTCCATTATTCTCGCTAAACCGACTTATGCTGCTCCGGTGTATATATATATATATATATATATATATATATATATATATATATATATATATAGTAAGGAATAGGAGGACGAGAAGGTGTTACATGTTTATTAATCAGACGTTTCGAAGTTTATCACCCCCCCACTTAAAGTCCCCAATGTTAAAAAAGATATACAATACTTTTCTTTTCCCTACTACGACTACATTAGTTATAAAATACAATCAGAACTTCGCCACCTACTCACCCCTCTTTACCCTCAAATTAACCTTCAATTTGTATTCACCAATAATAATAGCATTAAGTCGTATCTCAACCATAAAGAAAAAAAGACCCAGCCACTTGTTTCGTCCACAGTTTACTGTTTCAACTGTACTCGCTGCAAAGCAAGTTACATTGGCAGCACCATTCGCCAATATCAAACAAGAGTGGACGAACATCGTGACATTTCCACTAGAACCTTTAAATAAACAATCGAAATCAGCAATAAGAGATCACTGCCACCTCCACAATCACCCACTGCTTCCCACCAATTTCAAAATTATTAATTCACCATACCAACCAACCGACCTCCGCATCCTCGAATCCCTATACATCCTTAGTACAAAACCAACCCTCAACGACTACAGTTCTGCCTTCAACTTAAACATACCTAAATAATTCTTCTGAACTATTATTGCGCCACCACTCTTCGACTTCTAACATGGCCACTTCAACAGTCAAACCATTCCCAACCTTCATACAGTTAGATTAAACCCCCC
Organism: Bathynomus jamesi; assembly: GCA_023014485.1. Classification (NCBI taxonomy): domain Eukaryota; kingdom Metazoa; phylum Arthropoda; class Malacostraca; order Isopoda; family Cirolanidae; genus Bathynomus; species Bathynomus jamesi. The sequence continues at coordinate 588,406 of JAJOZX010000233.1, forward strand.
CCCTCGTACAATAACCGGTAAGTTTTTATTTTCAATATTCATTTCACCCGATAGCATTTATTTATATATCTTACCGCTCTACATTTTATGTAATTTTCTCTTTTTTTTTAAATTTTAAATTATTAGCATTTTTAATTTTTAATTATTATCATAAGACTGAGTGTACTGTATAAAATCTTTTACTTTATTTGTTTACTTTTATTTTTTATTTTTATTTCTTAGCACTGATGATGGAAATTGAATTTCCGAAACGTCTGATTAATAAACATGTACCACCTTCTCGTTCTCTTATTCCTCACTAAGTTGCGGTTCGAACCTAAGAACAAACCCTTCAATCAAGTTAATATATATATATATATATATATATATATATATATATATAATGGCGTATCCAGAGGGGGGCTGAAGGGGATCTAGGCTCCTCCCACTGATTTTCGCGAATCGCAACCTAAGTGGAAAAACGTTCATATATCCGCCAAGTGAGGCTCCAGCTGAATCCTTCGCTTTGGCTGCGCGATACTGACCTCTGTCAATCACAGGCTATTAAATAAGTAATAAATTGGTAATCATTGAATATTAATCTTATTACGATGTACTTTTATAGGAATGATTGCATAATATTTAAGCTTGGTTCAGAACTTTATCCGAACCCAACCAGCCACCCCCAAACAAAAAATCCTAGATCTGCCACTGTGTATATATATAATATATATATATATATATATGATACACAGATCGTGCATGGAACAAGGAACTCTTGTGGGAAAATTAAGTCCACTATAGTCCGAATAAGTAATGGTAATGACAAACACTAGTTTTTTCTTTTTCATGATATTAGCCCGACGTGGGCAACGGGTCACTCGCAAAGAGGCCCCAAAAATATAACTTCCCTCACCACCTATCTGCAAAGCATATAGGATCCAGCTGCACGGTCTGTGCGTTTCATGAAAAAACCTCAGGGAATCATTCTGAGTTCAATCCCATCATGAAACGGACATGTTATGTGCCTTGAAAAGTGGACGCTCAATTTTGCTAGTTGGGGTTTAAGTTTTGGTTTTTTGCTAAAAATACGATAGTTACCCCTTTTTCTTTGATGTATTCAATCCGACGCGAATGCAACGAGTCTTTTGTTTATATTGAGATTCTGGATATAGTAGGCTAGGTATAGCTGTAACCCCTTGATCCTGTCCCAAAGCTGGATCCTATCTACTTTGCAAATAGGTGGTGAGGGAAGCTATATTTTTTGGGCCTCTTTGCGAGTGATCCGTTGCACACGTCCGGCTAACATCATGAAAAAGAAAAAACTATAGTGTTTGTCATTACCATTACTTATTCGGACTATAGTGGATTTCATTTTCCCAGAAGAGTTCCTTGTTCCATGCACGGTCTGTGTGTGTGTCATGAAAAAACCTCAGGGGACCATTCTGAGTTCAATCCCATATATATATATATATATATATATATATATCAACGCTTGTATAGGAGATATTCCGCGCAAGACGAGAGAGAGAAAACGGAACAAATGAAAAAATGAAGTACCACCTGGGAATCGAACCCGGGATCTTCCGATTGCCGGTCAGACGCGATACCATTACACCATGGACTTCACTCTTCCAAATGCCGTAATTCTTCTACATACTCGCAGAAACCAATGCCCCAAGGGGGCACCTCCCGCATGCCGTAACATTATATACATTCAACTGCAAAGAACACGCAGTATAAATAACGTAAAGAACGACGCTTGTATAGGAGATATTCCGCGCAAGACGAGAGAGAGAAAACGGAACAAATGAAAAAATGAAGTACCACCTGGGAATCGAACCCGGGATCCCGGGATCCCGGGTTCGATTCCCAGGTGGTACTTCATTTTTTCATTTGTTCCGTTTTCTCTCTCTCGTCTTGCGCGGAATATCTCCTATACAAGCGTCGTTCTTTACGTTATTTATACTGCGTGTTCTTTGCAGTTGAATGTATATATATATATATATATATATATTTTTTTTTTTTAACTGCAAACAACACACAGTATAATTAATGTAAAGAACGACGCTTGTGTAGAAGAGCGTCCGCACAAGATGAGGAGAAAGAACGAACAAATGAAAAACGAGGCACCTCCCAGGAATCGAACCCGGGATCATCCAATTGCCGGTCGGACATGCTAACCACTACACCAAGATCCCCGATCAGTCAGAAGTCGTAATTCTCCTACATACGAGTGAATCGAATGCCCTGAGGGGCACCTTCTCATGCCTTACATATATACATTTTAACTGCAAACAACGCACAGTATAATTAATGTAAAGAACGACGTTTGTGTAGAAGAGCGTCCGCACAAGATAAGGAGAAAGAACGAACAAATGAAAAACGAGTCACCTCCCAGGTTTCCGGGTTCGATTCCTGGGAGGTGCAGTTGAAGCTGGCTTGAACTTGTCTTGATCAGTGAACTGCCATTGACCCATGAACCTTTTGTACAGGAGTATCTCAGGTCCCGCCGACGATCCCCCGATGGTGGCCTCGAAAGCGGCTCCAATCACAAGTTCCGACACATGGTGCCGAAGGCAAAGAACAGAAGATCTCTGCCAAGTTTCTCCTCGATGAGAGCACAGGCGCCAGATCGATGACCTGTGTTCGAAGCTGTGGTGTCGAAGCTTAACGCCTGAACCCCGTCGTCGATCTTCCAGTCTTCGAGACATTTGACAACGGCCGCTGCTTGCGCCTCTCCAGTTCCGGATGGAAGCTTTGGAACAGCCAAGAGTTGCTCAACTCCGAGGCCAGACTCGAGGACAGGCAAGCGATCAACATGTTCTCGGGATGTCAGATCCTCCATGAGCTTACCATCCCAATGAACGGTAAGAGGGACGTCGGTGGAGAACTCCTCCTTCAAACCTTTCGACTGGGCCGAACGATGGCGAGCCCTTTCTCTGTGGATGGAATTCCGATTGATGTTCAAGTAGGTCGTATTTCTGGAGGAGATCTGCTTCCAGTCGAGGGCAGCAGCCAGTTGAGGTGTCATGATATTCTTCCTGGCTCTTTTTGGAGCAGACGCAGCGGCAGCATCCCCAACTACACCTTCCTTCTCCCGGTCATTATCCATCTCCTCTGCCGCACTTGACGATGAAAATGATGCCAGCACCGATCGGCTGGTTGAAGCTTCCTGCTCCTCCTGTGCCCTCTTCCGTTGCCTGGCATCCTGCTCTGACCTCTTCCTGGATTCCTCGTCCTTCCGGGACTGTACCATATCCACAGACTGATGCAGCCTGTCCTCCCCTTCTGTCGCTGGGCCAAAAGGAAAGCCCAGTCCTCAGGATTCTTCATCAGGACCAGTGCATCCGCATGAGCGATGTCAAAGAGATCTTCCAAGCGCTCTTGAAACTCCTGTTCCTTCTGCTTGTGGGATGCACTGGTCCTGGTCTGATGTTTTTTCAGAGCTTTCCACTCCTCGAAGACCGCCTGCAGCTTCTTGATGCAATGCTGGTCAGCTCGCGTTGGGATACTGGCTTTATTCCATAACGCCTTCATGGCCTCTACTGTTTCGTGACTGGTGTCCCGGGTGGTCTTTTTCTTCTCCAAATGGAGGAAAAGGAAATGCCCAAAAGCTTGCCGACATAATGGCAATTTAGTGCCCTTGATTTCCGGTTCAACGGAACTGATCACATACAACTTCTTTCTCGATTCCATCCTGAGGAAAGAAAAAAGGAGTGTTAGATAGAATTTCCATGTATATGTACAATAGGGTGGGCTGAAACGCAATTCTTTGTGGAATATTTATTTGCTTCACCTATAATTTGCTATATTGGGTCCTATAGATGACATGAAGTGATATAAAATAAAAATCAATTTTGCCCTACTAGCACATTTTTGAGAAAAACAAAATGGCCGCTAGTCAAACATATAAATGCTTATAACTTGAAAAATATGCATCCATTTAAAAGACACTATAGAATAAAAATGATTCAAAATATAAACATACATTAGAAAGTGCCCTTTTATAAATTATTTTCTCAATTTTAAATTTTACCAAAATTTACCTCGGTAAATGATATCACAAATAAATCACTTTTTTCTAAATAAATGAAAAATTCTTTGATGACCGAAGTATATTACTTTGATAATAGTTAATAACCTTATATAGGGTGTCCATAAATTATTCACCCCATTATAAGCCTTAATAAATTCGTTATTATAGGAGCTATCTTAAAACGGTTTGCGGCATTTAATAACACAACTCAAGAAATTTTTTTCTTTATTTCGTAGAACATCCACTAGGGGCACAATGGCGACAGTGAAGGAGAAAGCAATGTGTGTGCTGTGGATATGGGAAACCAAATCTCCAATTATTGTACAGAGACGTTTTCGGGAGGAATATCAGAAAACTCCACCAACAAAGCAATCACTCAAGCGATGGCTGAAACAATTTCAAGAAACTGGCAGCGTGCTACATCAGAAAGGAGCTGGTAGGCCTAGTGTGTCTGAAGATAAGATAGCAGGAATTCAGGAGGCGTTTATCCGAAGTCCTACAAAATCCATCCGCCGAGCAAGCCGAGAACTTCAAATACCGCGTTCAACAGTGCATAAAGTGGTTCACAAGAGGTTGAAACTTTATGCCTACAAGTTGCAAACCTTGCAGAAACTTCTACCAAATGACAAACCCAAACGGGTACAGTTTGCTGTTGACATTCTTGACCGTATTGATGAAGATGAGCATTTTTTGAACAGTGTCGTTTTCAGTGATGAAGCGACATTCCATCTGTCTGGGGCTACACAAAGGACAGAGTGTATGCAAAAAAGGTTAATAACATCACAGAATTAAGACACCGGATTGAAGAGACATTAGCTTCCATCACGCAAGACATGCTTCTTAATGTTTGGAACGAAATCATCTATCGCCTTGATGTTCTGCGTGCTACCAATGGGGCTCACGTGGAGGTTTACTGAATTAAAACAAAAATTTCTTGAGTTGTGTTATTAATTGCCACAAACCATTTTAAGATAGCTCCTATAATAACGAATTTATTAAGGCTTATAATGGGGTGAATAATTTATGGACACCCTATATAATTTTGAATATTCAAACTATAATCTACAACAACACCAATCAACGAGAGAAATTATTGACATTTTATTACCACAATTGCAGAAACATATAATCAATACACTTCCAAAAAGATCCCTTTTCAAAAATCGTGAAGTGCTTGCTTTTATGAAAATTTGGTGAATTATTTCAGTCTCTAATTAAAAGCTAACTAAAAGCTAATTGTTCAAAAGTGAAGTCATTTCTTTCTTGGTTTCCATACTTGGCAGCAATGAACGAGACCTAATTCTTGCTCTTATAAATCCATCACGGGATTCTTGGGAATATACAGATGAGGCCGCATCGGTGACAGGGTTTATTGCCCTCTCGACACTTTGTGAAGGAAGTGGATAATTTGGTAAGCACAGTTTTTAACCCTAAGTGCATTGAGTTCAATATTTGTGTGCGCCATAGTGAGGGGAGGTTCAGTCAGCATTTCTTTTGACCAGTAAATAATATCATCCCATGCGTTTGCGTTGAAATTTATCTCAGGAACCTTAAATTCTCTGATTTTGGACACATTTTCCGTCTTTGTTCTAATGTTCATGATGAAATTAACTGCTCTGTTTCGTTTTTGTTCTGATGTATCTGATAACATTATCAGAACATTTTCGCAATTAGCAAAATATGCGTTTCTAACAATGTAAGGCTTCACTACATTCTAAACATCTTTTGGAAGAAGATGAAATCTTTTAATTGATCAAAATATGTGGTGTGGTCCATTCAATATATATGGTCTACTCTTGATATCGAACCAGCTTGGTCCATAATTTGTAACAATGAAGAAAATTATTGAATAAAGAGCCAATGAAGGAGTTTTCTCTGCAATGTATAGGCGGCTGACACGATTTGCTAATGTCAGCCATTGAGAATGGTTCAGTGGTCCGGGTTTTGTATTTTCCAAATCTTTTGGGACATTCCCACTTCTTATAGCCACAATAATTTTGTACGAATACTGTTGATCTTGGCTAAGATCATCGATAACCTCTTCTGATATGTGTGTTAAATCAATGCCTTCTGTAATTGGTTTGAAATTGACTGCAGGCATTTTTACACATTCTTTCAGTGCTACTACGATTTTTCCAGTGAAACATGTTGGACCTTTTGTTTTACCATCAAAATGTTCAAATAAGTGTCGAAGAGGAAGCTCATTTGTATGCAGCATACAAATGCTCCATTGTAACGGTTTCTTTAGTTTTTCTTCTATGAGGTGGATGATCCCACCCTTGGCACCCGTGTTGGTATTTGTACTGTCACATCCTATGAGACGAATGCTCTCACTAATAGCTGACTCTTGAAAGAAGGAGAACAAACTATCAGCTATATCTTGAGCTTTACCAGAAGAAGGAACTACATGGGTTAAATATTCATTTCCTGGCTCAGACACCAAAACATAGTGTTCCTCTCTAATGGAGTCTTCGTACCATTTGTTTCCTTTCTTCACCTTCACCAAAGTCTTGTCCTTTCTTCCGTCAAAAAAATATAGCAGATATGACAACAGGATTAGCTTTACTCTCCATCACCAAACTTTTTCTCATTTTCTCTCTTTCCCGTCGGATTTTGTTTTTGTCAATCAAAAGTGTACTATCTTCTTTACGTAGTGATTGCTCCATAATCAACTAAAGCAGCTGAAGCCAAAGCAGCTGCTGCTCGATCTGAAATTCCAAATCTAGCGGCTTCCATCGTTACAGAGGCAATGGAAGTCTCATTTGACCTTGTATGGCAACTGACTCATAGTCTGATTCACTCTGATGTGGGTCTAATTCATATTGTGTGGAAGTACTCTCTACATCGGAAAAACACTCTATTTCGGTTAAAATATGAGAGTCCTTCATTTCTCTTCTTCTTTTAACCATTCCTTCTTCTGTCCGCAATTTCCTAGACTGCATTTTTTGAATTCTTTTTGTCATGACTTTAACAACGCCCCCTATTTTCATTGTACGCGTCGATCGCTGATCCTGTAAAAACAGAAGCTCTTCTTTTGGTACCTTCAGTTCTTTTCGACAGGTGCATCTACTAAGATCGTTTGCTTTGCCGATGAACCGCTTTAATTTGATATAAACTGATTTGTCAGCTATTGTAGGAATTGAAGCTTTTCTCCAAATACAGAGTATATCTTCAGTAATTTTATTGAAAATATCAGTTATGCGAAGTCACTGAAGTGGCTTCTTTTAAAAGAACATGGTATTGGTCCACCTGTTTATTTGTTGGCAATGTTGTAAGAGGAAGCTCTTGTGCGGTTCCAAATATAAAATTTGATTTTGATTGACTCCTTGTAGCTCTAATGTTTGAAGCAGAAGCCATATTTGTTACTAATTATCAGAAATTACCAATTCCAAATCCAACAAAAACCTGAAAAATAAAAATTTCATTAAACATCTGAAACATTTATATGAGGTAGAAAATGTGAACTAAACAATTTTTGCTTCAGCAAACGTTTTTGTAAAAAGAATACTTTTCGAGTTATGAAGCGTATAATGACTGGCTGGCGGCTATTTTTTTGGGGTGGGGAAAATAGGGTACTTAGGATTGGTTTGAAATTTTTTTAATTCTCATATTCTTTTTTATCACCCTTCAATCCACCTTATTACCAGTGAAGCAATAGTTGAAAAATTTTACACCTCACCTTAATGTACAACTTCCTGTATAATAGTAAAACTTCAACTCACGAGGGCGATCTCTAAATATTCTTGGATTTCAAACATATTTAGCACGCATGGTGTTTCCTAAGAACTGACAAATTGGGGGGAGGGGTTAGAGAAACAAATTTCAAACTTTCATTTTTAAGGGCCACCCTAATATATATATATATATATATATATATATATATATATATATATATGTCTGCAGTCATCATGACCAAAAAATTTTAATCAAACAACGTTTTAAGGAATTGTATTTTTATTGTGGGTTTCCCTTGGCACCAGTGATTGCTTTGGTCCTGTTAAACATAGACATGATAAGATTTCGCCACAAGTGTAAAGTTGTAGATATTTTATATAAAATCAAAACCATATGTTCGAGGTTTTTGTGACGATACCAAGTGGTTGATATGCGATCAGCACAAATATATTTTTATGCTAGGACAAGAAGAAGCCTCAAAGACCTTTCGGTCCACTCAGGAAGGTTCCTGTTATTAAGCCAGTGTATTTTTTAATTATTCTATCAGTAGTAAAAACTGGATAGAAAAGCGGAAGGCTTTCTCTTCACCCTCCTCTTTCCACACCCACCAGAGGCGGGGCAGGTACGGATAAAGGTTGAAGAAAATAACTTCACTCTGGAAAAGTAGCCAAGGGAATTCTATAGGAAAGAAGAGAATATATAAACTAGCTCTACAATTACGCTATACCACATAGAAATCGCTCACCAGATAGCACCGTTGTATAAACTAACACAATAATATATTTGTTCTAAGAGCATGTTTAAGTATATAGACACGAGAATTCACGGTCGTATCTTTTCGATGAAACCAGAGTTTCCCTGTATTCCGAACATCAAAACATCCTCCTTTAAGGAGAGCAGACTTTCATGCAGTCCCATCCCTTTTCTGTCTAACTCTCTTACGCAAGGATTAATTGCTATTCTCAATCTTTCAACCTCCAGTCTTTCAAACGCAGAGTGTCGAGGCACCTCGAAAGCTTCGGACCTTAATTTCGGCTCTCTTCTTTCTCTACAGGGTGTAGGGAGCGTGTTTTGTGGGCATTCGCCCTTGAACGTTCCTGCATAAAAAAAATGGAATGATATAGTTGCTGAGCGGACACCTGTCTTACAGATGATCCTGCCCAAACTGCATGATCTGGCTTTCGTTACTGAACAAAGTCTTGGCCCATTGTTCATCGGTCCGGTCCAGTCATCATATTTCTTTGCAAAGAAGAGGCGCTTCTTCTGCTTTTCATTAAGGATGAATTTTTCGCTAGTCTTCTTGCAACTAAATTATTACCTCCGTCGAATGGTTCTTCTACTGACTGGAGTAAGGAGCTCTTTCTGCATCTGGGCACAGGCGATGAAAGAGTTAACTTTTTTTACCTTTCCTCTGAACTTTCACACGAATCAAACCTCGAGACCTTCGATATTCTCTCTGCAGAGGAATACAGAGAGAGGTCAACAGTCCAGTCTTCGTCATGTCTTCACAAGCTCAGCACCTCGTTCGCCTTCATTTTTACCGTATTCAAAGTGTAGGCCTAATTCTTCGGTGACACTAATATACGCCGTGCGTTCTCGTCATTTCACTGGTCAACAAATTTTAGCTTTTTATTTGTCTTTTCGATGAAAATAGATGTCTTTTGTAAAGTCACCATACTGATTGCACTAAAAGTACCCATTTTTACATAGAACGTATAGTTTTTGAGATATAAACAAACATATTATGTCCTGTAATACTCATTTAGAAGAACATATAAACAGGAAACACGAATAAAGCATATCAAATAGCCGAAGAGTTTCATTTACAGCTTGCATCAGGAGCATCTTCCTTCAGTATACAGCAATAATCTGCTATCATACTTGAATTCCACTTGCCTTGGTAACGCTTTTCCATGGCAACAATATTCTAGTGAAACCTTTCTCTATGCTCATCACTAACATGACCAAAGTTGGCAGGGAAGAAGTCTAAGTGGGAATACAAAAGGTGATATTCAGTTTCATGCTGCACTACAAAAATTTTAGCTGCATTTACATAAATGTTATGTGCGTGTAATTTGAATACCACCTAACCTGAATTTGAAAGTAATTTGGTAGTATGAATTTGGTAAGGGAAAGGTTTATTTTTTGTCTGTGTTTGAACTGCAGGTATATTTTAATCTCATTGCTCTTTGTCTCTTTCAAGTTTGAATTATACATCGAAGTGTCTGTAGTTGCGTGAACAATGCAGATTGTTTGTTATGTATGTGACAAATTCACAACAAATTCACAGAAAAAGACCATGTCTCCCCTCATAATACTGCTTATCATCTTTATTTCAGTTGCAAAATTGGAGAGCAGGACAAAAGTCGGGTTCCTCATATATGTTGCATTTCAGGTAATGACTAAGAGGAAAACGCAGTTTAATGCCTTTTATTATTCCGGTGGTGTGGAGAGAGTCAAAGGATCACAGCAGCGACTGCTACTTTTGTCTCACGAAAATTGTTGGGTTCCTTTCTAACAACAAACATAATATTCAATATACTAGTGTGCCTTCTGCTATTAAGACAGTTCCTCATGAGGGGGAATTGTCAATTCCAACTCCACCGAAAACTTGGGAAGAACAGCAATATCATAAAAATATGCCAACAGCAGCTGAAGAAGACACTCTCAGCCTCAGATTACGCTTACAAATCATCGGAGAAAGAAGACAGAATGCCACACTTAATAAATCAACCAAATTTGAATGATCTGGTACGTGATTTAACCTTGTCAAAGCAACAAGGTGAACTTCTTGGTTCAAGGTTACAACAGTGGAATCTACTGGCAGAAGGTACTCAAACTTCTGTATTTACACGCCGTAACACAGTATTGTCAACGTACTTTGAAATACAAGATTATATTTGTATGTGCACAAATGTCAATGGCCTTATGCATGAATTAGTCTATCAGGATAACTCCAGTGAATGGCGTCTGTTTTTCTTCGAAACTTTTTCTAAAGGCATAACGGAAATAAGAGGCCTTCGATTCCATTAGCTTATTATGTTAGTATGAATTAGACTCATGAAAATATGGCCATCCTTCTCATTCTCATCAAGTATAAGAGGCAAGGATAAGTTCTCGAAATTAAGTGATGCCAGGTTGAAAAAAGGAATTTTTGTTGGACCACAGATTCGTAAGATTATAAATGATTCAACTTTTGACAAGAATTTGTCTGATATTGAATTCAGGGCAGTTGTAAGAGTATTCTTGTGAAACACAAAGGGAGAAGCCTGTTGGGCATTAGTGTCAAAGCTTCTGGATGACTACAAAAACATGGGCTACCGAATGTTTCTAAAGATCCATTTCTTACACTCTCACATAGATTTTTTTCCTGAGAATCTGGGTGCTGTTAACGGTGAACATGAAAGTGCTTCCATCAGAATATTTCTGTAATGGAACAACAGTATCGGGGCAGATGGAATCCGAGAATGATGAGAAACTACTGCTGGTTTCTTCACGAAAAAGTGAGATAGAATACAAAAGAAAGTCGAGTATTACACAATATTTCCCTACAAATTGACTTACTCTTCTTTCTTGCATTTTTGCAGAAACTGTTGCATTTGTTACATGAAAGTTTCAATTGTAGCTTCGTTCCAGTAAAACATTTATGTAATACAATTCATTTGTGTTTTAATTGTAAAATCACATGATCTGTCTCTGAAAATCTAGATGTGATAGAAAACGTTTAAATACAGGGTGATGCATAAATGTGTTTCATAAATGGCAGGGTGTATTCTTGAGACAAAAGTAAAGAAGAAACACCATATAAACATAGGTCGAGAAATCCGTAGGTTTCGAGCTCATTGTAATCAACGTGTGGGCTGGCATTATTGGAGATCATCTTATCGGCCCATATCTGCTACCACAGCTACTGGAAGGAAATTCGTATAGGTGTTTCCTTGAGCAGACTTTGTCAGTGCTACTTGAAGATGTGCCTATCAGAACTCGACGACTAATGTGGTTCATGCATGATGGTCCACCAGCTCACTTCGCCCGTTTAACGCGCGAATGACTCGATGCTGTGTATCTTGACAGGTGGATAGAGCCCGGTGGTCCTATTCCGTGGCCACCTCGGTCACCAGATTTAAATCCTCTTGATTATTACTTGTGGGGTCGTTTAAAAAGCCTAGTTTATGTTACAGAAGTCCTAGCACGTGATGAATTGTGGCAACGAGTTTAAGGCAATTGCGAAACGATTCGCAATACTCCAGGAATTTTGGAGTGTGTCAGACATGCCCGCGTTTGGGGAGAGGAAAGTGGATCAATTTGAACATTTCCCCCTCACTGTCCTTCATAACAGTCCCCCCTTTATAAAGTGTCTTTCATGGCCTTTCATGAGAAAAATTTTTAAAAAATTTAAAAAATTAAAAATTAAAAAATTAAAAATTAAAAAAATTAAAATTAATTTTTTTAAAAAAAATACTCCTTGGGTTCCTTTACGAGCTTTCATGAGCGATATTTAAACAAACAAACCCAGACAAAAACAGACAAAAACAAACAAACAAACATTCGAGTACATTTTACGTAGCTTTCCAGCGCGTTCCGTCGTGCTCGTTGGGCCCCGCTAGTTTTATCTTTCTGGAAGCGTTCGTGCAGAAGATGCATTTCTGGAATACCAGGCTTCTACTGATATATATGTGTGTATATATATATATATATACACAGGGTGTCCCATAAGTCGGGCATTATAGGAGAAATTCATATTTTTCTATTTCTTCAAACCATAATTCATATTTTTCTCTTTCTACAGGCCATAATGTCTGTGAGCAAGGAAGAACGAATCCAGATAATTCTACTCATAGGAAATCGGAGTCAAAGGGTGCTGCTGAATTTAACAGACTGCATCCAGACCGCGAGCCAATAACACAGAGTTGTGTTAGCAGACTTGTTGCAAAGTTTAAGGAAACAGGATCCATAGAAGATAAACCACGCAGTGGACCTTCAAGGAGGTCCACTGACGATGATACAGCGACTGCTATCCTGGCTCATTTTAACAGAAGTCCCAATAAGTCTCTTCGGCGATTGTCCGCCGAGACAGGAGTGTCGAAAAGTAGCATCCATCGCATTCTTCAGGCTCACAAATGGCATCCATATAAACTTCAGATCCTACAGAAATTAAGCGAAGATGATCCCGACCGGCGGATGGAATTTTGTGAATGGGCTACGGAACAATATGCTCGGGATGCCAATTTCCCGTTCACCATTCTGTTGAGTGACGAGGCTGTTTTTTATTGAAATGGTGAGTTAAATCGACAGAACACCCGCTACTGGTCTCAAAACAACCCTCACTGGTATACCTCTTCAAAGGAACAAGGTGCATCTCGGGTGATGGTATGGTGTGGCATTTGGAAGGATCGCATCATAGGCCCCCTCGTTTTCGATGAACATGTCACTGGAGGCACCTACCTACGTATGCTCAAGGAAGAAGCATTTCCCAGTGTCTTGAACGAAGAAGGAAATTTCCCAACATGGTTACAGCAAGACGGCGCTCCTGCACATTACAGCACCCAAGTAAGGGAATACCTGTACCAACAATTCCCTGGTCATTGGATAGGACGTCGAGGGCCTGTGGAATGGCCAGCTCGAAGCCCGGATCTCACGCCACTAGATTTTTATCTCTGGGGGCCACTTGAAAACGCTGGTATACGCAGAGAAAATTAGGAGTGTTGAACATTTGCAACAGCGCATTATTGGGGCATGTAACACCATTACTCCTGACATCATTCACCGTGTGCTTGCTGACTGGGTATCACGTCTGAATTTGTGTATTGAAAACAATGGTGGACATAGTGAGCACGTTCTGTAAATAAAAACTTTTGTTTTGCCTTCGTTTATTATTTTTCCTATGATGCCGGACTTATGGGACACCCTGTATATATATATATATATATATATATATATATATATATATATATATATATATACTAGTAAATGAAACCAACATATATATTTTGTATATAAGAACTGTAGTGTCTGGCAAATAGCAAAGATTTCTTTAACGCCAACAGTGACCTCATCGTTTCGGCTTAATATATTGTTGGTTTACGTCGTCGTCGTCGTTGGCCTAGGCAAGCTACGGCTTGGGACCGTAGCGCATCTATCCGGTATAGGTTAACCTGGATGATGTAGCCATAAGCACTGCGCTAGTTAAGTGCCAACCAGTGATTATCTCACTAGCCGTATTGAGTCCGTTAGGCGAAACTGCGACAGTACCAAAGGTGGAAAATATAACCTTTGGTTTTCTATTATTTATTTGTAAAATGGACATGGCATTAGATTAAAATAAATATTTGAATATAAATAATTAACTGACAATTGTGATATAATTAATTATGTTTACATACAATAAAAATATAGTATACATAAAATTAGTATTAATGTGGTTCACAATTGAATTATAATGGGGTAACTAATTTAAAATGAATTTATACTATTCCGAAATTCAAGACTGTAAATTAACATTTATCTTGAAACTAAAATAAGAGTATTCACTACACACTCCCCACCAGAGAGGAAGTTCAAGAGTTCCGAACGACACAGATTTCCGCTGAACCTTTTTGGTAGCTACTTGTACCTCACTTAAGGTTGATTCCAAAAACGCAGGCTTAAGACGATCGATGAAAACCTTGTCGACCTGGAACCACGCTGGATGGAATGATTTGCGCGTACGTCGGAGAACTTCATAGGGTCCGTCATATGGACATTGGAGAGGCCGTTTTGGGACAGGTACACGAACGAAAACGTGGGTGCAAGACTGGAGGGCTGGGAAATAAAGATGTTCTGTTGGCTAGTCAATCGAGGGGGAACAGGCTGAAGGGACTGCATGTGAGAGGAAAGTGTTTGAGCGAATTCCGTAGGATCACATGATTTATCCCCTGCAGTGAAGTAGCCACCTGGTAGCCGCAGTGTTGTTCCATAGACTAGTTCAGCCGCTGTAGTCTTCAGATCACTCTTAAATGCAGTCCCTTCAGCCTGTTCCCCCTCGATTGACTAGCCAACAGAACATCTTTATTTCCCCAGCCCTCCAGTCTTGCACCCACGTTTTCGTTCGTGTACCTGTCCCAAAACGGCCTCTCCAATGTCCATATGACGGACCCTATGAAGTTCTCCGACGTACGCGCAAATCATTCCTCATCCAGCGTGGTTCCAAGGTCGACAAGGTTTCTATCGATCGTCTTAAGCCTGCGTTTTTGGAATCAACCTTAAGTGAGGTACAAGTAGCTACCAAAAAGGTTCAGCGGAAATCTGTGTCGTTCGGAACTCTTTGAACTTCCTCTCTGGTGGGGGAGTGTGTAGTGAATACTCTTATTTTAGTTTCAAGATAAGAGTATTCACTACACACTCCCCACCTGGTGACTCTGGGAGAGTGGTTACAGCTGTTTTTATTGAAGACAGTGACCAAAGGTTTGTGGTCGGTAAAAACACAAAACTCTCGGCCTTCAAGGAAATGTTGAAAATGCTTCACGTTTAAGTAAATAGCAAGAAGTTCACGTCCGAAAGCACTATAACGCGTTTGGGCTGGCTGCAGCTTTTTCGAGTAAAACGCGATGGGTGCTTGTTGACCGTTAATGGTTTGTTCCAACACTCCACCGATCGCAACATCTGATGCATCGACCGTCAGAGTTAGGGGGGCATTACTGATAGGAAATGACAGAGACAATGCACTATTGATAGCATTTTTGGCATTGTCGAACGCCTGTAAACTATCGCTACACCATACCAATTTTGTTACCTTGCGTTTGTGTGTGATCATAGCGTGTAGAGGAGCAAGAACACTGGCACAGTTTTTAATGAACTTGTGGTAATAATTTACCAAACCTAGAAACCGACGTAACTCACGCTGATTACTTGGCATAGGGTAATTTTTTATCACTTCACACTTGTCCTGAAGGGGGTAATACCGTGCTGCGAAATCGTGTGACCAAGAAATTCCAAGGTTGGCTGTGCAAACACACACTTAGATGCATTAATAGTAACACCGTATTGTTCTAAGCGTTGAAAGAGGAGTGAAAGATGTTCCTTATGTTCCTCTTCCGTTGAGCTGGCCACAAGCAAATCATCGATGTAGGCATAAACAAAGTCTAAGCCTCTGGTGACCTCATCTATAAACCTCTGAAAGGTTTGCGCAGCATTCCGTAGCCGAACGGCATCTTCACAAATTCGAATAACCCAAATGGTGTACAAACTGCAGTCTTGGGAATATCCGAAGGCTCTACGGGAATGTGGTGGAAAGCCTTAACGAGATCTATTTTACTGAAGATAGATTTGCCGTGGAGAAGAGAAGTAAAGTCTTGGACATTTGGTACCGGATATCGGTCCGGGATGGTTGTCGAATTCAAAATCGGTAATCCCCACATGGTCTCCAGTCTCCTGACTTCTTCTGGACCAGGTGTAGGGGGAGGACCAACTGCTTTTGGAAGGTCTTATTATCCCAAGATCCAGCATAAGCTGGAATTCCGATTTGGCAGCTTTCAGTTTGTCCGGGGCAAGACGTCTGGGTTTTGCAAACACAGGCGGACCTTTTGTTGTAATGTGATGGGTAATGGTGTGCTTAATGGTATCACCCATCTGCATCGGTTGAAGAATTCCTGGATATCGCTGGAAAAGGCACTGGTACATGGAATTAGGGGAACGAGGGAAAGTGCAGAGTTCGAGGCGTCCGGAAGGGCAAACCTGTTTGGCAAGAACAGAAAGCAGTGTGGCCTGGTCGCATAAGCGTCGCTTGTCAAGATCCACCAGGAGTTTGAAATGCTGGAGGAAGTCAGCGCCGATTATGGGATGCCGCACTTGAGCACAGATGAAAATCCACTTGAAGGATCGGTGAAGGCCCAAGTTTAGTTCACGCGACTGAGTACCGTACGTGGGTATGCGTGAACCGTTAGCAGCGTATAGAGGCGGAGATTCCGAGTGCGTATGACCAGATTTTTGAGGGAATACACTGACTGACGCTCCGGTATCGATCAAGAAATTGACACCAGAGTTCCTGTCCTTTATGAATAACAGGTTGGCAGTGCGAGTACTAGACGCCATTAGGACTCGCTGCTGGGTTTTCCGACGAAAAATTGCAAGGGGAGATGCACTTCCTAGCCTTCTTTCCAAATTTCGAGTGGTAGAAGCAGATCTTCCCGGAACTCGAACGATGCCTCTTCGTAAATCTTGACCGAGAATGGCTTCTTTGCCGTTGATTTTGTAGCAGAGAACAAACGTGGTTGAGTTGTTGACTTAACTCTTCCACTTTCAATTCCAGTTCCGATTGTGTGTTCACGTTGTTGACCGAGCTGTGTCAATCTCCACTACTTTGTCGGCAGTTTCTGCTAGTTTATCAACTGGAGTAGCAGGATCCATAGTGGCCAAGACACGCTGAGCTGATGGAGGAAGTTTCTGCAAGAACAACTGTCTAAAGATGTCCTTATCGAAGGTTTGTGCGCGTTCGCCTAGAGCGCACTGCATAGCCCTCAGCATTTGAGTGGGCTTACGGTCTCCAAGTTCTTCTTTTGAGATTAACTGATGTAGTTTCTCACGCTCGGAGACAGTGGTGCGGCACAGGATGGCAGACTTCAGATCGTTGTACGGGTCCTCACTCGTGGAAGTAGATACGATGACGTCACGGACTTCAGAGATGATGCTCGCTGGTAGAGAGGACAAAACATGATCGTATTTGTCCTGCTAGCGGTGATCCTTCCCAAGTTGAATTGTGATTCCACTTGGTGGAACCAAATAAATGGATCACCCGGCCAGAAGACGGGAGCTTTACGCTCAAGTGGGAGATGGCACCAGCGTCGTCAGGCATCTTCTCCTAGGCTTGCTGACGTACAAGCAAGACGACAAGTTACCAACGAAGGAGTGGAGGTTGAGACGAGCGCAGGCACAGAGCGCACGGGCTGGGGTGAGGGGCAGAGGGCACGAGCGACATTACAGTCTGGTCCTAGTCGCTCGGGTGAAGGGGGTGATGGGCACGAACGACGTTACAGTCTGGTCCTAGTCGTTCGGGTGAAGGGGGTGATGGGCACGAACGACATTACAGTCTAGTCCTAGTCGTTCGGGTAGAAGGGGTAATCCAGCTCCGGGGTCATCAATTGTTGGTTTACGTCGTCGTCGTCGTTGGCCTAGGCAAGCTACGGCTTGGGACCGTAGCGCATCTATCCGGTATAGGTTAACCTGGATGATGTAGCCATAAGCACTGCCGCTAGTTAAGTGCCAACCAGTGATTATCTCACTAGCCGTATTGAGTCCGTTAGGCGAAACTGCGACAGTACCAAAGGTGGAAAATATAACCTTTGGTTTTCTATTATTTATTTGTAAAATGGACATGGCATTAGATTAAAATAAATATTTGAATATAAATAATTAACTGACAATTGTGATATATAATTAATTATGTTTACATACAATAAAATAATATAGTATACATAAAATTAGTATTAATGTGGTTCACAATTGAATTATAATGGGGTAACTAATTTAAAATGAATTTATACTATTCCGAAATTCAAGACTGTAAAATTAACATTTATCTTGAAACTAAAATAAGAGTATTCACTACAATATTAATAACGATTACACACAAAATAAAATTAGAATAAATACAGTTAATTCATAAACAAATTTTTTTTTCTTCTAATATTGGTATTACGAAATAGATCCAGAAAAAATTAATTAAATTCATTTAAATTACACTTATCTAATCCAGGGGTAGTTAATTTATTCCAATCCGGTAAAATATGTATAGTATAGTAGGGAACAATCATCATGAACATCAAATATTATCATTATTGTCATGGCTAACTAACTATATATATATATATATATTTTTTTTTTTTTTGTTTGTTTATTTATTTATATATATATATATATATATATATATATATATATTTGTTTATTTATATATATATATATATATATACACAGTAGTGTAATCCAGGCTTTCATATTCAGAAGTACAAAAACCAAATTCAGTACTACTTCATTGTTGTAGACCTATAGTTCAGACGACTGAACTGTATTAACTGTTATTCAAGTTTATATTTTGTTTATATTATTTATGGTGAAAAGAACCACTAAGGAAAAGGAAACACAGAATGGTGCTCAAGCGCTTTCGTCTGATGGTTCTTTCATCAATATATATATATATATATATATATATATATATATATATATATATCTCGCAATCTCGTAGCAGCTCCGTGTATAGGTCTTTCTTCACTCACAAACAATGCTGGGGGACCTTGCCTCTAGGCAGGGCGTATCAGAGGGGGGCTAGGAGGGCCATTTGACCTGGGCCTCAAGCTTAAGGGGGGGGCTCAAATTTGGAAACTTTCCGGTTTGAATATAATATTTTGCAGTGAAAGTAATAATTGGGTTTAGCTATGTGCCTCAAAAGCTGGAAGTGGCCCGAGCCTCTCTGGACCTCTGAGAGGCCCTGCCTCTTGGCCTGGTGAATGAGCGAATTGTTCTCTTGCACTCCCTGCCACGTATAGCCAGGTACACTGGGCTCATCTGGTACCGTACCGGGCCAAGCATCTTGTCTTCTTTTGAAGACTTTAACTTTGCTCGCTGTGGCGCCCCTGAGATTCTTTGGAGCTGGTTAAAAAGTCTTGGCTCCCTGACAACCAAACTATTTTCCTTCAGTGTTGAAAAGATCCAATGACTCTCCCTTAATTTGGGGACACTACACTATATACAGTGTGTGTGTGTGTGTGTGTGTTGTGTGTGTATATATATATATATATATATATATATATATATATCGCGGAGAAGCACGATCCTAAGGAATGGAGTCTTTTTATCGATTCATCAAAGTTGAGTTTGAAAACTGTACTATCGCACGACGGTAATATCTATCCTTCGGCTCCAGATTGCACATAAAATTCCTATGAATGAATCATGTAACAATATGCAGTTACATTTGTAACATATTGTCTATAATAAATACTCCTGACATATCTGTAGTGATCTGAAAATGATTGCACTTCTCTTTGGCTTAGAGTTTGGATACACAAAGTTCTCTTGTTTCTTCTACAAGTGGGTCAGCAGAGTTAAAGAGAGTCATTATGCAGAGAAAGAGTGTCCACTTCGCCAAAATTTGGTTCCAGGACAGAAAACTGCTGCCCATCAAGCCATGGTAGGTCCTACAAAAAAAAAATGCTAATCCTGCACTCCCACCCCATCAAAACCTGGGCGCTGTCAGCGATGGGCATAGATAGTGAAAGATTTCATCAGGATATATCAGCCATGGAAAAGTTGAGTTTGAAATCCTGCTGATGAAAGTAAAACTTAGTAAACTAATGAAAAATTATATTAATCGGCGAGTGCCGTATATATATGTATATATACATATTAAGTGCTGGCCTGTTGAAAACAAGTGAGAGTTCAAATTAAAACAGAGCATGTTCAACAGAATATATATATAATATATATATATATATATATATATGGGAATGAACTCAGAATGGTTCCCTGAGGTTTTTTATGATACACACAGACCGTGCATGGAACAAGGAACTCTTCTAGGAAAATTAAATCCCAAATCTCTTGGGACCTCTTTGCGAGTGACCCGTTGCCCACGTCGGGCTAGCATCATGAAAAAGAAAAAACTGTAGTATTTGTCATTTACCATTACTTATTCGGACTATAGTGGATTTAATTTTCCTAGAAGAGTTCCTTGTTCCATGCACGGTCGGTGTGTATCATATATATATATATATATATATATATACAGAGAGAGAGTGTGTGTGTGTGTGTGTGTGTGTGTGTGTGTGTGTGTGTGTGTGTGTATTAAGCTGAATATGGCACACAATCTTTCAAAGCACTTTGTAATTGTGGACCATATTTAAAAAAGGATATATATATTTTTTTTTGGGGGGGGGGGCACAATTATGACAGAAATATGAAAAACTAACATATTGATGTGAAGGAATGAAAAAAATACCTTTTTAATGGTACTAAAAACGTAGTGTATTTTATAGAATACATGACATGTTTTTATAGGATAACTAGTGGGCCAAATTGCCCACCATTATATACATAAATACTAAAAATAGGCACGCAATATTTCAGATTGGCTGCGTACATTTTCATATTATTCGTAGGCTTCTGAATAAGATTTTTAAAGCTCAGCGGCGTTAAAATACGTTGTTCCGTTTTCTTTGTAGCAATATAAAGGGTGATCCAGAGAAATGGGACCCAAAAGAAACCCCTGTAACTCTTAAAGTATAAGTCCTTTTATAAAATCATACGCATCATTCGAAAGAGGATAGTTACAAGTTTGTACAGGATTGTATAGGTTTTGACAATACAAGACGAGATAAGATACAAAACAAAATAAAAGTGTTAGTTAAAACTAACCCTTCAAGATGTATAACGAAGAAGTTGTATACCGATTTAAGGGGTGACGGTATGAATTCAAAATTGACGGTAAAGTGGGGGCCAATATTTTTATTATCAATGAACTATCTTGTATTAATTGCTGTATCTAGCGTGCTTCGCCCCTTTTAATTTTGAATAAGATTATTTATTAAAAATTATGGTACTTTCCTGTTATCCCGCACTCCAGACTTTTTGCCAGTTGCCAGACTTTAATTTTGACAGAATATTTTCATTAAAATCATCGGAAATATCACGACATAACCTAACCCGACCAACTAATTAGGTTAATTGACTGCCCAGTTGTAAACTGTACGCCCTTGATAATTGGTTAGGATAAGTCGTGATATTTTTGTTAGTTTTAACGAAAATATTGTGTCAAAATTGAAGTCTGGCAACTGGCGAAAAGTCTGGGGTCCGGGATAACAGGAAAGTACCAAAGTAATTTTTTCTTATGCGTTTTTACCACGAATTTTGCAGTATGTTTATCTTTCATCATTT
>JAJOZX010000233.1:615000-767500 GCA_023014485.1 Bathynomus jamesi
GAATAGAACCTTGAACTTCCTTTTCCTGCGTAAATATAATGTTCTTATGAAGTGTGTTCAAAAAATTTAAAAACTGAACTGATTGATTATCCGTTTGGAATAAAGCAAACGTGTCATCAACATAACGTCTGTACAAATTCGGCTTAAGGTGAGGGGGGCACTCACAGAAGGCCCTTTCCTCAAGATGAGACATGAGTGCCCCCTCACCTTAAGCCGAATTTGTACAGACGTTATGTTGATGACACGTTTGCTTTATTCCAAACGGATAATCAATCAGTTCAGTTTTTAAATTTTTTGAACACACTTCATAAGAACATTATATTTACGCAGGAAAAGGAAGTTCAAGGTTCTATCCTTTCCTTGATGTTTTGGTTTCCAAATCAGGCTCAACTGTTTTAACTTCTACATACCGGAAGCCTACTTTTACGGGTTTAGGTTTTAATTTTTATAGTTTTTGCGATTTTAATTATAAACTAAGTTCGATTCGCACTTTAGTGCATAGAGCTTATAATATTTGCTCAAACTTTGCTCTGCTTCATAATGAGTTTGAATTCCTTACTGATTTTTTCTTTAAAAATGGCTTTCCACGGGTTCTTGTACAAGGTATTATTGGTAAATTACTTAATAATGTTTATTCCCCCAAACTTATCCCAACGTATGATGTTCCTAAGAATTGTAAATATCTTGTTTTACCTGACCTCTACCAATTTAACACTTTTGTGAAAAAGCAATTGTTGAGTGTGGTGAGGAAATTTTATTTTCACACTGATTTTAAGGTTGCTTTTGTGAATAATAATACCCTTGAATGTTTTTTCCGTTGTAAGGACAAAATCCCCCCGCGATGAACTGTTCTGTCGTTTATTTGTTTACCTGCCCTGGGTGTTCCCAGGGGAACTACGTTGGCAGCACAGTTCGTTCTTTGCAGGCAAGATTTTGCTCCCATATGGGTATTAGCCATAGGACAGGGAAAGTTTTATCTAAAAAGGAACAGTCTGCCATTAGAAATCATTCTGTTAAGTGTAAAGTTGATATTTCCGTTAATAACTTTAAAATTCTTAAATCATTAAAATGTCCGTCCTCTCTCCGTATTTATGAATCTTTGTGCATTAAATTTCTGAACTCCAGCTTAAATATTGATTCTAGCTGTTACCCCCTTTATATTAATTAGAATGCCTACCAACTAAATTTTTCTGTTTTCCCCTTGACCCTGTCTCCTTTTCGCCTCAGTTGTTTGAGGATCTACAGATCTACAGAAGCTAAGGCTAACAAAGACCCTAAGATCCACTCTAAGGCTAGCCCGAGAGAAAGGAGAGAGTAGGGGGTTAAGAGAAGAGAGGAGAATAAGGGGTTAAGTAAGGAGCAACACCTATCATTCGTGGGTTAACATTCATTCAGAAAAAGAGGGAAAAAGTCTCACCATCATCATCCGCCGGCCACTGCCGACAAGTCAGAAAAATAGTCGGAGAATATAGGAGAGGGGTGAAAGATGAAAAGAAGTAAAATAAGAACGCTTACAAACCATGCAAACACAGTCTTAACTCACTGTCATACCATGCAAACTACAAACATGCAAGAAAAGAGTTAGAGACATGCAAAGTAAGGAGGATAAGAAAAAAAAAAAAGTAGGTAAAGTTAAACAAAAAGTGGGTTAGTTTACGCTATGAGCTACATCTACATTCGTGTTAGTCTAATTTTTTTTTTTTTTTTTTTTTTTTTTATTGCTGGCATCACACGCTGGCATGTCACAAGCTGGCATTCATCGTCAACAGACTCAT
Organism: Bathynomus jamesi; assembly: GCA_023014485.1. Taxonomy (NCBI): domain Eukaryota; kingdom Metazoa; phylum Arthropoda; class Malacostraca; order Isopoda; family Cirolanidae; genus Bathynomus; species Bathynomus jamesi. The sequence continues at coordinate 616,776 of JAJOZX010000233.1, forward strand.
CCTCGAGCACCACCACCAGAGCTCCTGTTGTTAACTTTCTTTTTTAATTTTAAACAACGTTAATATTTTTAAAATGTCTGTCAAGACGGTTCTTAAACACATTAACGCTGGTAGAATGAACGACTGACGCGGGAAGATTATTCCATTTATCAATTACTTTAAACGTAAAGAAGTTTTTAGCGATATTAGTAATGAAACGTCTGCCACGCAACTTGAATCCGTTATTGCGAGTATTACTATTATCGAAAGTGAACAATTTGTCAAAATTTACGTTATCGATGTTATTAACGATTTTGAAAACTTCAATAAGCTCCCCCCTTAATCTCCTAGTTTCGAGTGAATACAAGTCTAACACTTTAATCCTATCTTCATAAGGCTTATTGCGCAATGCCGGAATAAGTTTCGTGGCACGACGCTGAATCCTTAGGATGTCAAGTGAGCATGGTATGTTTCGTGCACTTTTGCGTTTTTTCATTTAACTTTTTATTAGTGAAGTTTTTAACTAATTTGTTTGAATGTTTTTAGTTTTAAAGTTTTACTTTTATCATGTGTTATTTGTCATGTATATAATTTTTAATTTTTGTTTTTGGCTTATGCTTGTTTTACGCTTTTTAATTTTTATTCTTTAAGTGGTTTTATTCTGTGCTATGAATTAGTTTGTTTTTGACATTCGTATATTTTTTTTTTTGTCATGCATTAATTTTAGCTTTTTATTTTATTAGGCCTTGAAAATGGGTAGAGTTGCCCGAAACGTCGGCTGCAGCCAAATATAATGACTTTCTTGCTCTACGTCTTCGTTTTTATCCTAAATGTATATATATATATATATATATATTATATATAGAGAGAGAGAGAGAGAGAGAGAGAGGAGAGAGAGAGAGTTTTGTTCAAATAACGGGGTATGCTTGTACGAGTTTACAATTACATCATTATTGCTCTGCATTACGCAGGATATACGGCTTAATAATATTTCAGCGCTTAAAGTATAGGGTAACCTGTACTCGATATGAAGGGCTTTCATATCGTTCAGTACTATTTTTTCCCACTTTAGAAAAATGAAACACCAAATAATTGGGTTTCAGCGTTCGTATATGTTTCTAAAAAAAACGAAATTAAAAGAAATGAAGAAAGTTGGATTTCCCCAAAATACAGTCCACTATAGCGAGGTTGGTTTCGGAGAAAATCTGCTTGCGAGAGATCTTTCTTAAAGACAGCCTTTGATAAGTCCCCACTGCTCCAAATATTAATATTGCCATTGTTATTACTTCTACAATGAATCCAATTAAATTCTGCTTATTAAATAACTTTTTTAGACACTTGATTTTTATTATAAATATTTAAGTCACGAATAACAGTGGGAAAAACGTACACACAATATATATATATATATATATATGCTACACACAGACTGTGCATGGAACAAGGAACTCTTCTGGGATAATTAAATCCACTATAGTCCGAGTAAGTAATGACAAATACCATAGTTTTTCTTTTTCATGAGGCGCCTCGGTGGTGTAGTGGTTAGCGTCGCGGACTACGAATCCATCGGCCCAGGGTTCGAGACCCGACGGCAGCCGGCGCGCAGCAAAACCCAGCTGTTCATCCCTCCACACAATAAAGAAAGTGGTTGGTAGATAAATGGGTACCCTAGGTGGCCTAGTGGTCAAGACGCTGGGCTGCTGATGGGGCGTGGTTCGGAATCCACGTTAAACTGTAGGTCTAAGGTGGAGTGAAAAGCTTGACCTTCGTCAGAATGAACAATTCGGGCGGAAGCTAACCAAAGGTTAGCCCGACGCGGGCAACGGGTCACTTGCAAAGAGAATTTAATCATTGGTAAACTTCCTTCCAGACCACTATATATATATAATATATATATATATATATATATATATATATAGAAAGAGAGCGAGAGTTTTGTTCAATAAATAATAATCGAAAAAAACATCATAATGCACGATTTTTCTATGTAGCAATACTAATTAACTCTTTCTCGCCTACGCCGGTACAAGAACATAATACGTGCAATCGCTCGTAAATTAGACCTCCAGTTTAACATGGATTCAGAAATACATCTCGTCGATGGGTTTCGTTGCTTACTCTACCACATGGACTTTTATATGTAAGAGACCTAACCTAACCTACGAAATACATCTCGTCAGGGCCGATCCTAGAGCCATATATAGCAATGGAATTGAGCGCGATGTGTCGTTAAATACGTGATTTAAAATAACAGGACCATTTGACCCGAGGCAGTAGTATACCCGAAAAACATCGTAATGCACGATTTTTTCTATGTAGCAATAATGATTAACTCTTTCAAATACGTGATTTAAAATAACAGGATCATTTAACCCAAGGCAGTAGTATGCCCGAAAAACATCGTATAACCTAACTATAATTTACAACTATAGTTTACCTTGACTTTCATATGCTTCTATCCTGTTTTATTAATAAAGATTTTTAACTTTTAATAACGTATGAATAAAGATTTTTAACATTTAATTTTATTTTAGTATTTATTTATGCCACGCCGCCTTAGACCACAGCTTAACGTTGAAACCGAATGTTCTTTTTAAATATAATTAGGATATAATTTCTTTATTATAAAATAAGTTAACAATTATGTTAACAAACAATACTAATAATTTGTAAGTAAAAAATATAATATAAGGGACTACCATAGAAATGTAAGTGCCTATAATTCGATTTTATATATATGTTACTCGTCCGGTCTCGTTATAGCGGATTGGTACACGTCATAGCTCCACCCACCTACATCGGCAGCCAATCACTACGAACATCTGGTCTTTTGGGGCGGAGCTTGGCGATTGTGCATATAAAAGGGGATATTTTTCAGTTTGGAGTAACAGTAGCTATTGTCGCGTCAGTGAATAATCATTCCCTCCACCATGGACCTGTACGTCTCCCCAGACTTGTATGAAGAGAGTGATACTGCAGCATTAACCGCAATTAGCCTTTTTAATGCGGTTGACCGTGATGAATTATTTACAACGCAAACCGTAGAAGATATGTGCAGTGACGCTCCTTACAATCCGACGCAAGGGACTACCATAGAAATGTAAGTGTCTATAATTAGAATTTATATACGGATGGGGTGTAGTATCTCGTCAAATAGATACTCGCCAAAAATGTCAATCAATGTTATTTTGATACCCCATTATGCTAAAATCGAAATTTTATGGCATTCAATCCTCGAACCAAAGATATCTTCACATAATGGGGATCTGTCTGTATACTCTGTATATGTTTTAAAAGCATTATTCCTTTAAGGTCCGATGAGGATTTGACACGTGTTATACAATCTTTTGAAGAATCTCGGAATACGGGGGATATACTGAACAGTCAACAATGTCACACATCCTCCACCATGGACCTGTACGTCTCCCCGGAATTGTATGAAGAACGTGATACTGCAGCATTAAACGCAATTAGTCTTTTCAATGCGATTGACCGTGGCGAATTATTTTCAACGCAAGCCGTAGAAGATATTTGCAGTGACGCTCCTTACAATCCGACGCAAGGGACTACCATAGAAATGTAAGTGTCTATAATTAGAATTTTATATATATGGAGAGTTGTAGTATCTCGTCAAATAGATACTCGCCAAAAAATGTCAATCAATGTTATTTGGTTATCCCCATTATGCTAAAATCGAAATTTTTATGGCATTCATTCCTCGAACCAAAGATATCTTCACATAATAGGGATCTGTCTGTATACTCTGTATATGTTTTAAAAGCATTATTCCTTTAAGGTCCTATGAGGATTTGACACGAGTTATACAATCTTTTGAAGAATCTCGGAATAGGGAGGGTATACTGATCAGTGAACAATGTCACACCGAAATAATGTAAGTGTTTTTCGATCTTTTTGGGATAAGAAGACACAATATATTTTCATAAATTTATTAAATGAAAGAAATCAGTACAATAAACGAATATATCGTTACAAATATACGAACAAAAACATTATAATATACAACGAGTACGTACAATTGGAAAAAGGTTTTTTATCTGTCTGCATACCATTTCATCGTTTCGGCGAGTGTGACACGGGTCAAATAAATTTAAAAAATTTATAAATTCTTTATCATTTGACATATGCATGAGAAATGAGACGCAGTACATTCCGCAAACATTAGTAAAATATCCTTGCATGCGAAATGGGGTCCACACAACTTCGGGAATATGTACCTGAGCGAGAAATTTTACAATAATAGGGTCACTCCAGGGTTGAGTACCGAGTGAATCAAAATATTACAGGCGCTGTCTATTTTTAAAATAGACAGCGATCCAGTGAATCCCTTCATTACCGATGATGTCTGTGTTCACAATAAGACTACCGCATTCTCGCGTACTTGGCAAACTCAATGTTTCATTCTTCGCAAACACGCCGATAAATTTGGAACGTGTGACTCGCTCCATTACTTTCTGAAGTGTATTAGCATCCATTTTAAAAGTCAGTGATAACGCTTCTAAATCTATCTACTTCTATTAGGGCTTGCGATTCGAGATATACTAGTACACTAATAGGAGCGTCTATAGGCTTGGCGAATTCCAGCCGCACTGAGATGTTTCCGCTCTGCTGTGGTGTTAAATGGGTATTTACGCTAGCAGATAAGTCAGGTGTAATGTCAAACGGGTAAAGGTTAAATTGATCAATGAATTCTTCCTGCGTTACCCCATTAACAAGCTCATCACAATCACCTGCAATATGGGTCAGATTACTATAGGCTCTGGCACAAAGCGGTAACACAGCGTCTGATGAATAGTCCGTACCCATTGTTCCACCCAAAGCAGTGCCATTAACGTACAGAGTTATATTTTTAAGTCCGAAATTCTCGAATTTAAAGGAACTCTTTTTATATTTTCCATTCACCGAAGCGTGGTCCTGCATGCCGATTAATATCCTTTTAGGAAGATTTCCCAGGGCAATGTTTTCTATCTGCTTCGATGCCAACCCTGCAGGAACCGTATATAGTTTGATCTGCACTCTGTTAATAGGATATTTCACTGTAGCGTTTAGTAAATTTTTCTCAATTTCTAGTTGTTTTGGTGAACTTAATTTCACTCGCCGTACGCGGAGGTATGTGTCCATAATGTGAACCACAACGGACTTTGTACCCTCTTCTTGATTCACATCCAGATTTAAGCAGATCTCAGGACTCGTGCGGGTGAGCTTTATTTTCATATCCACCCCGTTCACAAGCAACTTCTCCTGGAAAGTGAAATCTGTGTGCAACCGTCCAAAACACTCGTATATTTTCTTTTTAGAATTTTTAAATTTGTCCTTTATACTATTTTCATCTTTAGTTTGATAATATCCCTCCGCACTTAAAAAGGTAGCCTTCGCTTCTTTGGAAAAGTTGAGGACATTTTCCAAATAGGCTCGTAGATGATAGTACCCCGTGCCTGCCGATATGTTGGTCTGATTTAAATATACGTCACACTGGTTGAATATGGCGTGCAGAAAGTTTGTTTCAGGGTATACAGCATATTTGTCATCGCAGACCGTTCCATCAGAATGGGCTATACGTAGCTTAGCGTACATGTGCACACAGCTTGGATCAAAAAAGTAAGGACCTGAGCTGGGTATCACGAATTCTATAGGTGCACTCGGGGAACTAATTGTGTTTAAAGGGTTAATTGTAATAAAGTCACTGTGCTTAATAGAAACTTGGGTTGGCGGAGCTCAAAAAGGGACAGCTCCGATTTACAGCATTGTGAACTACATGGGTGGATGAAGCGTGCCATGGCGAAATAGTGACTCCTCTCTCGACAAGTGGTAAACAAACTATGATTCATGAGATCAATATCCTTAGCTTATATCAGTCAAAAAAGTGGTCAACCATAGGTTTCATTCGCTTACAGCATTTCTTTTTTGATAGCTTTTTACGTTTAATACCACGTGACCCCTTCTTCTTCCGGGGAGCCCTCTTCTTCTTCCCGCCACCACGCATTTTTCTCTTTGCATCTCTTGATGATTTCGTTCCGTGTACGCTTTAAATGTTTTTTTAGAGCTTCTTTAGGTTTAGCCCCGGCCAATATGTCTTCTGCAGTGTTAAGGCCTGATTGTAGCGCTTTCCTTCCAAGGTATCTGGCACCCCTCTTCAGCAAAGGAACAGCCGTACGTAGTATGGATGAAAAAATGGATCCAAGTCCACTACCGCGCTGGTATCGCATCCCTCGATATACGGTGAAAGGCTTTCTATCCATTATAACTCAGTGCGTCGAAAGTGTAGCTTCACTGTTAAGCTCCCGTTACCGAATGGGAAGTTTTCGCCCTCAATCGTTCTTATATATATTGTGATATTGGTTATTAAATTAGTTGCGACATTCACATAATGGGGTCTGTCATAGGTAATACTCAAACTCCTTCCTCTATGGTTGGGGATGTGAGCAATGCGCAGCAGGCGTGCCTGGGTATCCCCAACAAACTGGTGCTCCACTATATTACTGTAAATATAGCACATGTCTGGGGACCTTTCAGCCAATTTCTCCATCTTCAATTGATACATTAATCTGGACAAGTTATACTGTGTCTCGTGAAATGTGTCTCTTTGGAAGGCTGCGCTATATCGGCCGTTGGTTAGAATTTTGAACTTTCTATGTTCTTTAAGACGTCTGTTAGTCTTTGATTTTAGGATTAGTGTATGTGCAGGGTTGTTTACGATTTCATATACTAAATCATTCGTAAGGTTTGAGTATCTTAAACTTACGTTTAAGCCTCTCACAACATCCTCGGCCGAACCATATTGACCCGGCCCTAGTCTTACTTCTGTACTGTAATACCGTGCAAGCTTAGTCTGAGCGATGCGCATAGTTTCATCCATAGCTACCCCAGCTTTTTCACACTCGTCAATGTCTCTAAGAATCGTAAAAACTGTTTCTTTATGTTCAATATTTAAAAAGACGGTGTCCAGCTGAATTTCGCATATCCCCACCTCATACGAATCACGACCCAATTCAATGTGCCCATGGAGTTCTGTTACAAAGTTGGCTAGCGTGTTGTTAGGGTGTACAGACAGGGACGAGGAGGACGTGAGTGTGACGTAGAAATGGTTAGGAGCCATGTTGCATACTATTTAAGCTTCATTATTGCATCAGCTTTTATATAGGTGTTGAAGCTTTCTGGGTACCCTAGCCATTTCACCAGGTACATTTTTCTCCTTCCTGAACCTTTGCTTCCTAAAATTTTCTCAATTTTAAACACATTTTTTCTAAATTAAACGCAACTTTCTGCAATTCCTCGCGGTAAAAGCCTCCTGAGATTTCTTCCCCATTCAAATCTTCAATGTAATACATCATTATCTCACCTTTAGGTCTCACAGCCCTAACTTTAAAAATCTCGCGTGTCCATCCTTGCTCAAAACCCTTTGCGAATTTATTCCCCGAACGCGACAGCCTTACATAATCATTGATTTTGAAGCGCGTAGAGTGTGGTGGTGGTGGTGTCCCATCTCTCCTCGGGAGCGTACCTCTTTCTAAAACTTCGTTAGGTGCTGCCCCAATCGTGCGATGGTGTGAGCGGTTGTAGGATGATGCCAATGATTCCAGAATGTCTAGAAATCTGTATGTGTTTTTATGTGTAAAATAACGGTGCATGCGTTCCTTTATGGTGCGCTGAACTCTTTCAGCTAAAGAAGCCTTATGTATAGAATTGGTTGTGTAATAGCTGATATTAAACTCTGTCAACATATTCTGAAAAGCACGGCCTATAAACTCCTTCCCCATATCCGTACAAAAATAGCCAGGAACCCTGTTTTCTTTTAACATTAGCGTTTTGGTGGCTTTAGCAACTGTTTCAGGTGATTTATTTTTCAGAGGAACTAGCCACAGATATCTAGAGAATACGTCTATTATGAATAGAATGTAGCGGTAACCATCGTTATACACAGAATATCTTTGCATGTCTGTTAAATCTGCTTGCCAAATAGAATCAATCGAGGAAGCCGTTGTCTTGGCTGTTTTAAACCTTTTTCTCACAGGCTTATGAAGCGTATAAGCGTCCTGCTCCCTCAAAAATCTTTCAACATCTTTTTTTCCTACTCCGTAAACACTTCTGTACAGTCTATCTACGCCGCCGTAAGAGGATGGGGTAGAAATGTCATAATAGCGTTTAGTTAATACGTTAGCCATTTGCGTATTTTAGAGGCACGTGGGTAGGGTTGGTTTAACCTCTTCTTGCTCCTCTTCAAAGGTGTTACCGCCGGGGGTGACGGCGCCTTCAATTGTGTCACAGGCGTTGCATGTTCCAAGTCTTTTAACCTGTTCAGATTTCCTATCAACGTTTTAGGGACATTTATTTGTTGTAGTCTTGCTTTAATATGCTTCCATCCTGATGGTGATGGCCTATCCCACTTTCTCACCAGATCATGGACAATGTCTACGATATTCGATCCCTGTACCTTTGATCCTTCCACAATGATCTCCCCTGTATCGGTCCATTGTATGGCGGGATCCTCATTCAATAGATTATAAAGACTTAAGCCTTTACTCCTCAATGTAAGTGGGAGGGTATTTTTTAATACATGTTCGATATGTTGTGTGGCTAATCTTTTTGGTTGGTCAGCTGTGTCGTCGGGTACAGATCCTATGTCGCCATCGTCCCCCGTGCTGTGCCTAATAACCACAGGAATCTCTGTAGGGCTCTTATAATTTTCGTACTCGTGAAGAAATTTCTGCAGAGCTTCTTGGTATAAGATTCTTTTCTCATCAGGTGTTTTTTCACTGTTTAATAGGGCTAACAATTCGCTTTCCATTCTTTTAAGTCTGCTTTTACGGGGATCTAGATACGTGTCTGGATTCCTTTGCAGTGAGGCGTACACCTCGTGGGGAATCACTACCACTTTCTTCATTATATTAATCTAGTCAGTAAAGGACCCAAAACTGAAAATAAGATGGGGAGAAATGACCCTCCTGTTTGTACAATAATTCGTTTTTTCTTCGCTACAGTTTGGCTTTTACGAGCGAGTGCACGTATTATGTTCTTGTAGCGGCGTAGGCGAGCCTTCTGATGGGTTTTCATTGATACATTGCAATTTATAACGTTAAGACAGATTTCACAGATGCATTTTAAAAAGTCGGCATCGATATTTTTAATAAACATCTGCTGCATTGCCCGAGGCAGTCGATGATAGATTTTTATTAATTCACGGTATTTCTTTAGTCTCTTTGTCATTCTGGAATATACACCGTTTCAGGCTCGTTTGGAAATATATTCGTTCGCAGAAGCACTCTAAACGTGTTTCGCGGATGAAGGTCGCAAAGCAAATATCCGTAACGCGTGCTTGTAGCTTCTTTATAAACTTCCAAAAACTCCTTACGCTGATTCGGGAACATTTGATTGGCTAATACCCCAATTTGTGATACATCTCTACGTTGCGCGAATAAGACTAGATATTGCGTATTTAACGACACATCGCGCATGTATCTATTTTTGAAAAATAGATTCTGATTGATGAAGAACACGCTTATGTTAAGATGGTGGGAGAATACTGTAAATGTCTCGGCAAACGTTTTATCCATCTCCAACATGAGATCGTCAATTACAATGATTGTATGTTCATTTCCCTTTAACGAATTAACGTCATATACGCCTTTGTGGAACAAAATATCATCTTGGTACTCGTTGAACACTGATTGATACGTCGAATAGCACCATATAACTTTATGCACAAATTTCGAGAACATCTCCCCTTTTCTTTAATGATTTTAAGCATAAACACAGTTTTACCACATCCTGTAGGTCCAGATATAATACATGTGGATGGGCTCGTGAATCTGAATTTTTCTACAGAGTCCATTTCTAACACGTCACACTCCTAAGTGAGTCATTTACAAAATATTACAAATTTTGAGTGCTGATCCTTATATTTCTTCTCCCACAGAACCGTGAATGACGATGAGGTAGAGCAGCCCATCATTACGGATGACCTCGACGACAGTGTAGTTGTGATCTCCTCCCCTGAACCCTCACCAGCGATACCGGTAACACGTCCAAAGCGGAGGTATGAGATACCCACGTCAGGTATAAAGCGACCGAAATACGCGTCTGTTGCAGCGGTAATAGATCCCCAACCCTCAACCTCTTACGCAACAACACCCCCAGCAGCACCTAATATATCCCCTTATTCATCCGCCGCCCCCCGTTCTGTTAAGTCTACAATAATAGAGCCCCAACCATCAACCTCCTACGCAACAGGGCCCCCATCAGCAGCACCTTCCGCTAATATATCCACTAATTCATCCGCCGCCCCCCGTTCTGTTGAGGATGGTATAACGCTGGAATTGGTGCGATCCGCAGCCCCCACCCCAGCCTTGACTAGAAATCGGTATAGAGTCAGGGTCGACCCTAGAGTCATGTATAGCAGTGGAATTGAGCGCGGACTACGCCGGGTTGTAGAGCATATTATAGAGTTTGCTCTTCAGAATCGTGACGAGCGTGAAGTCAGGACGAGTCTGTCCTTTGGATTCGGGTCAGATGACGGTGATGTAGACGATTATTGGGTGATAGTGCCATTTAGACGTTTGGCGGCTGAAGATGTAGAATATATATTAGGGCGTATAATGCAAGCCGCCCAAAGTAGTATAGCCTTCAATATGGACAACTTCACGGTAAATATTGACCATGTATACCGTGTTGCGGGTCATAGTGCCATACCGTATACTCTTAACTTCAATTCTCAAGCTATTTATAGACGGCATATAAACGTCGATCGTGGTTGCGGCTTTATAGCAGTACTCTTAGCACGTATGTTTACTGTACAAAATACACGAACTCAAAAAATTTGGTTGCCTACAGTCGTGGAGCGTGCCCGTAAACTAGCTGTAGACTGTGAACTTGAATTTGACTGTAATATGGGTCCTGAAGAGCTGAGAAGGGTAGAACAGGAAATGAATGTCCGCATAGTTGTGTTTGGGTTGGATGATCGTCGTAGGACTGTGTATGTTTTTAAAAGCTGTGTGAGAGATCGTACAAGGCCCCTACTTATTTTAGGATTGTCAGGGACAACGTATCTCCCCATCCGTAATATAAGGTGGCTTTACGCGAGTTATGACAAAAGTCGAAAATATGGGAGACATCATGATTTGTGTAAGGGGTGCCTCGAGTTTGCGGATGATATAGTGAGACATTGTAAAGAATGTCACATGGTATGTGAGCAGTGTAAAAGCACCAAATGTGAAAGCCGTGTAGTTGAAGCTGAGAAGAGAGACTGTGATGTGTGTAGACGCACATTTTTCAATAATAGCTGTTTTGATTTCCATAAATCAATTGGCACGTGCAGGAAAATGAGAATCTGTGAATGTGGTATGTTTCACACAATGGATAATTGGGGAAAATTTAAGCACAAGTGTGACGTAATTCACTGTCCTACATGCCAGGAGGAATATAAGGCGGATGGAGTAAAGCATGTATGTTATATGAAAGATGCTAAGCCTAAAAATAACCCTTGTATAACTGTATACTACGATATAGAAACATATACGAACGCTGAAACCAAAGAGGTAATTCCACATTTACTTGTGAGCCAGACTATCTGTGATGAGTGTATGGATATCGAATGTGACGAGTGCCCCAAATGTGGTAAACGGACAAACGTTTTTAAAACGAATGTCAGCGATAGTCCTGTGAAACTATTTGTGTCCTATATTGTCAAGTTAGCCGACAAGTTCAAAAAAATGACTGTGTATATTCTCGCCCATAACGGGGCAAAGTTTGACACGCAGTTCCTTTATAAGGAGTTGCTTGAACACGAATCCTCTGAGATATTTACAGGTGATCCATTGAAAAGAGGCAACAAATTAATACAGATGCAGATAAGAGGCAATGTACAATTTAAAGATACTTTATTATTCACACCTTGTAAATTAGCAAAGCTACCCAAGGTGATGGGAGTAGCAGCTGAAGTTTCCAAAGGATACTTCCCATACACTTTCCTCACCAGCGAGACTTTAAACTACGTAGGCCCACCACCCCCCAAACATTATTTTGACTGTATGGATGAACGTGAAGACTTTGATCGATACTACGACAGTTTTAATGAAAGTAACCCTTATAATATAGCTGATGAATGTGAGCGTTATTGCGTGAATGATGTGCGCGTGCTTAGAGTATGTTTCCAGGCCTTTAGAAGGATGTACATAGCCCGTTTCAAATGCGATCCACTGCAAGTCGCAACCACCATCGCATCATTATGTTTTACGGTGTTCAAGAATAACTTCATGCCGAAAGACACCTTAGCCATTATTCACCGAAACAATCCCCGCAGTTACGGGCACAAGGCTATTTACTGGCTCATACACCTACAGCAACAGACAGGTGTATACATAAAGCACGCCCGCAACACGGGTGAAGTACCCATTAAGATTAATGGACGTGTTTTTTGGGTTGATGGGTTAAGTGAAAACCGTGTCACTGGTGTGAAGACTGTGTACTCCTTTAACGGTTGCTGGTGGCATGGATGCCCCCGTCCTGAGTGCGGAGTCACCGGAGATATCCACGGTAGGTCTCCTGCCGACTGTCTTGCATCGACCCGCACCCGCGATCAACTTATAGGATCACAGTTCACTCACAAAGTCTTGTGGGAGCATGAATATGATGCACGGATGGAGACAGACGAGGTGTACCGTGAGGAAATAAAAGCGATCAAGCGTTCAATGGTGCTGGATCCTCTCAAATGTGGTGATAGCTTGTTTGGAGGACGTACAAATCCTTTCAGACTATACTTCCCACCTACGGAGGGCGTGAAGCTCCATTACTACGATTTCTGTTCTTTATACCCATACGTGATGAAGAGCCATCCGTACCCCGTGGGCGCTCCTGAGAAACTGGTGGGACCTAGCCTACCATCCATCAATGAATTTTCAAAAAATTTGAATGATCGTTACTTTGGGATCTCTTTCGTAGACGTACTCCCCCCACGCAATTTATGGATGCCGATCTTACCTGTCGTTATCGACGACAAGCTCATGTTTCCCCTGTGCGTGAAGTGCGCGGAAGAGGATAACGGCGAATGTAACCATATACCCCACCAGCGTAAGATCAGAGGCGTATATACAAGTCCTGAGTTGGCCCTAGCCGTGCGCCATGGTTATAGAATACTGAAGATACATGAGGTGTGGAGGTTTCAGAAGCTACCCAACCTTTTCACACCATATATAAACACCTTTTTGAAGGATAAGGTTGAGGCATCAGGGTATCCGCGAGGAGTTGATACCGAAGATGAAAAGTCTGCCTATATTCAACGTTACCGCGACCGCGAAGGTATACAACTTGATCGTGTCCAAATTGTAAAGAATCCTGGCAAGCGCTTTAGTGCAAAGTTGTGTCTAAACAGTCTATGGGGAAAATTTGCGCAGAATACCGGCAGAGGGAGCATTCATTTGGCACAAAGTTATAGCGATGTCTGGGATTATGCCAATGCCCCCGATAAAGAGGTCATGGAGATCGTAAATGTAGGTAATACTTACGTAATAAAGTACAACAACACTGAATTTGCCACAGATACCTCAAGGGTTACAAACATACCTGTGGCCAGCTTCACAACAGCCTACGCCCGTATAAAACTTTGGGGTCTATTGCATTCTCTTGGGCGGAGAGTATTGTATGCCGATACAGATAGCGTGATATTCACAGAGAGGGAGGGTGAATACATGCCCACTATTGGGGAGTTCCTCGGCGAGCTCACTGATGAGATCAAGGATGAGTATGGGGACAACGCATACGCCGACTCTTTTGCCTCAACAGGACCTAAGACTTATGGGGTACGGGTCAGGGTGGGGAGGAAATGAAATATATCGTGAAGGCAAAGGGTATTACGCTCAACCATGCGAATCGGGAGGTTGTTAACTTTGAGTCGTTGAAGGATCTAGTATGTTTGGATGAACAACCTCCCCAACTAATTGTAGGCACCCACAATTTTCGGGCGCAGAAGCTGGGGGCGTGAAGGAACTTAGGGGTACGATGGTGTGCCGTAACACCTATAGGAAACGTTACCAGATACCTGGTACCTATGATACCGTACCCTTTGGATACCAATGATGCTTCTAACTCACACGTCTTGTATATAATCGTATCTATTTGTAAATATATATATATATATATATATATATATATATATATATAACTTGAATATCTCGTTTATTAAATCGTATTTGTAAATATATATAACTTGAATATCTCGTTTATTAAATCGTATTTGTAAATATATATAACTTGAATATCTCGTTTGTTAAATAAATCATGTTTCAAATAGCGTTTCACTTTCTCCTTTGTGTGTGTGTGTGTGTGTGTGTGTGTGTGTGTGTGTGTGTGAAAGTTCTAAGCTCCGCCCACTGTAAGACCGTGAGTCATGCTACTATCTGGGAGTCCCTGCGTGGTCAGTCGACCGCAGTAAGCCCGAGAGATCAGACGTGTATTCAGATCAGACGTGTATTCAAATGGCTACCTTTAATATTGCTTGTACAACGTTTACGAAATGGTATTCAGTAAAGTGCCAGGATGTGGTGGATACCGAAAAACTTCCTATTCATCCCTCCTATGCCTCTTTTAAAAACACATTGGATTGTGCGAAGTTCCAAGATGTACAAATACTCTACGGATGTTCTGGTGAGACCGTTGAAGGCTTTCGTTGCACAGACGATGTGCTGAAGTATACTGCAGAGCTAAACTTTATAAAGTCTCACATACACCGTGAAGTAAAAGAAACAACGCGTGCAGAAGAGAAGCAGCAGGTATGGATAATGAGTCTTGCTGATGGGTGGTGTGACAAGCGGTATTACGTCATGCTACACCATGTCGATTACTCATACCCTACGACTGGAAATGTGAATCTCGTGATCATGGACAATCTTAAGTATTTTTATCACTATATTAACGTATATCATGATGAGGTTCGTAGTGAGGTTGTGGCTAGTGCCCTGCGTGAATTTTTAACAGAGTTTAGAGACGAGTATCGTTTGATGGGCAGAAAGGAAAAATATGAACATATGTTCCTCTCAAATAGTGCGCCGGAGTGTGGAGATATTTAGTAAAACATAAAATGTTCCTAGTTCTTATCCAAAATGTCTGGTGCGTAGGCTGGTAGTGATATTCTTGTACCGGTACAACAATTCGACTCGCGGAACAAGCCCATTCACGTATCATCGAGTCAGCCGCCCGTCGAACCATTCCTGCCTACCTGCGTGCCTCACACGGCTCATAGTTATCTCAGAGCTTGAGCCGAGTGGACGTGCGCTCCTCGAATACGATGGAACTTCCTTTGAGCAGCATTCTCAACGCCTCGTACGATGTGTCCGTGACGAAATCGTTGCGCGTGTTCAGGCGTAATTCCGGTACCATTAGCTATGTACTGGAAACGGAATGTAGACCGACAAACAAACGGGTTTATTTAAGTATCGAGGAGATGAATAGAATCTTTGTGATAGTTGAGAAGTGGAGTGAAGATCGTTATAAAATACCTGCTAACGTAGGTACAAGAAGAGAGCAGATTAGTGACGCACCCTCATACGCCGTTGTATGTACGTTGTGTATAAATAACGATCGGCCGTGCATTGATATACGGTTGATGTGGAAGAATGCTTCTGATAATAACGCTCTTATTCCTACGCGAAACCGTTTCATCCTCGACAGAATGTTTGAAATCGTCGGATTCCGTAAACTGAAACCTATATTAGACGCGCGTGTTACGGATATGTTTTATTTTGATACAGTACTTGAATACGCATACACCGCTCTGCTCGATGGGTTTACCGAGTGTAGGGCTGGTGAGAATGGTCTAGTGCTGGATGTTTATTTAAAAAGTTTAGACTCTTTGAAATACCATGAACTTTGGTACAAAGCAATTGATCGGTACAAGGCTGAGCTCACCTACACCGTTCACCCTGAAGAACTATTTCTTTATATAACGCGCAGTTGTCGTAACGATTTAGAAGATTATTTCAATTGCCGCTATGTTGAGTGAGTTCACGATTGAAAAGCTCGAGTCGGTAGAAATAAACCCTCGATTGGAAAAGCGTTCTTATAAACTTGTGTTTAATAATGTAGCTAACGATGAACTCTTTGTGCGTGCTTTTGATTGTATTCTAGACGTATTTAAAGATGACTTACCAACCGGTTGTAAAGTGGGAACAAAAATAGTACTGAACGATATGAAAGCCCTTCATATCGAATACAGGTTTCCCTATACTTTAAGCGGTGAAATATTATTAAGCCGCATATACTGCGTAATGCAGAGCAATAATGATGTAATTGTAAACTCGATTAAGACCGAGTTTAGTATTTTGAAAAAAAAGTGAATTGTATTATATTTTGCTTGACATTTCTCCTGTACTGATTATACGCATATTTCTATTGAAATGTATATTTATTTCTATTTGAAAAGTATATTTATTTTATAAATATATCTCCATAATTGTGTGTGTGTGTGTGTGTGTATATTTCTCCTGTACTGTTATGTACATATTTCTATTGAAGTGTATATTTATTTGAAATGTATATTTTATTTTATATATATCCATAATTGTGTGTATATATTTCCTGTACTGTTATATGCATATTCCTCAAATGTATATTTATTTTCTATATATTTATAATAAAAAGAATGATGCAATGTTGTTTTACTTAATTGTTATGCCTTCTACTACCGGTATTCGAAATATAATAATGTATACAGTGGTATTGCGGTATCTGGCAACATTTAAGCCTTCTAAGCCAACTGGCTGATTAGGCGTATATAATAATGTATACAATAATACTGCTAAAAGAGGTATCTGGCAACTCAAGCCATTTACAGCCAACTGGCTGATTAGGCGTATATAATAATGTATACAATGGTACTGCTAAAAAGAGGTATCTGACAACTCAAGCCATTTACAGCCAACTGGCTGATTAGGTATCGCGGTATCTGGCAACTCAAGCCATTTACGCCAACTGGCTGATTAGGAGCCTATAAAACAACGCCTACTCGGCTGAATTCTTAATGTGCACTTGGCTCCTGCCAGGTGAACACCTCTCCTCCTTTCTCTCCTCCTTTCTCTCCTCCTTCTTTCTCTTGGGGGATAACGCCGCCTCCAAGTTCCCCCCACCCCCTTTGCAACAACCCCCTTTGCAACAATCACCCTCCCCCTTTGCAACAATCCCCCTCCCCACTTTGCAACAACCCCCTTTGCAACATTACATAATAACCTGCAACATTCTTGCACTCTCCCCTTTTTCGGCTATACTACTAAGGAGTACTGAGATTGGTTTTTGTACTTCTGAAATATGAAAGCCTGGCTTACACTACTGTGTATATATATATATATATATTAGTGATGGATCGAATAACCGCAACCGCAACCGCACTACAACCGCACAAAAATTCACAACCGCAACCGTAACCGCAACCGCCGTTCCATAAGTGCGGTTGCGGTTGTAAAAGCTTAGTTAATTTTAATTTTAGGTTAATTAGAAATATTTCTTTTTTTAAAAGAAAATGATGGGTCTCCTTATGCGTAACACACTTAGTGCAAAATATGGTTTTAATTAATTTGACCTATTCTTTCATAATAGCTATATAAGTTTAGAATATACTTCATTTAAATAGTATTTATTTAGTAAATACCTTATGTTGAACACAAGTTTTGCAACACACAAATAGCGGTAGCGGTGTATTGCAAAACTTGTGTTCAACATAAGGTATTTACTAAATAAATACTATTTAGTATATATTATGTACCAAGTGTGGCTAAATCGCACTATAGTGGCTAAATCCACCCCCCTTTGCAACACCCCCACCCCATTTGCAACAACCCGCTTTGCAACAATCCCCCTCCCCCTTTGCAACAATCACCCTCCCCCAGTTTGCAACAACCCCCTTTGCAACATTACATAATAACCTGCAACATTCTTGCACTCTCCCCTTTTGCGGCTATACTACTAAGGAGTACTGAGATTGGTTTTTGTACTTCTGAAATATGAAAGCCTGGCTTACACTACTGTGTGTATATATATATATATTAGGGTGTCTCAAATATACGAATGGAGGATTTCGGGTCGGGGCGACGCTTGCTCGTATTACACCTTTATAAAGGATTGTTATCACAAAATTTGACAGCTGTAGGAGGATTTTTAGGGGTCACTCAAGTTCGCCACTTCTGTTTCACTTATACAAGATTTTCTTCTCTTTCGCAGGTGATGGTTACTAGAGCAGGAAACCAGTTGTGGTTGCTGGACAAGGCCCCAATTGCAGCGATTGTTTGTCCACGACTTCCATCGAAGGAGCAATGCCTGCTCCTTTACTTCCACCACCACCAAGACCAAGAGGGAAGGAAGACCAAATCGGAGAGCATTCGCCTGGTGGTGGAAACCATCTGGCCCATCTGGGAGAAGGCCAACATACCAACTACCACCAAGAAGTACGCAGGGGAGAAGCTGGCGAAGTTGATCGATACCTACGACGCACTCAAGAAGAACAGGATAAAGCCGCAAGAGGGTTACCGGTACAAGGAGGGGATGTTCAAGTCGGATTTGGAAGACGTGTTTGACGTGGCTCACTCCTCCGCGCTATCCTCCTCGAAGGTCCCTCAGGAGGACAAGGATTTTCTCACCTCGCAGAGGGAAGACAGGATGTCGTCAAGTCTTGCGGGGGTGGACCAGAAGACAGCGAAGAAGAAAGCTGTGAAGCGGAAGAGGGATCTTGCAGCCACGGCTAGGAAGAGTAAATGGATGCTGGGGTGACACAGCTCATTGAGGTAGCGATCTTGGAGGTGGATGGTAGCAGCACTGAAATGAACACGGAAGACGAGGATGACGACGACGAGACGTACCAAGCGCCCAGCACCAGCAAGGCCCAGACTCAAAAGAAAGGCGAATGAATGCCCTCACGGACCCGAATCTCATCGCTGCTTGGGATCGCGACAACATGTCCGTGAGACAAGCAACGTCGTCCTTTGCAGCAGCAGCTCAGAGTTTGGGTCATGACCTGGATGACCTGGTAATGTCGCCAGCAACTGTTCATCGAACACGAAATAAGATCCGAAAGGAGATGGGAGAAGAGTTGACCCGAAAGTTCGAAGCTTCTGGTCCTTTAGTCTTGCACTGGGATGGGAAACTGTTGGAAGATATCGCCAAGGAGAAGGAGGAGGTTGACCGGATTGCTGTTGTGGTGACGGGCGATGGAGTCGAGGAGCTTCTTGGTGTACCCGTTGCGGTGGACGGCACTGAAAAGAACAGGCTGCAGCCGTACTCCAGGAAGTCCAGGCTTTTGGCATTTCGGAGCAAATCATTGGACTGGGATTCGACACCACAGCTGTGAACGCTGGGATGATCCAAGGTGCTTGCGTTCGCATTGAGCAGGAGTTTGGCCGTCCCATGTTGTGGTTGGCTTGCCGTCACCACGTCTTGGAGATCTTACTCAAGGATGTCTTCGTGCGATGTCTGGGGCCGTCCTCTTCCCCTGACATTCTCCTCTCAAAAGATTTCAACAGCGGTGGGCCTCCATTGACAAGGGTCATTCTTGTCCATCGGTGACGAAAGCAATCCCACAACAACTGACAACTGGGCAAATCAAGCGTCTTCCATGAAGAAATACCTGAAGCAGACGCTTTCCCACGGCACACATCCCCGAGAAGACTACCGTGAACTCCTCATCCTTTCCTACCGCTTCCTTGGCGGTCAGATCCAGGGGGATTTCGTCAGCCTGGGGCCTATCACCACGCCAGATGGATGGCCAAAGCCATCTATGCCCTCAAGATTTTCATGTTCCGTCACCAACTGGACCTGACAGCCAGGGAAGAAGGAGGACTTCGGCGGCTGTGTTTGTTCATCTCCCTCGCGTACGTGAAGCAGTGGAATGAGGCAATGGTCTCGAATCGAGCTCCACTGAACGACCTAGAGTTCCTTCGCATGCTCGAGGCCTACCCTGACAAGGAAGTCAGCCACACGGCATCCATGGCCTTGAAAAGGCACCTGTGGTACCTCTCAGAGGATCTCGTGGGGCTTGGTTTCTTTGACGACCGCATTCCAAAGGACACGAAGCTAAAGATGGTCCAACGACTTCAATCCCCCCCCACGAAGAAAGGACTCAAGCGGATCGATCCGAAGAACTTCAATCCACAGCAATCCATCGAGCTCTTCGTCACCCGGAGAACAAAAGAAGTCTTCTTCCGCACGATCCTTCCAGAATCTGAGTCTCCCACCTTCCTCATGAAAGATCCAGAGGATTGGATCAATGACCAGGATTGGATCACGGCGCAAAAGAGGGTGAAAGCCCTGAAGGTGGTCAATGACGCCGCCGAGCGTGGTATCGCTTTGATGAAAAGATTCAATTCCACCATCACGCGTGATGAGAAGCAGAAGCAATTCGTCCTCAAGGTGGTTCGGGCTCACCAGAAGTTGATCCCCGTCAAGACGAAGGAGAGCTTGAAGAGTAAAATCAAGTAGTGTAGGACAGATTGATGATGAAAACAATCCATTTATACGCGCTTATTTCAATTAATGAAAGGTGCATTTCGTTTATTTTCATTTTTGTTCAGAAATAAAGAGAATAAGAGAATGATAGAAATTTTTTTTTTCCTAAATAGCTACAAGAAAGTGTTAAACTTGAGTGACCTCTAAATACTGTTCGATTCCCATCATTTTTCGATTTTTAGAACCTCTATGCCTATTGAAATCGGGGCAGCATTCGCGAGCAAGAGAAAATCGAAAAAAGAAAATTTCTATGTATTAATGAGACACCCTAATATATATATATATATATATATATATATATATATATATATATATATATATATATATTAGTGATGGATCGAATAACCGCAACCGCAACCGCACTACAACCGCACAAAAATTCACAACCGCAACCGTAACCGCAACCGCCGTTCCATAAATGCGGTTGCGGTTGTAAAAGCTTCGTTAATTTTAATTTTAGGTTAATTAGAAATATTTCTTTTTTTAAAAAGAAAATGATGGGTCTCCTTATGCGTAACACACTTAGTGCAAAATATGGTTTTAATTAATTTGACCTATTCTTTCATAATAGCTATATAAGTTTAGAATATACTTCATTTAAATAGTATTTATTTAGTAAATACCTTATGTTGAACACAAGTTTTGCAACACACAAATAGCGGTAGCGGTGTATTGCAAAACTTGTGTTCAACATAAGGTATTTACTAAATAAATACTATTTAGTATATATTATGTACCAAGTGTGGCTAAATCGCACTATAGTGGCTAAATCCAGTTAATAATTACGCATTTTTCCTAGTATATGATAACCGCAACCGCAACCGCGGTTGGAAAAAATTCGACAACCGCAAACACAACCGCAACCGCGGTTGTGAAAAACCGACCACTCGATCCATCACTAATATATATATATATATATGTTACAATCAAAATGTGTAACCAGCCATTTCGCTTAATGGCTGAAACTTTTAGACATTTCGCGAAATGGCTGTTTCACTCGGTCATTTTGCGAAATGATCAAAATCTTCAGCCATTACGCGAAATGGCTGAAATTCCACCTTGGTCATTTCGTACAAGATCATTTGCACGGTTAGGGCAACTGTATGCCCGGTTAGGTTAACTGTATGCCCTTGACAATTGGTTAGGCTAAGTTGTTATTTTCGTTAAAACTAACGAAAATAACAACTTAGCCTAACCAATTATCAAGGGTATACAGTTGACCTAACCGGGCCTTCAATGGCGGACATCGGAATAACATTGAAGGCCCGGTTAGTACTTGAAAACCTCTATATTGAAAATTAAAATTAAAATGTGGTCAAATGTGTTCAAATGTGTATTTAAAAAGTGTTTCTCACTTATTTGAACAGACCTGTGGATGTATGTACATTAGGGTGGCCCACTTTTCAATTTTTTTTTTAAAAGTATAGGTTATCGTAGTTTTTCCCATTATTTGGCACTATACTGGCACATTGGTACCATTTTTACAAAAATTGATCAATATTTAGGGGTCTCGCATCGACCTTGAAATTACTAGTTTTTTTTTTTAAATGCGTACTTTTTAACTTTTTAACTTTTTACTGAATCAAGATAAATCATTAAGTAGGGATGTTTTCTGAATCCTCTTGATGAGAGAAGTCGTTTGGTGTGCCTTCCAATGTCATACGACTAACGATTTAAAAGTTGTGCCTGCATACAGGTAATACCAATGTGCTAGTATAGTGCCAAATAATGGGAAAAACCACGATCACCTATACTTTTCAAAAAAATCAGCAAATAGCAGACAAATAAGGAAGAAAGAAACAATAACTTAAACAATCACTTTTGCATTGTATTAACCACTATCACACGTCACTGGCTGCAACGTTGTCCCTCTGTGCTATGTCATCGTGGCGAGTGATGACTTCTTGAAGTCGCCGAGCTCTTTCCGGTTCTTTTCCACCACTTGCAGAAGATCCTGCAGCTGTGCCTCGTCCTTTGTGACCGTGTTCGCATAGTCTTGTATCAGTTGGACTCCTCTTTCAGCGACGTCATTGGTGACCTGGAGATTAGAGATCACATCCTTCAGACGACAAAAGTCCTCGTTCTCGTCCCACTTATGAGTTGGCAGCAGTGGCGGATTTAGGGGGGGGCCGAGTAGGCCATGGCCTACGGCCCCGCGCCTGTGAGGGCCCCGCGCCCTCACATATAATTATAATGTTGGATTCCACTATAAATAATACAATTGATTAATGATTAGTGATAATTATGGTATCACTCTCTTTGCTGGCGGGAGTTTAGTTCTATTCAGGCCGCTGTGGAGTGCACATGTGAGTGTGTTTAGTGGTAAGTAATGGTAAAAGTCGTATCTCGAAAAAGTCGCCAGTCAATAAATGGGGATGGGGAGTTTTAGTCAGCTTTATAATAACATAAATAAGTTGAAAAATGTTAAATTAATGTAATAATTTTTTTATATGAAACGTACTTAGGCTAGGTTAGGTCAGTTTAGCTTAGATTTCATAATAAATACATTTTATACATATTTAAGGAAAAGTCGCCACTGGTGGGAGCTGGCGACTTTTCCCATAAAGCGACTTTTTCACCCGAACAACTGTTTAGTGTCTGTATTAATTAATTAATTAAACTGTATTAATTAATACTAACCGAGGGTCAAGTGTAAATAGTTTGTTTTATGTTTTTATGTTTCAGGATAAGGCAGTGAGGCTGCACTGAGGCACAATGGAGAAATCAACAAGTCGTGATCGTGATCAAGGGAGGAAGTATAAAGCTGGCTCTGTTAAACGACAAGAAAAGGCAGACGTAAACCAAAGAGTAAAAAAACTACCATAAATAACTCAATGGTTGACATATCCAACAGTATCTGAATCTGCAAAATCACAAACTCAAACTGAATCCGGTCAAACTGAATCTGAATCAGTAGAGACACCAATTACGCCTGAAACAACTGGAGAAGCCACAACTAGTACTGAACCAAGTGTAGTTAGCGCAATTGAACCTGAACACAGTGACAGTGAGGAGACACAAGAGGAAGTGAAAGTTATGAATACCGGTACTGAACAAGGATTTGAAACGGATCTTGGATTATGGCCTAAAATAATTACTGAAAATGTGTGTGACTATTGGTTGAAAAAGGGAAGCGCAGAATGTCGACACTGTGATGGTGACTTCAAAGAGTCAGCTGTGAAAGAGCTAAACAGAACCCGTCATCGTACAAAGACATTATTCACTCGAACTCATTCATTATCTGGCCAAGAAATTAATCTTAAATGGCTCTGTTACTCTAAAACAACTGGTAAAGTGTATTGTTTTGCTTGCAAGCTTATGTCAAAGGTGGAAAGCTCATTCACAACTGGCTTCAATGGTTGGAAGAACGCTAGGTATGTCATAGAATCTCACAGTAGGTCAGATCAGCACAGGAAAAGTATGGTCGAAATGATATATCGAAAGACTGCGGGTGCCCGTATTGACTCTAATCTAGTACAACAATATGAAAGTGAATGCGAGTACTGGCAAGCAGTATTGAGGAGGTGTGTAGATGTTTTAAAGCTACTTTGCGAACGCGGGCTAGCCATTCGAGGTAAAGATGAAGTAATTAGATCAGTACACAATGGAAACTATCTTGGGATTCTAGAGCTGCTGAGCACATACGACAGTTTCTTGGCAGCACATATCAAGAAACACGCAAACAAAGGTAGTGGTCATACTTCCTACTTGTCCCATGTCATTTCTGAGGAAGTCATTGGAATAATGGCAGAAAAGGTTATGTCCTCAATAACAGATGAAGTAAAAACAGCAAAGTACTTCTCAATTTCTGTTGACTCCACACCTGATATTTCACACATGGATCAACTTACTTTTACAATCCGCTATGTACTGCCTACTACAGGTCCAGTTGAAAGGTTTTTGCAGTTATTCCCATGCTAAGCCACACTGGCAGAGATATTGCTACAACTGTTCTTGATTTTCTTAAAGAGAAGAACATTCCAGTTATCGACTGCCGAGGACAGTCCTATGACAATGCCAGCAACATGTCTGGTAAATATCTGGGGACCCAACAGATAATCAAGAATGAGTGTAGTGAAGCTGAGTACATACCATGTATGGCTCATTCCTTAAACTTGGTGGCTAAGTGTGCTGCAGAAAGCTGTCCTGCTGCAGTGTCATTGTTTGCTCTGGTACAAAATATGTACTCCTTTCTTGTTGCATCTACTTATCGTTGGAGGAGACACCGTGAGGTACTAGAGACTAATAAAGATAAGAAGTTGAAAGTTGATAAAATACTTTCAGACACTCGTTGGTCAGCACGAGCAGATGCTGTAGCTGCTCTCAGTAGAGCACACAAAGAAAACATCATTGTTCTGGAAGAGTTATTCTCAGATCAGAATCAGCCAGCTGAAACAAGAGCTGAAGCAAGTGGTCTTCTCAAAGGTTTGAAAAAACTTGAAACAGTGATTCTTCTTGAAGTTTGGGATACAGTATTGGAAAGGTTTCAGAGTAGCAGTATCCAGCTGCAAAAATCTGGGCTCTCCCTCAACACAGCTGTCACACTGCTAGAGTCTCTTTTACAATTTGCTAAAGACCTGAGATCCCAGTTCGATGACTTTGAAGCAAAAGCTATGGCTAAGTGTGATCCCTGTGATGTGACGAGTAATGATGCATACTACGCCGACACGCAGCGTATTAGGAAGCGCAAGCGTCACCACGATGAACTAGACTCCGGAGGATGTTATGCTGACAGGGAGAGACAAGTTTAGAGTGACTGCATTCTTGCCCATCATTGACAAGCTCTGTGCTGCCCTACAACAACGCATTGCTGCTTACAGCGACCTTCGAGAGAAATTTGGGTTTTTATCAGAAATCTCAAACAAAACGAACACTGAGCTTAAAGCATCTGCTGAAAAGCTTGTGTCTTCATATCCTAAGGACTTGGAGGCTGGATTGGAGTCGGAGCTTTTGCAGTTTGCACCTTATGAAATCCATTCCAAGAGATTCACCTGAAAGTGCTCCTTCATCAGGTGGTGCAAAGGCTGCAAAAAGTCCTGAACTAGAAATGTATGAGATAATTCACAGACATGACATGGTAGAAACATTTTCTAATGTTGAAATTGTATTACGACTCTATCTCTGCATGTTTGTCACAAACTGCACTGGGGAGCGATCATTCTCCAAGATGAAACTAGTCAAGAATTATCTAAGAAACACCATGGGCAGGACCGTTTGTCTTCACTCACCCTGTTGAGCATTGAGCATGAGAAATTAAGGGTGCTTGATTTTACTGATGTCATCAAACAGTTTGCAAGTAAGAAGGCTAGAAAAAAATCTTTTTTGACTAAGAAATAGTTAAGTGTACCGTACAAATTGCCTGCAATAAACAAAACCCACTCATTGCATCATTTGCATGTCAGTCAAGTGGTGTTCTCTTTAGTTAATGGTGTATTATTATAGTTATTTTTTATTGTTAAGCTTCAAAAAAACAAATGTGTAATGTTCAACTATGAAATGGTCATTTGGCTAATTAATTATCAATAAATTGAATATTGTTTAAAAAGTAAATTTATTTTAACGCTTCGCTCGCCCATTGATTTGAGGGCCCCGTAAGGTCACCACTGGGGGATGGGGGTGTAAATCTTCATTTCAGTTAATTAAGCTAGCTTTGCGTAGTTTGGGGCCCCGCACTCCAACCGGCCTAGGGCCCCGCGCACCTTAAATCCACCACTGGTTGGCAGGGTGAGCCACGAAGACCCATACATCTTCAGACCTGCAAATAAGAACCAGGAGGACTCGTCGATCAGGTCGGGGAGTAGCGTCATCTCGTCGACTGAGACGTTCTCGTATGTGAAGTCTTTGGGTACAGGGAGGTGGGACAGCTTCTCTGCCATCTGTTGCTTCACAGTGCCATCCACCTTGTTGCTGCATAGAGCGAAGATGACGGTCTGAGGCCTCACATACCAGAAGTGCCGCCTCATCACTGCCAGTGACGCTTCTGCCACCTCGCGGTCCACTGCCCTATACCTCAGAAAATGCTGGTATAGTACCAGGTCATTCAACGGCGCATCAGCTGCTACAGGGGCCGCCAACCAAGCTGGTATGTACAGAAGAGCGATGAACACCATGATCCTGTGCAGTTTGTCGACCAGCTGGGCGTCGAGCTCCAGCTGCCTACTGAACATCAGCAGTTTTGTGTAGTAGATGACCTGAAACAGAATAGGCACCATTGTAAGTAAGACAGGTTTATTGTTTCCAATTACTTTGTTTGCGTTATAATGAAATGTTTATCTTTGAATAACATTTAAACTTATCTCTAGATTATTTTTGTTTGAAAATACTAACTTTAGCCATCCATCTTGCGTGGTGGTAGGCTCCTGGGCGCATGAGGTGAATGCCACGGCGTGGTTGTGTCCCGAGTACCAGGAGCGTGATCTCTGCCACTTCCCGGTAATCGTCTCTGACGAAACCAGAAGCTGTGCTCAGGAAGCTGACCGCCGCGTCCCGGAGTTCTATTAGCCACGTACTCTCCGCCAGATTCTCGACCTGCAGCTTGCAGTAGGTCGAGAGATCGAGCTCGTCCCATCTTCAAAAATAATAAACAAGAAAATTGTGTGAGAAAACTCTGAAGTTCCGGTTTGGGTTGCTGTTTTATAAACTAGTGGAATATCATGTGTGTCCTAACTTTACCTTGCACAAAAAATGAACTAACCTTCTCTTCAACTGCTGAAACAAAGGATCAGTTGGTGCCGTAGTCCTTCCGAGCAGGGTGACGGCTACTGTCCCCACGATAAGCTCTAGGACGTGATGACGGCATCCCAGCTGGAGTAGCGGTCGCCCGAGCATGTTTTCCAGCCGGACAACTGCACCCTGCACCCTCCCCGTGTTGGTGGAAGTGGTGTCGAAGCAGAGTCCGATGACGCTCTCCTCACATCCCCAATCTTCGAGAGCATGTATGGTTGCCCGCGCCTGCGACAGTCCGGTGCCGTCAGCAACAGCTGGGACTGACAGCAACTTTCCTTCTGTGCAATGAGGAGCCCCGGAGATGAGAATTGCTTGGCGGTGCTCCGCCGTTCCAAGGAAGTTCTGAAACACATGCCATATATTTCAATTTCATGGTTGTGAAGTAACCTATTTTTGTTCACATTCAGTTCTCTTTTTAATTGACATTATGCTTCATGAATCTCATTACTAAATTGATAGCTATGAAAACTTAATCAACTGACCTTGACCATTTTGCCATCCCATTGGACAACAGTGTGCCTCGGTGGCGTGAAGGAGTCCTTCACAGCCGTCGCCACTTCACGGCGATGTGACACTCTTCCCCGGCGAGCCGTTTCTTTCGAGATGCTGAACTGATTGAGGTCTGCTGGTGGATCCGCCGAACGTGTGATAGCAGCCACAATGCTAACTACCTATGTAGAGAATGGAAAGTGGAAAGGAAACTGTCAAGAATACATGTGGGTTACGGGACACTTTAAAACTGACGCTATCGATGAATACTATACACAATACGCACCTGATTATTGGACAAGCGGAAACGATCAGCCACTTCCATGACAGCAGGTGCATTAAGGATGCGGCGAGGAAGATTGACAGACACACTTGGCTCTTTCGGCAGGGGGAACGCTAGTTCTGTCTCCGACTCTCCTGACATGCCAGTATCATCATTCTCCATGGCCTCATCTCCGGTTTCGTATGCACACTTTGAGGTTTGCGGCTCCTGGCGAGGACGTTTTCTTCCTTCCTGTAGCTTTCTTTTTACAGCGAAAACTTTATCGTTCCCGCTCATCGTTGCTACCCGAGGACCACGTTGATCGAGGTAGAAGTCAATGTCTTCTTTCTTGTCCTTGTCGGACAGCAGTCGATTCTTCTTTATATCTTCGACAGAGTCAGATGCTCCGATATCCCACAGCTTGTCCACACTGTCCGAAAACTTCTGCCGTTTTCCTCCGGCGTCAGTTTCTCGTTTTCTGCTCTTTTGGAGTAAGTGCCACTCTTTCCACAATGCCTCTAGCTTCCGTCGCAGTTGAGCTTTGTGATTGTTTTAATGCGGGCCATGTTCCAAAACTTTAAGACGTTGTTTACGGTTTCTTTGAATGCGTCTTTCCTGTTAACAGTGTACTGGATAACACTGAAGAAGTATTGCAAAACCTGCCGTGTTGTTGGCAATTTGCTACCACTGATGGAGGACGACGGTTGGCCAACTAAAAAAATTTCCGAGGCCGATCTTAGAGAAGGTAGCGATGTTATTTTCGCCTTTCCTTTTGATGACTCTCTATTTGTAGCTTCAAGAGTTCTTCCAGTTATGGTTGCCATCGATTTGTCCATGACAAAGGATGAGGAACTCAGACAGAATTTCAAAATGTTATGATCTGCAAAAAAATAAATAGGTTAGGTACCTAGCACAGGCATAGTGCATTTTCTAATTACCTATATACATTATACATTCCGCCCGGGTATGGTGACTCATTTTTTTGAAAAGTATAGGTGATCGTGGTTTTTCCCATTATTTGGCACTATACTAGCACATTGGTATTACCTGTATACAGGCACAACCTTTAAACTGTTAGTCGTATGACATTGGCAGGCACACCAAACGACTTCTCTCATTAAGAGGATTCAGAAAACATCCCTACTTAATGATTTATCTTGATTCAGTAAAAAGTTAAAAAGTACGCATTTTTAAAAAAAAACTAGTAATTTCAAGGTCGATGCGAGACCCCTAAATATTGATCAATTTTTGTAAAAATGGTACCAATGTGCTAGTATAGTGCCAAATAATGGGAAAAACCACGATCACCTATACTTTTCAAAAAAATTGAAAAGTGGGCCACCCTAAATTGTACATTTTAGCAGATTTAATTAGTTAAGAAAAGGTTTCCAATTTTATTGTGATGTTTGTTATTTCTATAAATTTATGACAAAAGTCATTTTAGCCATTTCACGAAATAACCAAGGTGGAATTTCAGCTTTTGCGTAATGGCTGAAGATTTTAATTATTTCGCGAAATGACCAAGTGAAACAGCCATTTCGCGAAATGACAAAGTTTCAGCCATTACGCGAAATGGCTGGTTGCACACTTTGACTGTAATATATATATATATATATATATGATGAATAAAACCACGAAGGGAAAAGAAACACAAAGGGGTGCTCAAGCGCTTTCGTCATTAGACGAAAGCGCTTGAGCACCCCTTTGTGTTTCTTTTCCCTTCGTGGTTTTATTCATCATAAATATTTTTCACGTGTCACTTTCGTGAAATAATTTTTCATATATATATATATATATATATATATATATATATATATATATATATATATATATATATATATATATATATATATATATATATGCATCTTCCTTCCCCCAAACAAATTTGTGAAATCGCCTAGCCCTTTTATGTCAGGAATACGACAATGGCTACTCGTATTATTGTATAATAAAGGTTAAGACAATTTAAGATAAATAGTTAATGATGATAATAATTATAATAATAATAATAACAATTATTATTATTATTCGTTGTTAGAGAAAATAATACTCATTTATTAGTCTGAAATCAGCTAATGTGACTGAATGGCCATATATATATATATATATATATATATATATATATATATATCAGGCGCGTGCGGTGAAGCTAGCGATCGGGTGCGCTGCTGCCAATATATATATATATATATATATGATAAATGAGGTAACTCCCACTTTTCATTTGCTCGTTCTCCCTCCTCATCTTGTGCGGAACGCTCTTCTACACAAACGTCGTTCTTTACATTAATTATACTGTGTGTTGTTTGCAGTTAAAATGTGTATATATATATATATATATATATATATATATATATATTATATATAATTTTATTATGCAAGAATTCTCAATAACGATGATATAAACTATAATAAATTATGACCTTAGTACGGTAGTAACGGTACTTACCAAATCTGGATGATGGGGTGGACACTGGATACGGTATACAGTATACTTAACTATTTATATGCGACAGCACGATTTTTATCGATATTTCAAATCGACCCTACGATTCTTAGTGGAATATTCATCTATTACTGAATCGTAGAATGATGGGTCAGATTTCATTTGGACTAATAACTCATTTTCGATGCTCATAAGGGCTAAATATTACAGCCTTTATTCGCCCATTGTACTTCTTAGATACGTTTTAATTCTACTCAAAGCCGAAAATGATATTTCTACTGGTGAAGTTGTAGAGGGAATGGTTAGTACTAGCTCTACGAGTTTTGAAGTTCAGGCATGCTTTCACTCAAGTTGTTCAGGCTCAAGAATTTTGCAATATGGCAGGGATATTGTACTTGAAATTCTTCAGATGAGTATAGGACACTTAGTTCATTTTTCAGTCTTATAAAATCAAAAGAGCCACTGTGTACCTCCGCAAAGGTTTTAAGAATTTTATCAGGGAATATGTGGCTAAATTTTAGAAAATTTTCGGGATTCAGATGTTCCAAAAGTTTCAACTGTGACAGCTTTCCAAACCGAGCAGTAAGTTGCATGCAAACCGTATCTATTTCTAAATAAAGTCTTTTCATTTCCAAATCTGGCCGATCAGTCTGTGCTAGCCTTATTCGTTTTGGTTCTGCATCAGCAGTCAATGGCATGCGATATTTCGCCTTTGCCACACAATCATCAAAGCCACTCCACATTTTCTGAAACTACGCTCAAACACTCCAGCGTATCCCAGGATATTTTTCGGCCAATACTAAGACAATATTTGTTAAGCCCCGCCCAGCACTTAAGGATCATATTCCATGCAATTACATTCTATGCTTAGAGCGTACTTGTAAGAAAGCACATGAGAAAACAAGGAAGTTTCACTTAATTCTACTTTGTATTGCTTAAGTATACTGAATAAATTATAAAATTCACTGGTATTTATAATAGCATTTTATCAATATTTAAAAAAATTAAAATTTTTAAATTTAATAAAAAAAATTGGGTACGCACTGTGTACCTTGCGTACCCAGTGTGCACGCCTATAATATATATATATATATATATATTATATATATATGTGTAGTGGTTAGCGTCGCTGACTACGAATCCATCGGCCCCGGGTTCGAGACCCGGTGACTGCAGCCGGCGCTCAGCAAAACCCAGCTCTTCATCCTTCTACACAATAGAGTGATTGGTAGATAAATGGGTACCCTGGGTGGCCTATACGCTGGGCTGCTGGTGGGGCGTGGTTCGGATTCCACGTTAAACTGTAGGTCTAAGGTGGAGTGAAAAGCTTGACCTTCGTCAGAATGAACAATTCGGGCGGAAGCTAACCAAAGGTTACCAAAGGTTACCAAAGGTATATATATATATGATACACATAGACCGTGCATGGAACAAGGAACTCTTCTAGGAAAATTAAATCCACTATAGTCCGAATAAGTAATGGTAAATGACAAATACTATAGTTTTTTCTTTTTCATGATGCTAGCCCGACGTGGGCAATCGCAAAGAGGTCCCAAAAATATAGCTTCCCTCACCAGCTAGCTGGTGAGATAGCTGGTGAGAGGAGCTATATTTTTGGGACATCTTTGCGAGTGACCCGTTGCCCACGTCGGGCTAGCATCATGAAAAAGAAAAACTGTAGTATTTGTCATTTACCATTACTTATTCGGACCATAGTGGATTTAATTTTCTTTGAAGAGTTCCTTGTTCTGTGCACGGTCTGTGTGTATCATAAAAAACCTCAGAGAACCATTCTGAGTTCATTCCCATATATATATATATATATATATTATATATATATATATATATATATATATCAAAGCTATTGACTTCTCCTTAGGGAAACGGAGCTTACAGATGAACAAAAGGACCAACACAACGGCAAACATTTTCATTTATTTTTTGTACTTCAGACGTTTCGACAAATCTTTTGTCATCATCAGTGAATTAAGTCTTAAAACCTTAAAACAAAAATAAAAAGTGAAAATTACATCAATACAATACTAAAACCATTAAAATTAAAACCTTAAAACAAAATGAAAATTGCATCAATACAAAATTAAAATCATTAAAATTACATCACTACAAAAAAATTAAAATTAAAATTAAATTAAATTACCTCAACAGGTAAATACACAATGTTTACATCAACCTCCATACTTGGCAAAACCTAAGAGAAAACTGTATGGTCAGTGGATTAGAAAGTATATGTCTATGAAAATCGGTTGGTTAGTTAAAAGAGCTGTAACTTGTAAAATGAACTATTATTGTTAATGGAGGGTTTGTTTCTATAGATGTACAGAGATTATAAAATTCGGAGTTCTGTGAGGTTATTGGATCTAGTTAAAATTTCAAACTGAGTTTTGTTAAGGGGATGGTTGTTTTCATTACTATGGTTTCTAATTGCGGATTGTGGTGGGCTACTGAGGGGACGGTTGGTACGGACTGACAAGCCCAAATGTTGAGAAAGGCGCACCTCCAGTTGGAGTTGGCTACTGCCAATATACGCAGCCTTACAGCTGTCGCACGTGTATTTGTAAACAACATTAGGGCATACAGTTTTGGGGAATTCATCTTTGAACTAGTTATGGGGAGTTATGGGGAGTTTAGTATTAAAAGTGTTATTTAAAAATTTCTTTAATTGGTTATCAAAAAGATTAGAAGGGTAGTAATTGTTAATAAAGTACTGTCTTAAAAATGTAAATTCTTCATTTAACGAAAAGTAATCCGAACAAATACGGTAACTTCTTGTTAATAACGTTACTATAGCACTAATCTTATATTTATAAAACATACAACTTAAATAATTGGTTCCCAAGCCAGTAAAAGTTTGTTTTCGAAATAGTGAAGTTTGGAACTTATTATGAGCCCGTTTAACTAAAATATCCAGGAAAGGTAAACTATTATTTGTTTCGTTTTCACGTGTACTTAATATTAATATGTTGCTGATTAAGATAATTAAGAAAAAGTTTTACGTGTGAAGGATGTTTAAATATTAAGAAAGTGTCATCCACGTATCTTCTGTAATATATGGGTTTAAAACTATTAGGACAACTTTTCAACCAAATTTCTTCGTAATGGCAAAGAAATGCATTTGCTAGTGTTGGGCTCAACGGGGAACCCATAGCTACCCCATCAATTTGGCTGTAAAGGTTGCTATTAAATAAGAACAGATTATCAAAACACACTATTTCGAGGTTTTTAAATTGAGTCTGAGTGAGGCCATTAATAAGAGTATTATCAGTAGTGAATAACTTGTTTTGTATGATATTTAATGTTTCTTTTAACGGGACATTAGTAAACAATGACGAGACATCAAAACTGGCCATAGTAAGAGAATCGGCATGATTGATCTCTTTTATCTCTTTCGCAAAATCAAACGAGTTGTTAATAGAATAATCATTAAAGGTGAGTTTTGAAAGCAAGGGAACGAAAAATTTGGCTAAGTTATAATTGAATGTACCATAGGCCGAAAGAATAGGTCTAAGTGGGAAATTTGCCTTATGGACTTTAGGTAAACCGTATAGAATTCCTGGATTAGAACCAGAAGCAAATAAAAAATTGTATGTATTGTCAGCAATAATATTACTATTTTTTAATTTACGCAAACACCTATTAAGTTTATCTTCGAGTTTTAGTAATTTAGACAAAACATTCTCTTTTACCCTTTTAAATTTAGACGTATCCGACAAAATTGTCTCCATTCTATTTATGTAAACTGCTGAATCAATCAACACTACTCCTTTACCCTTATCCGGTTTTGTAATGATGACAGAGTTATCCTTTTTCAAATTATTAAGAATTTTAAAATCTTGCTTATTAAAAACGGGGGAAAACACCTTATGGGGTTTAAAATTATAAAAATTCTTAAAAGAGATGCTCTCCACTTGTTTTACCAAGTTATGCCAAATTGATGGGGTAGCTATGGGTTCCCCGTTGAGCCCAACACCAGCAAATGCATTTCTTTGCCATTACGAAGAAATTTGGTTGAAAAGTTATCCTAATAGTTTTAAACCCATATATTACAGAAGATACGTGGATGACACTTTCTTAATATTTAAACATCCTTCACACGTAAAACTTTTTCTTAATTATCTTAATCAGCAACATAGTAATATTAACTACACATGTGAAAACGAAACAAATAATAGTTTACCTTTCCTGGATGTTTTAGTTAAACGGGCTCATAATAAGTTCCAAACTTCATTATTTCGAAAACAAACTTTTAATGGCTTGGGAACCAATTATTTAAGTTGTATGTTTTATAAATATAAGATTAGTGCTATAGTAACATTACTAACAAGAAGTTACCGTATTTGTTCGGATTACTTTTCGTTAAATGAAGAATTTACATTTTTAAGACAGTACTTTATTAACAATTACTACCCTTCTAATCTTTTTGATAACCAATTAAAGAAATTTTTAAATAACACTTTTAATACTAAACTCCCCATAACTACAGTACAAAAAGAAACCAGATATATTAAATTACCTTTTTATGGTTGTTTATCAATGTGTATTCGAGGTGAATTGTCCAAACTGCTCAAGTCTAGTTACCCCCAAATAAATTTTAGATTCGCCTTCGTCAACCCACTTAAATTATCAAATTTTTTAAAGTTCAAAGATGAATTCCCCAAAACTGTATGCCCTAATGTTGTTTACAAATACACGTGCGACAGCTGTAAGGCTGCGTATATTGGCAGTACCCAACTCCAACTGGAGGTGCGCCTTTCTCAACATTTGGGCTTGTCAGTCCGTACCAACCGTCCCCTCAGTAGCCCACCACAATCCGCAATTAGAAACCATAGTAATGAAAACAACCATCCCCTTCACAAAACTCAGTTTGAAATTTTAACTAGATCCAATAACCTCACAGAACTCCGAATTTTAGAATCTTTGTACATCTATAGAAACAAACCCTCCATTAACAATAATAGTTCATCTTACAAATTACAGCTCTTTTAACTAACCAACCGATTTTCATAGACATATACTTTCTAATCCACTGACCATACAGTTTTCTCTTAGGTTTTGCCAAGTATGGAGGTTGATGTAAACATTGTGTATTTACCTGTTGAGGTAATTTAATTTAATTTTAATTTTAATTTTTTTGTAGTGATGTAATTTTAATGATTTTAATTTTGTATTGATGCAATTTTCATTTTGTTTTAAGGTTTTAATTTTAATGGTTTTAATATTGTATTGATGTAATTTTCACTTTTTATTTTTGTTTTAAGGTTTTAAGACTTAATTCACTGATGATGACAAAAGATTTGTCGAAACGTCTGAAGTACAAAAAATAAATGAAAATGTTTGCCGTTGTGTTGGTCCTTTTGTTCATATATATATATATATATATATATATATATATATATATATATATATATCACGGGCGACGCCTGACTTTTGTGGATACTCAGGCTCAAACCTTTCAAGCAAATATATATATATATAATATATATATATATATATATATATATATATATATATATATATATATATACATATATGTATATATACACGCATATAAGGGGTTCCAAAAAACCTTAGCCCCCCATTTGCAGTTTACATGTTTACTTATATCGAAATAGTTTTTAGTGATTATAAAAATATATAAAATTCTTTATTTATTGCAAGTATTAAAATTACTCTAGCTGATAAAGTGATAATATAATGGCTTCTCAATTAATTGGTGATTCGGAGAGGCAACGTGTGATAGATCGCAGACGAGCAATAACATTTCGGGAAGCTCGTGATGCTGGAGCCACCTTTATAACACGTTCATGGGTTGCCAAAAAGTTGCGAAGAAGTGAGGACTTCGTCAAAAGAAATTGGAATAAAACTTTGGATGA
This sequence comes from Bathynomus jamesi, assembly GCA_023014485.1. NCBI lineage: Eukaryota > Metazoa > Arthropoda > Malacostraca > Isopoda > Cirolanidae > Bathynomus > Bathynomus jamesi. Next base: position 653,062 of record JAJOZX010000233.1, read on the forward strand.
ATGTGAAATAGATACTACCAAATCTGGATGCCCAAATTTGCTACTCTCTCAGGAAACAAAGGACATCATTGAAAGCGGTACGCGTAAGCGGAAAAACAGCTGTGCTAAACTTTCTAGAGAGATCGAAGTGTTGAGAGGAAAGATCGTTAGTGGTGAGATCATTCGACTGTACCGTCATAGGCAAGATTTAAAGCCTTGGCATGAACTTTCAAAGCCAAGAAAAACTCAACATCGATAACAGAATGTGGTTTGCCCATTATCTTGAAGATTGGGATGTGGATGATTTCATGCATTTAGCTGTCTCCGATGAATTTTTTGCTTACGTAACACGTCGGCCTAACTACCAAAATGATCGAGTGTGGGCCACAACACCAGATGAAATCGATGACAATGAACATTATCGCGAATTATTAAAAAGTCCAGACTGTGTTGGTGTGTTTGTTTTGTTCACTGTAAAGAAGCTCACGTGGGTGCTGAAGCCAAATGGTCAGAGTTGGGGTGGACAGTATTTTCGTGATATTACTCTATCCCAGCATGTCATTCCTTTTCTAAGAAACCGAAACAATGTTATGGATGTCGATCAGGTCACACTTCTGCACGATAAGGCCCCCTACTTTAAGGCATTAGCCACTCAACAGTTGTTGCGGAACCATGAGATCGATTTCTTTGGAAATGAAGAATGGCCAGGAAATTCTCCTGACCTGAACGTCTTTGAACACATTGAATCAGTTATGAAGGTCAAAGTTCAATGTCTCTTGTTTCAAGAACCTGCAGCATATCGATTTTCGGAGGATACAATGACGCAAAACATTGAAACCGTTTTAGCAAATTTGCGTAACGATCAAGATCTATTCACGTCACTTTTGGTAAGCTACCCAAAGTGAATTCAGGCTGTCTTGGAAGCCAATAGCGGGAACACCAAGTTTTAATTGTTTCTCATTAAATGCAGGATTAAATTCTCTTTTGTAAGGTATGTTTAGTTTTACTGTACCTCTAATGGTTTAGGCCATGGGCCGGGGGGCTAAGGTTTATTGGAGCCCCGTATATATATATATATATATATATGTATATACAGGGCGTCCCAAAAAAATGTATACACACTTTAACAGCTGATAGCTGAATTGATGTTTCTTTCTTTCCAAGTTAAACCCATTAGAATTAATAATGGCAGTCAGACTAAGCTTAGAACGAAGGAAATTCATTCTAAAATGCTACTGGAAGTGTGAAAACGCAGTTGAAGTGCAAAGACAGTTTAGGAGGGAGTTTCAAACAGATCCACCAACGCGACTTACCATCACTCGAATTAGAAATAAGTTTGAAGCCGATGGAACTGTTCAGAATGTCCACAAGAAGCGTTCCGGAAGACCACGGACATCGACAAGCCCCACAAAGCAAGAAAGAGTACTGGAAACGTATCACCAAAGTCCAAGAAAATCTGTGCGGCAAGCGAGTCGTGAGGTAGGAATTTCAGAATCGTCTGTCCAACGCATTTTGAAGCGCTGTCAATGGAAAAGTTACATTCCAAGATTAGTCCATGCTATTAATGAAGATGATCCGGACCGAAGAGTGGAGTATTGCGAGTGGTACTTGGCACGATGTGGATGTGGATTGGACGAAGGGGTTTCGTAGAATACCCTCCGCGTTCACCAGACCTCACACCACTAGACTTTTTTTTATGGGGATACTTAAAAGACAAAGTCTACGCTATAAAACCTGCAACAGTCGCTGAATTGAGAGCAGCCATTGAACGAGAATGCACACAAATACCAAACGAAATGTTTCGTGATGTTTGCGATTCCATTGCTTCGCGTTATCAGCAGTGCCTGGACCAGAACAGAACGGACGTCAGTTTGAAAACAGGCGTTGACAAAACAATTAAATAATGTCTGTAGATTCTATAGATTCTATTACATTTTGAAAATGAAATGTATTTTAATAAACACTGCCTTTATAAGTATTTAAAGTGTGTATACATTTTTTTGGGACGCCCTGTATATATATATATATATATATATATATATATATATATATATATATGTGTGTATGTATAATTAGCCATAATAATAATGAAAATATTTACTGTTGATGATGATTGTCCCCTACTATACTATACATATTTTACCGGATTCAAATATATTAGCTACCCATGGATTAGATAAATGTAATTTAAATGAATTTAATTATTTTTTTCTGGATCTATTTCGTAATACCAATATTAGAACAAAACAAAATTTGTTTATGAATTAACTGTATTTAAGCTAATTTTATTTTGTGTGTAATAGTTATTAATATATTAAGCCGAAACGATGAGGTCACGGTTGGCGTTAAAGAAATCTTTGCTCTTTGCCGGAAACTACAGTTCTTATATACAAAATATATATGTTGGTTTCATTTACTAGTGTATATATATATATATATATATATATATATACACACACACACACACATCTATCAGTAGAAGCCTGGTATTCAAGAAATGCATCTTCTGCACGAACGCTTCCAGAAAGATAAAACTAGCGGTGCCCCACGATCACGACGGAACGCGCCGGAACGCTGCGTAAAAAGTACTCGAATGTTTGTTTGTTTGTTTGTCTGGTTTTGTTTGTTTAAATATCCCTCATGATAAACCGTAAAGGAACCCAAGGAGTATATATTTTTTAACAACAATTTTAATTTTTTTTAATTTTTAATTTTTTTAATTTTTCATTTTTAAAATTTAAAAAAAAAATTCTCATGAAAGGCCATGAAAGACACCTTATAAAGGGGGCACCATTATGAAGGACGGTGAGGGGGAAATGTTCAAATTGATCCACTTTCCTCTCCCCAAACGCGGGCATGTCTGACACACTCAAAAATTCCTGGAGTATTGCGAATCGTTTCGCAATTGTCTTAAACTCGTTGCCACAATTCATCACGTGCTCGGACTTCTGTAACATAAACTAGGCTTTTCAAATGACCCCACAAGTAATAATCAAGAGGATTTAAATCTGGTGACCGAGGTGGCCACGGAATAGGACAACCGCGCCCTATCCACCTGTCAAGATACACAGCATCGAGTCATTCGCGCATTAAACGGGCGAAATGAGCTGGTGGACCATCATGCATGAACCACTAGCCCTGTTCAAAAATCAACTTTTTCTTATTTTCATAGGTTTCTGTACTTTTTCCCATGCTTTTTGACCTGAAAAGGCCGAAAACACAACCATTTTGACCTAGGTTGTTGGGAAGCATTGCCGCATGGAGCTTTAATTTTTCTTCCTTGAAATCGGCCAAAAGCACCAGTTCCGGGGTCCCTTGAATCATGTTTTCCACTATAACTTTTTATCTAAACAAGATAGAGCAACAAAATAGGCACCAAATTAAAGTGTTTTTAATCCTCTTTCTAACTTATACAATTATGATAGTCTTGGAACGAGAAATGGCACATTGGTACATACAATGATTTCAGAAATATCACAAAATTCGTTTTCTCACACTCAAGGCAGACAAGGCGCCTTATTCATGACACAAATTTGAGATTAACATTTTGTCACAAGTCTAATCGATCAAGAAGTGAAAGCATTACATGATGATTAATTTCATAATGACATTTACACAGTCAGTTGTTGAGAGTTTGTTTCTTGAAGCTGTCAAAGCGGCGTCTGTTGAACTCCACAGCTTGAAGGAGATAGTCCCTTTGCTTGGCATCTGTTGTTATGACATTTGCAAAGTCACTCATCATCTTGACACCACGTTCAGCAATGTCATTCACCGCTTTCAGATTCTTAACATAGTCCAACGCTTTTCTGTAGTCCTCATTCTGTGGCCAAGACGTGACAGGTTCCAGAAGCCACTCGGATCCAATGGTCAGTGTGTCCAGCAGGAAATGTGATTCTGGGCCAATGAGATCAACCAGGGTGGTCTTAGCTGTGACTCTCTGGAATAGAGGCTTTCCTGTTCTGAAGCTGTTTGGCTTCTCAGTGGCATGTAACTGGGCAGCAATGTCGTGCTTCAATGTGTCACTCAATCTACTGCTGAACAGGGCAAATGGCACGACTTCCTGCGTCAGGTACCATTTGTGGTTTTCCATCTTATTAAGTACTGCATCAGCAAGCTCTGGGTCAGTTTTCTTGTACTTCAACATGTCCTGGATTAGACTTAGATCATTCACGGGAGCATCTGCAGCAGACATTGACATCATCCATGCAGGAGTGTAGAACAGCGCAAGGAAGGTGTTGAGTCTTTCCAGCTTTGATACAGTGTCTTCGTCGTACTCAAGTTGATCTGCAAACATCAGCATTTTCATGGAGTACAGGTTTCTGGCCATCCATCTGGCCTGATGAATGGCGCCTGGTCGACTCCAGTGAATACCTCGAGGAGGCGTTCCTCCAAGAACAATGACTGTCAGTTCAGCCATTTCCCTGTAGTCGGCTCTTGGAAGCCTTTCTGCTGTTAGAATGTCTTGGAGTATTTCTTCACTGTTCTTGTTCTTCTTCTTTTCCTTCAGCCATTTGCTGTTGATAGCCAGCATCTTTGGGTTTTCCTTGGACAAGTCCGTCCAAACATCCTTCAGATGCTCAAACCAGGGATTATCTGGCCCCTTCACCTTCCCAAACAGCTTCTCCCAAACTGCTCCTACTAGGATTTCCAGGATGTGATGTCGACAGGCCAGATAAAACACCTTTTTGTTCAGCATTTTCTCTAGCAGTTTGGCAGCTCCTCTGTGAACTCCACTGTTACTGGATGTAGTGTCAAAAACAAGGGCAGTAACATTATCCGTAAGTTCCCATGTCTCCAGTAAATCCATTGAAGCCTCAGCCTGAGCTGTGCCAGAAGAATTGTCGATGACAGGTACTCCCAATAACTTTCCTTCAGTGTATGAAGGTGGACCAGACACTAGCACAGCTAAAGTCTCTGAGGTACTTCCAGGTTCACTGCCCAAGACATCTTTGAGCAACTTTCCATCCCAGTGTAAGGCAGCGTACTGTGGGGGGTTTTCACAAAACTTGGACATGTGACTCTGGCTGATATTATACCTGGACAGCATTCTGTTGCGACGTGTTGTTGAGGTTGAGATGACGAAGTTATCCAGATCAGCCCCTCCAGCTTTCAAGGTGGCAGAAACCATGGCAGTAACTTGATTGTCTGATAAACCAAGACGATCAGCTGTATTGCAGATGACATCACATTCCATGACCTTCCTTGGAAACGTCAAAGTCACACGAGTCAGTGTCTTGATGGTGAGAACATCCAGGACGAGGCTGATGGTAATCCATGTCCTCTGTGTTAGCGTCGTTGTCAGTTGAGTCACCCCAGGTAATGTCATCCACATGAACAACTGCCTCTTGTTCTGCTGCAGCTGTAAAATAGTACAACATGTTAAGACAGTAATTGTTAAGTACATGCTAAATATCGCAATGGAGTAAAACTTAAAACTTTTTGTAACGTTCAAAGTAATTAGTTTTACCTTGTTATTGTCTATGCTGCAGTCTTTCATTCCTCGCTGCTTGCTGCAGGGATCTTGTCTCAAAAATCTTGTCATGACCAGACGTATGACCTTTCCTCTCAGTCTTTTGGTCTTCGTAGAACCTGATATCCTCATCTTTCTTCTCTCTGGATAACAGTCTGTTGTTCTGTATTTCCTGGATTGCATCTGGAGCTCCTATATCGAACAGGCTGTCTAATTCCAGCACAAATGCTCCTCTTTTTCCTCTAGGGTTACTTGCTCTTCCTTTGCTTTTCACCAGAGCACGATGTTTCTCATGTAGTTTCATGAAGAGCTTCATTGCGTTGTACTTGGTCATTGTCTTGATCCTAGCCATCTACCAGAATGGGATGATAGATTCAACTGTTTCATATGCAAGGTCTTCAACCATGGGCCTCCCTGCATTTTCCGGTAAATTCTGAAGATTAAGGAAATACTGGAACGCCTGTCTGTTGGTGGGAAGCTGGGAACCACTGATAAAAGCTGAAGGGTATCCAACCAGGAAAGTTTCAGTGAGAGATCTGGTAGATGGCCCAGTTGACACCTGCCTGTGGACAGTACGTGGAGGTTCTGAGATATCGACTGTGCGCCCACGGAGCTCCCTCAGCTCCTTGCTTAATGCCATTGTGAAGTTGTAACTTGTAGATGGTTTTCTAGATTCTGATTGAGTTTCTGTTGTTTCCTGAAAAATGATAGATAATTATTATTATTATTATTATTATTATTATTAATTATTATTATTATTATTATTATTATTATTATTAATATTATTTATTAATTTTATGCTCTTTCATTTGATACCTAATTTGTTGCTCTATCTTGTTTAGATCAAAAGTTAAAGTGCAAAACATAATTCAAGGGACCCCGGAATTGGCGCTTTGGCCGATTTCAAGGCAGAAAATTTAAAGCTCCATGCGGCAATGCTTCCCAACATCCTAGGTCAAAATAGTTGTGATTTTCGGCTTTTTCAGGTCAAAAAGCATGGGAAAATGTACAGAAACCTATGAAAATAAGAAAAAGTTGATTTTTGAACAGGCCTAATGAACCACATTAGTCGTCGAGTTCTGATAGGCACATCTTCAAGTAGCACTGGCAAAGTCTGCTCAAGGAAACACCTATACGAATTTCCGTCCAGTCGCTGTGGTAGCAGATACGGGCCGATAAGATGATCTCCAATAATGCCAGCCCACACGTTGATTACAAAGAGCTCGAAACCTACGGATTTCTCGACCTATGTTTATATGGTGTTTCTTCTTTACTTTTGTCTCAAGAATACACCCTGCCATTTATGAAACACATTTATGCATCACCCTGTATTTAAACGTTTTCTATCGCATCTAGATTTTCAGAGACAGATCATGTGATTTTACAATTAAAACACAAATGAATTGTATTACATAAATGTTTTACTGGAACGAAACTACAATTGAAACTTTCATGTAACAAATGCAACAGTTTCTGCAAAAATGCAAGAAAGAAGAGTAAGTCAATTTGTAGGGAAATATTGTGTAATACTCGACTTTCTTTTGTATTCTATCTCACTTTTTCGTGAAGAAACCAGCAGTAGTTTCTCATCATTCTCGGATTCCATCTGCCCCGTTGTTCCACTACAGAAATATTATGATGGAAGCACTTTCGATGTTCACCGTTAACAGCACCCAGATTCTCAGGAAAAAAGTCTATGTGAGAGTGTAAGAAATTGATCTTTAGAAACATTCGGCAGCACATGTTTTTGTAGTCATCCAGAAGCTTTGACACTAATGCCCCATAGGCTTCTCCCTTTGTGTTTCACAAGAATACTCTTACAACTGCCCTGAATTCAATATCAGACAAATTCTTGTCAAAAGTTGAATCATTTATAATCTTACGAATCTGTGGTCCAACAAAAATTCCTGTTTTCAACCTGGCATCACTTAATTTCGAGAACTTATCCTTGCCTCTTATACTTGATGAGAATGAGAAGGATGGCCATATTTTCATGAGTCTAATTCATACTAACATAATGAGCTAATGGAATCGAAGGCCTCTTATTTCCGTTATGCCTTTAGAAAAAGTTTCGAAGAAAAACAGACGCCATTCATTGGAGTTATCCTCATAGACTAATTCATGCATAAGGCCATTGACATTTGTGCACATACAAATATAATCTTGTATTTCAAAGTACGTTGACAATACTGTGTTACGGCGTGTAAATACAGAAATTTGAGTACCTTCTGCCAGTAGATTCCACTGCTGTAACCTTGAACCAAGAAGTTCAGCTTGTTGCTTTGACAAGGTTAAATCACGTACCAGATCATTCAAATTTGGTTGATTTATTAAGTGTGGCATTCTGTCTTCTTTCTCCGATGATTTGTAAGCGTAATCTGAGGCTGAGAGTGTCTTCTTCAGCTGCTGTTGGCATATTTTTATGATATTGCTGTTCTTCCCAAGTTTTCGGTGGAGTTGGAATTGACAATTCCCCCTCATGAGGAACTGTCTTAATAGCAGAAGGCACACTAGTATATTGAATATTATGTTTGTTGTTAGAAAGGAACCCAACAATTTTCGTGATACAAAAGTAGCAGTCGCTGCTGTGATCCTTTGACTCTCTCCACACCACCGGGATAGCAAAAGGCATTAAACTGCGTTTTCCTCCTAGTCATTACCTGAAATATAACATATATGAGGAACCCGACGTTTGTCCTGCTCTCCAATTTTGCAACTGAAATAAAGATTTTTTTTTTTCATGAAAGGCCATGAAAGATACCTTATAAAGGGGGGACCGTCAAGGAGGACGGTGAAGGGGAATTTTTAAATTAATCCACTTTCCTATCCCGAAACGCGAGCATACTATTATTACTCCACTGACAATCACTGGTGCAAAGTGGGGAGGTATGCATTCAAGAAGTAGGAAGGAATTTCGAACATTTACTTTAATTAATGACGCAAATGTATCACACTGTGTATTTGTCATAAAATGTAAAAAATCTTTAGGAATTTAATTTTTCTGTCGTGTGCTATAGCTCGAAACCTACGACCTATGCTTGTACGGTATTTTTACTTTACTTTTTTCTCAAGAATACACCCTGCTATTTATGAAACACATTTATGCATCACCCTGTACATTTTTTAAACCAGAGGGGGTATTATCAGTAAAAATTATATAAATCAGTAACAATATATTTTTACATAAGAGACAAAAGATAAAATAAAATTTGCGAACCACCGAATTATTTTTTTAATTTGAAATACTAATTTGAAGACAATGAAGTGTATATATTGCCAAAAGTCATACGTTACACATGCCATGATGGAACATTATAAAGGAAAAGTAGGCAAAAATAGTTTTATGTAGAACTCAATAATTAGACGTGATAGAAAATTTCTGAACGCATCACTGTACTCAGCAAGATCAAATTAACAAAGTTTATTCTTACCAAAGAGCCAAAACCATTGTTTGTTGACTAGTGATTCATTGATACTGTATTTATTTTTCTGTTATTCAGTCATTGTAATTTGAGCATTATAATTTATTCATCTGCATTCTCCTATACCATTTGAACACTGTAATATTAAATAATTGTTAGATTCACTGGAGAACACGTCATCTATATCATTTTCATTGATTAATTGTACGAACCTTTACAAATTGCAATTACGAACAAAAGTGGTCCCTCACACACACACACACACACTCTATCTCTCTCTCTTTCTCTCTCTCTCTCTCTCTCTATATATATATATATATACACGCACACACAAATGTTTTCGATTGTTTGTATAAATTAAGTCGTACGGTAGGAAGCAAAGGATTCAGTTTTTACAAAGCACCACACGATCCACATATACTGCTGTATTTACATTTTTGAGGCGGAAAGGCGGGAGGCAACTGGTTTTTCCTATTTCATTTTCAGTTCTTTTTTTCAGCAGAAAGGGGTTTATCTCCAAAAACTAGATGTTGCATAAAACTATTTCTCAAACAATGAAAATATATAAAAATATTTTTTCAATTATTTTCTTTGCAGCTTTATGTTCTTGGACTAAAAAATCAAAGTTGATGGTGAAACATGAAAAAGTGAAAACTGTGCAGGACTTATGCATAGTAGCGTAGTATTTTAATCATTTCGAGAGACAGCGGAGCTTTTTCGAAATTTGGACTGCTTCCGATTTTTTGAAAAAAAGATTGAATGTAGATTTTTACGCTGATTTAAAAAATGTCAGTCTTTTTTATAGAGAAATGAGTTGTTCAAAAGCTATGTTTGTTATTGTAATTTTGTATTAGGTCAAAAACTATAACAATACAACTGAAAACTAATACAAAAGTTATTGTATTCTTTAGTAATATTGGCTTGTGTTACTACGTATTTGTGTGAATAGATTTCGACCGTTATTTTTCTGTCGCCACATGAATTCGGACAAGTAGGTGCCGGTGAGTTCCTGACTGTCTCTTATTCCTTCGTTTGGCTTTATTCCACATATATTCAACGCCTTGTGTTAGGTTCGGTTAGATTAAGTTATGTTATGTTAGGTTAGGTTAGGTTACTTACCACTCTTAAGTAGTTGTTGAAGTCTACAACTTTGTGGCCAATGTGACAAATCAATATATACATGCAAAAGATTTTTCTACAGTAACTATAGGTAAACTAGAGAGACAGCTGTTTTTGGGGGTAGAAAGTACGCAACCTCATTCCTAACTATTCCGAATGTTATTGCGCTAAAAAAAATTAATGAGTTAGATCAGGGTGATCCAACCATTGTGAGCCACAAGATTAATCTAATAGAGGTTGTGTACCACACATGCAAATTTAATGATAATATTATACCCCATATACTGTATAAATATATTAATATAAGTATAAGTATAAATTTGTTAGCTTTTACAAGGATCTATGGACCCTTTGTAAGCCACAGAAATTGTCCCGTTAGCCAGCCACATGTGGCTCGCAATATCTAAAGTCATATGACAGAGGAGACCTACGGCTTTAAGTTGGGATCCGAACCATGGGTCGCTACATAATCTGCACGCAAGACGGTCTCCCATTCAATTACAACTCAGATTCAATGAGGCTAAACTTCGCTGATCAATGGAAACGTTGTTGTTGTTGTTGTTTAGCCGATCAGCCCACGCAGGTAACCGTTCGCCCTCTCCGGAGTGGACAAGAGCTTCAGCGCACTAGTGATGTTGTGTTGTGTTCTATGTTGTGCTAGAGTGATACAGTCTGTCATAATGTGTTCAATTGTTTGTGGTGCGTCCTGGCACAGGTGGCAGGTGTCGTCTGTGGAGTTGTCTAGGCTGTGTTTATATGTCTGTAAGTTGGGGTGATGTCCACATCGGAATCGTGCTAAGTTAACTCGATACGATCTGCTCAGGCTGATCTCTGACCTGTTAATGGGGGGCAGCTTTTCACCTAGGACCGCATTCGGACAGAGTCTTGTCGGTGTTTTCTGGGTTAGGTGTGTGTGTGTGTGTGTGTGTGTGTGTGTGTTTTGTACTGTGTGATGTCTGTGGGCGTGGTATGGAATGGAGTATTTGGTTATAATATCTCTCTGGTGTTATCTTAATGGTGCGAGGGTGGGTGCATGATTGTACATGTAGTGGCAAGGGTGTTGTGGGTTAGTTGTCGCTGCTGCCATGAATTGTGTTCCCCTCATGTCTAAATGTTCCCTAACTTTCAGTATTTTTGTTTCTGTGTGCAGGTGTTCTATTGGTGTTGTTTGAGTGCATCCTGTAATGATACGAAGTGCGTTGTTTTGTATTGTCTGTACCATCTAGGACGTTTTGGCGCCGACATTTTGGCGCTGGACGTTGTGGCGCCGCCATTTGGGCGCCACCGTTTGGGCGCCGCCGTTTGGGCGCGGAGCCGGTTTGGCGCCGCCGTTAATTAGTATTAATTATTAAGTAGTAATACTTGGTTATTAACCTGAAGTGCTGTTTGTCTTTTCAGATAAGTTGTGTTGTTGCCCTTAATAGCATAAATGTCTGAAAATATATCAAGTAAGAAAGGGAAACAGAAGTTTTCACATAATGGATATTTGTATGTGTTTGATAAATGTAGCAAGCACGACCCTTCGTTACTTTTTTGGCGGTGCGAGCAAAAGCATCAATGTATTATAAGGTGTATATATAATATGGGTACTTTTCCGTTATCTGCCCCATTGACGATTGGTTAGGTTCAGTCATGATATTTTCGTTAAAACTAACAAAAATATCACAACTTAACCTAACCAATCGTCACTGCCCGGTTAGGTCAACTGTACGCCCTTGACGATTGGTTAGGTTAAGTCGTGATATTTTCGTTAGTTTTAACAAAAATATCACGACTTAACCTAACCAATCGTCAAGGGGGCAGATAACGGAAAAGTACCCATATTATATATATATACCTTATAATACACGGACTCTTTTGCTCGCACCGCCAAAAAAGTAACGAAGGGTCGCGCTTGCTACATTTATCAAACACATACAAATATCCATTATGTGAAAACTTCTGTTTCCCTTTCTTACTTGATATATTTTCAGACATTTATGCCATTAAGGGCAACAACACAACTTATCTGAAAAGACAGACAGCACTTCAGGTTAATAACCAAGTATTACTACTTAATACTTAATACTAATTAACGGCGGCGCCAAACCGGCTCCGCGCCCAAACGGTGGCGCCAAAACGGCGGCGCCAAAACGTCGGCGCCAGAACGTCGGCGCCAAAACGTCCCATTCCGTCGTCTGTAAGGTGTTATGTGTGTGTTTGAGATAATGGGTGCCCAGTATGGGCTAGCATAGTCCATAACTGAGCGAATATATTGTTTGTATGTGAGTGATGTTGTTTCTTGCTGGTGTCCAAAGTTTGTGCCTGTTAGTACCCTAAGCGTGTTAAGTCTTGACGTACATTTGTTTTTAATATCCTGAATGTGGTTTGCTAAAGATAATGATGTGTTGTATGTGACCCCAAGTATTTTGGTCCTGTGAGTATGTGGAATGTTGGTGTTATTTAGCGTAAGCTGTGGAGTTATCTGGTGTTCTTTTGTGTTGCTTGTAAGCAAGGTGATGGTTGATTTTGTGGGCGCTACTTTGAGTCTATTGTGTGTGAGCCAGTCTTGTATACTGTTTATGTATGTTTGTAGGTTATTTGTAGCGGTATCGATGTTGTTGTGGGTGGATGTTAGAGTGATGTCATCTGCATATGATGATAAGGTAGTCTTGTTATCTATGGGTGTTGGAATGTCATGCATGTATAAGTTGAAGAGTGTTGGTGAGAGAACAGAGCCTTGAGGGACTCCGTTCGGAAAAAGCTTGTTTTTGGTTGACTTGCCATTAAATGTGACATGTAAGTATCTTCCTGAAGGATAGTTGCTCAGCCACCTTTTGGGGTTATTGTGCATGTTTGTGTTGAGTATTTTGTTTATGAGAAGGAAGCGTGGGATAGCATCAAATGCTTTACTAATGTTTATTGTTGCTAATAGTGTACGTTGAGCTGGTCGTCTGGAGTTGATGCCATCCATGATGTGCTGTGTGAGGTTAGTGAGTAATGTCGTGATTGAGTGGTGAGGTCTGAATCCAGGTTGAGTAGGCGATAGTGGTATGTGTGGGTTGGTGATTTATAAGATTAGTCTTTATGTTACTTTGGAAGGTGTGCATAGTAAAGTAATGGGTCTATATGAAGCTGGTTCTGTTGGATTTTTGTTTGGTTTCAGTAGTGTAATAATTTTACCTTCTTTCCATATGTCAGGAATAATACAGTGTTGGTATGAATATGTGCTGATATTTGTGAGAGCTAGTATTCCCTGTGGGCCCAAGTGTTTAAGGTGTATGTTAGATATGTTGTCTGGTCCAGTAGCCTTCGAATTCTTAATGTTTTTGATGATCTTGGTGCTCTGGTCTGTATTGAAAGGTGTAATGGTCGTGTCGAGTCTGTAGGTTTTCTTGTGTCTGGCTGTTTGTCTGTCTGCGTGTTTCTGGTTGTTGTCTCTGTTTAAGTGACCTATCTTTGCATAGTGATTAACTAGAATGTTAGCTCATTGTGTATATGTTGGGATATTATTTTGGCTGCGACAGATAGCCGCGAGTGAGGTGTGAATGCCGCTGTTAGAGTGGGTAATGCTGTTTATAGTCTTTTATAGCCTGGATGTATCTATGGAGTGGTTTAGTGTTGTTATGAATTCCCTAAATGTTTGTTTGTTTTTCTTTGAGTTTGTTGTTTATTTCTGTGTTGAGCTGTTATATCTGCTGTTTTATGGCTTCTGTGTGTGGTGTTTGTGTGTTATGTTTGAGGTTGTTACGTTGCCTTATGAGGTGAACTATTTCTCTTGTGTAATTTGGGTTGTATTTCCTAATGTTGCCATTGGGTATGTATTTTTTTGCATTATTGATGATCTGATTAAATGTCGTGAGTGTTGTATTGATGTTTATGATGGGTGTGCTGTTTAATGTAGTGAATTGTTCCTCACTCTGTATTTTGAACTGTTCTCAATCAGCTTTCTTGTAATTTCTGTAATTGTGCCTAAGGCTGTTGGGGCAGAGTGTAGAACGTGTTGTAATGATGGGCAGGTGGTCTGATGACATGATGACAGTTGTTTTTCTGTTCTCCAGTGTGTATGTGTTGCTAGTGAGGGGGAACAGAACGTTATGTCTGGGGATGAGTTTGAGTATCCTGCTTGATGTAGTATGTGTGTATGTTCTTCTGTATTGTTAAGAATGAAGAGGCTGTTTAGTTGTGTGGCTATGTTGGCGCCTCTGGTGTTGCTTTGGTTGTGCAGGTACCAACTAGTGTATTTAGCGTTGAAGTCTCCTCCTAAGATGATATTGGTGAGAGAGGCCAGATTGTGTAACTGTGGATTGTAATTGGCTGGCACCTGAGGTGAACTATCTGGTGGGATGTAAATGTTGATAAGTGTAGTGTTGTATTTTGCTCGTGTTTTAATGCTAACTGCCTATATTTCTGTCGTGTTATCTGCTTGGAAACGTTGTTGATAACATTGGCTACGTCGTAGCCAGAATAAAAACGAAAAAATAAATTGAAAATATGTAAAATTTCCTATTTCGGCCTTTATTGGCCCACAGAAAATCAGAATGGCGTTATTGTTCCGGAGCCTCCTTGTCACCTGAAAAAGTGCAGATTCGTTGCAGATTAATTTTAGTTAATTATGCATTTATTTAAGTACTCAAATCCGGTTCACGTTCGCATTTCAACATGTAAATAATTTCATTTCATACAAACAATTTTGAACAGAAAGTGAGAGTATATCATTTACCGATACTTTAAGCTCACGAGCCACTTACGTTCTGAGTGCAGCTTCACAAATTTGGACTTATTCACTTTGGATGTGAAGCTCAAAATTTTGATGGCTTTGGTACTTCCGTTAAAATATACTTTCACAGGCTTTTCCTCGATTTCACAAGTGTATGAAATATTGTACGTCCGTGGCTTAACTAGATATAGATAGATAATCGTTGAGGTACTCTTTTAGTGTATTCAGATTAAGAGAATAACGTGAGTTAATTTTATTTTAACAAAGAGTAATTTTTTTTTCCACACCCATGACCCCTGATTAGCCGAAAGTTGATGACGTGAGAAATTCCTACCACCAACCGACCTACAGTACACCTAATCTGGGAATACGATTCACCCTGATTAGTATCACGTATGAAAGGGTGTACCTTTAGAAGTTTAGACTATAAAAAATAGGGTAGCCGTAAAACTGTATTAGCCAAGAAAAAAAAGGACTGATTTATAGATAAATTTATGTACCATCTTAAAGTGTAGATTTTGGCGTGTCAAATTTTTAAGTTGATTAAAAAAATGTGTAATTTTTTTTTAAATCAAACTAAAGTCCGATGATAAATAAGTATATTTAAATGCTTTTGACGATATCATGTCTTTTAGCCATTTAAACGGATTGATGTTATTCCCTCGATTTCCATTAATCTTTGTTAACTAACGTACACTCACGGAAAAACGTTCCACAAAGAAAAAATGAGAGAAAATTTTAGAAAATTTTAAAAACTCAGAAAAAATTATAATTAGTGGAAAAATAGCCAAACGCCACGCACTCCCTTTCTGGGGGACATTGAATACATACGGGCCTTTCTACACACACACACACATACAAGGAAATAGATTGTTATTAATTGCTAAATGATAAAGAATAAAATAATAGTATGAATATTATAAATGCTTCATATATTGTTTCTCAACAATTAAAATGTAAATATGATATGCAATTCATATCAAAACAAAAAAAGTGTACTCTCACATAGATTTTATGGGTTCACTTCACTTTGGGGAGGAAGAGTGAATTAATCATTTTCAGGGAATGTGTAAACATATATTTTTGTATTGTGAAAGGTAGAACCTATTTGCATTTTAATTTTGCCAAAACAATACATAACACTTTTTTTTCTTGAAGGGATGAACAAATATTCAGGATCGACTGGTATTCGACCGTTTGGCAGCATCCCGCCACAATTTGAAAATTTTTATGGTACGCATTTATCTACCAACCAAAGGAAAGATGAAAACTGGGCGAGTATCTATATTATAATGGAGGTAACCAAAAAAAACCATAGAAAAGAACGCAATCATGAAAATCTTAAGCTTCACATTTGAGCTCATTGTATCAAGATTTGTGAAGCTTTAGATGTTCATGGCTGCGTTCTTTTCTATAGTTTTATTGACCAAATAATTGAACCGACAGTAATTGGGAAGGCAGCCATGGAAATCTTGAGTTTCACAGTGTGTCAAGAAGATTTGTGAAGCTTAAGATTTTCATGACTATAGTTTTATTGACAAAATAATTGAACCCCCAGTAATTGGGGGGCCGTAGGCTCTCCAGTTACTGTCAGTTCAATTATTTGGTTAATAAAACTATAGAAAAGAAGGCAATCATGAAAATCTTAAGCTTCACATTTGAGCTCATTGTATCAAGATTTGTGAAGCTTTAGATTTCCATGGCTGCGTTCTTTTCTATAGTTTTATTGACCAAATAATTGAACCGACAGTAATTGGGGCGCTGCAGGCACCCCAATTACTGAGGCCCAAGGTGAGAAGGATAGGAATGATGTTCAAAATAAAATACGCCGTAGGCCCACAATTCGATTCGGTTTGGGCCGAATGCCCAAGTACCGCAGATCTAGCGAAATCGGGGCGTAGCGCCGATCTTTTGCTGAAAGTCCTGACAGAAAGAAATGAAAAGGGAGTAGTTGTTGACAATTATGTCTACAAGGAGATTCTTCAGTAATGAAATAAAGATAAGTTTATGATGAAGTGTTCTTTTTTATATTTTATAACAGGAAATAATACCTTGAGGTAAGAAAATTCATTTCCCAGATGAAGTAATTGGCCGAGGGCTCCAAGCCTTCCGCAGGAAATAGCAAAAACCGCCCGTAGGGCGGTATTTTTGCTAGTATATATAAATAAAGCCAATCCGAATTACGCAGGGAAAGGGTTAAAACTTTTGCAATTATTGCTAAAGTAGAAGTGAAATAAAAAGTTTAAAATTTTCTCGCAGAGCATTGTTTCGACCATACGCCTATTCGAGCAGCTCGTAGAAACATTGCCAAGTAAACAGAGGGTCAGTGTACTGACGAGGTTACCGTACGTTCTTCATCACCACTGGAAACAACAACAACACCTTATTTGGCAAATAAGGTACAAAAAGAAATGAAAGTATTAAACAGTACATTTTGACCAAAAATAATAAGAAACTGATAGGAAGGAGCTAAAAACCTCAACGTATGTCGACAGTTAGCAGCTGACGAGGAAGCTTCTAACAGTGGCTGTATCCTCCAGCGCGGGACACGTCAACGCGAAGAAGAGGCGACGTCAAACCGAAACATCAACGCGCTGGTGGCCAAACTTCCTCAAATCTCCGTGCAGCGGGCTGTCTACGGTTGGCCAGACTGGCAGTCGACGGCCTGTTGCGTGGCACGGTCAGAGTGCCGATCGGCTCCCAGGGCCAGATCTATACCAGCGTGCTATTTTTTTTCATTTACGGGGAGCAATTGCGTGCTCCCCGGACTACTCTTACTCTCCGGCGACATTAAGACTAATCCAGGCCCCTACAACTTACACGTGTCACCATACACAAAGACATAGACACACTAGGACCATGAGACACATACAGAAGCATAATATTAACATGTTACAGTACAAAGTAGATGGCCTCACAAAAAAATCATGCAGCTTAGGGAATTCGTACACAAACAAAACATTCACATAGCACTTATACAACAAACAAAACTAAAACGCACACACAAAACACCCACCATCCCTGACTTCATGGCGATCCGTCAAGATCGTACTGGGGGTCACAGGGATGGACTCATCATTTACATACGTAAAAGCATTAGCTACACTGATGCCACCCAAAACATTACAAACACAATCCAAGCAGATAACACGATAGAAATACAGGCAGTTAACATTAAAACACGCGCAAAATACATCACCATACTCATCAACATTTACATCTCACCAGATAGTTCACCTCAGGTGCCAGGCAATTACAATCCACAGTTACACAATCTGACCTCTCTCTCTAATGTCACCTTAGGAGGAGACTTCAACGCTAAAGACACTAGTTGGTACCTGCACAACCAAAGCAACACCAGAGGCGCCAACATAGCCGCACAACTAAACAGTCTCTTCATTCTTAACAATACAGAAGAACATACACACATACCACATCAAGCAGGATACTTAAACTCATCCCCAGACATAACGTTCTGTTCCCCATCACTAACAACACATACACACTGGAGAACAGAAAACAACTGTCATCAGACCACCTGCTCATCATCATTACAACACGTTCTACACTCTGCCCCAACAGCCTTAGGCACAATTACAGAAATTACAAGAAAGCTGATTGGGAACAGTTCAAAATACAGACTGAGGAACAATTCACCACATTAAACAGCACACCCATCATAAACAGCAATACAACACTCAAGACATTTAATCAGATCATCAATAATGCAAAAAAATACATACCCAATGGCAAAATTAGGAAATACAACCCAAATTACACTACAGAAATAGCCCACCTCATAAGGTAACGTAACAACCTCAAACATAACACACAAACACCACACACAGAAGCCATAAAACAGCAGATATAACAGCTCAACACAGAAATAAACAACAAACTCAAAGAAAAACAAACAGAAACATTTAGGGAATTCATAACAACATTAAACCACTCCACAGATACATCCAGGCTATAAAAGACTATAAACAGCATTACCCACTCTAACAGCGGCATTCACATCTCACCCGCGGCTATCTGTCGCAGCCAAAATAACATCCCAACATATACACAACAAGCTAACGTTGTAGTTAATCACTGCACAAAGCTAAGTCACTTAAACAGAGACAACAACCAGAAACACGCAGACAGACAAACAGCCAGACACAAGAAAACCTACAGACTCGACACGACCATTACACCCTTCAATACAGACCAGACCACCAAGATCATCAAAAACATTAAGAATTCGAAGGCTACTGAACCAGACAACATATCTAACATACACCTTAAACACTTGGGCCCACAGTGAATACTGGCTCTCACAAACATCAGCGCATATTCATACCAACACTGTATTATTCCTGACATAAGGAAACAAGGTAAAATTATTACACTACTGAAACCAAACAAAAATCCAACAGAACCAGCTTCATATAGACCCATTACTTTACTATGCACACCTTCCAAAGTAACAGAAAGTCTAATCTTACAAATCACCAACCCACACATACCACTATCGCCTACTCAACATAGATTCAGACCTCACCACTCAACCACGACATTACTAAATAACCTCACGCAACATTTCATGGATGGCATCAACTCCAGACGACCAGCTCAACGTACACTATTAGCAACAACAGACATTAGTAAAGCATTTGATGCTATCCCACGCTTCCCTCTCATAAACAAAATACTCAACACAAACATGCACAATAACACGAAAAGTTGGCTGAGCAACTATATATCTTTCAAGAAGATACTCATATGTCACATTTAATGGCAAGTCATCCAAAAACAAGCTTTTTCCGAACGGGGTCCCTCAAGGCTCTGTTCTCTCACCAACACTATTCAACTTATACATTCATGACATTTCAACACCCATAGATAACAAGCTTACCTTATCATCATATGCAGATGACATCACTCTAACATCCCACAACAACATCAACACCCGCTACAAATAACATACAAACATACATAAACAGTATACAAGACTGGCTCACACACAATAGACTCAAAGTAGCGCCCACAAAATCAACCATCACCTTGCTTACAAGCAACATAAAAGAACACCAGATAACTCCACAGATTACACTAAACAACACCAACATTTCACACACTCACTGGACCAAAATACTTGGGGTCACATGTAACACATCATTATCTTTGCAAACCACATTCAGGACATTAAAAACAAATGTACGTCAAGACTTAACACGCATAGGGTACTAACAGGCACAAACTTTGGACACCAACAGGAAACAACGTCACTCATGTACCAACAATATATTCGCTCAGTTATGGACTATGCTATCCCACGCTGGGCACCCATTATCTCAAACACACACATAAACACCTTACAGACAATACAAACCAACACACTTCGTATCATTAAAAGATGTACTCAAATAACACCAATAGCACACCTGCACACAGAAACAAAAATACTGAAAGTTAGGGAACATCTAGATATGAGGGGAACACAATTCATGGCAGCAGCGACAACTAATCCACAACACCTTTGCCACTACATGTACAATCATGCACCAACACCTCGCACCATTAAGGTAACACCAGAGAGACATTATAACCAAATACTCCATTCCATACCACGCCCCACAGATATCACACAGTACAGAAAACACACACACACACACACACACACACACACAACCCACAAAGCACTGACACGACTCGGTCCGAATGCGGTCCTAGGTGCGAAGCCGCCACCCATTGACAGGTCAGAGACCAGCTTCAGCAGATCGGATCGAGTTAACTTAGCACGATTCCGATGTGGACATCACCCCAACTTACAGACATATAAACACAGACTAGAAAACTCCACAGACGACACCTGCCACCTGTGCCAGGACACACCACAAACAACTGAACACATTATGACAGACTGTACCGCTCTAGCACAGCATAGAACACAACACAACATCATTAGTGCGCTGAACCTCTGGTCCACTCCGGAGAGGGCGATCGGTTACCTGCGTGCCGCCGGCTCGCTCGATCAGAGTGAGCTGATCGGCTAACCAACAACAACAACAACAACAACAACACCGTTATCATAGTGTAAAGAACATTAAAATCCATAATCATTGTTCATGCTGGTTTCGTCATTTTGTGTGTATATATATATATATATACCTTCAACTGCAAAGAACACGCAGTATAAATAACGTAAAGAAACGACGCTTGTATAGGAGATATTCCGCGCAAGACGAGAGAGAGAGAACGGAACAAATGAAAAAATGAGGTAACCACCTGGGAATCGAACCCGGGATCTTCCGATTGCCGGTCAGACGCGATACCATTACACCATGGCCCTCACTCTTCCAAACGCCGTAATTCTTCTACATACTCGCAGAAACCAATGCCCCAAGGGGGCACCTCCCGCATGCCGTAACATTATATACCTTCAACTGCAAAGAACACGCGCAGTATAAATAACGTAAAGAAACGACGCTTGTATAGGAGATATTCCGCGCAAGACGAGAGAGAGAGAACGGAACAAATGAAAAAATGAGGTAACCACCTGGGAATCGAACCCGGGATCTTCCGATTGCCGGTCAGACGCGATACCATTACACCATGGCCCTCACTCTTCCAAACGCCGTAATTCTTCTACATACTCGCAGAAACCAATGCCCCATGGGGGCACCTCCCGCATGCCGTAACATTATATACCTTCAACTGCAAAGAACACGCAGTATAAATAACGTAAAGAAACGACGCTTGTATAGGAGATATTCCGCGCAAGACGAGAGAGAGAGAACGGAACAAATGAAAAATGAGGTAACCACCTGGGAATCGAACCCGGGATCTTCCGATTGCCGATCAGACGCGATACCATTACACCATGGCCCTCACTCTTCCAAACGCCGTAATTCTTCTACATACTCGCAGAAACCAATGCCCCAAGGGGGCACCTCCCGCATGCCGTAACATTATATACCTTCAACTGCAAAGAACACGCAGTATAAATAACGTAAAGAAACGACGCTTGTGTAGGAGATATTCCGCGCAAGACGAGAGAGAGAGAACGGAACAAATGAAAAAATGAGGTAACCACCTGGGAATCGAACCCGGGATCTTCCGATTGCCGGTCAGACGCGATACCATTACACCATGGCCCTCACTCTTCCAAACGCCGTAATTCTTCTACATACTCGCAGAAACCAATGCCCCAAGGGGGCACCTCCCGCATGCCGTAACATTATATACCTTCAACTGCAAAGAACACGCAGTATAAATAACGTAAAGAAACGACGCTTGTATAGGAGATATTCCGCGCAAGACGAGAGAGAGAGAACGGAACAAATGAAAAAATGAGGTAACCACCTGGGAATCGAACCCGGGATCTTCCGATTGCCGGTCAGACGTGATACCATTACACCATGGCCCTCACTCTTCCAAACGCCGTAATTCTTCTACATACTCGCAGAAACCAATGCCCCAAGGGGGCACCTCCCGCATGCCGTAACATTATATACCTTCAACTGCAAAGAACACGCAGTATAAATAACGTAAAGAAACGACGCTTGTATAGGATTACGGCGTTTGGAAGAGTGAGGGCCATGGTGTAATGGTATCGCGTCTGACCGGCAATCGGAAGATCCCGGGTTCGATTCCCAGGTGGTTACCTCATTTTTTCATTTGTTCCGTTCTCTCTCTCTCGTCTTGCGCGGAATATCTCCTATACAAGCGTCGTTTCTTTACGTTATTTATACTGCGTGTTCTTTGCAGTTGAAGGTATATAATGTTACGGCATGCGGGAGGTGCCCCCTTGGGGCATTGGTTTCTGCGAGTATGTAGAAGAATTACGGCGTTTGGAAGAGTGAGGGCCATGGTGTAATGGTATCGCGTCTGACCGGCAATCGGAAGATCCCGGGTTCGATTCCCAGGTGGTTACCTCATTTTTTCATTTGTTCCGTTCTCTCTCTCTCGTCTTGCGCGGAATATCTCCTATACAAGCGTCGTTTCTTTACGTTTTATATATATATATATTAGGGTGTCACTAGGTAATAGGGGGGAAAATTAAACGATGGATATTTTCCTATGACACCCCCTAAAATTGTTCCATTTGGTGTAAAACATACGGAAGAGAAATTTGGTCCTGATTGGTCATCATTTAAGGTCGCCCTCGTCACTGAAAACAAGACCCATTTGTTGACGTCAACAAGCTGTTCAGTGTTCACAGCTTGGGCCGAACCAGATAATAAAAAACAAGGCAATTTGGTGAAATAACGAAAGTAAGACACTTAAAAAAGCAAAGAATACAAACAGTTTATTATATAATCAAAATAGAAGACATAATTTGGCGAATAATGGTACAAAATGGAGAAGCAACAAAAGCAAAACTTTGAGAAATAAAATACATATACAGTAGCAGAATAATTGGTGCTCATACGCTGATCAGTGATTAGTTCTTTCGCGTCCTCACTAATGCTGATTTGTTCGGAACTGGGTGTTGCTTTCTGTGGTCAGTGACAACTTGAACGAGGAACTGGAGCTGTTCTTCTTTCACTGTCAACTTTCCGTTCAGCTCCTTCACCAGAGCCACGGCCCGTTCTGCTCTGTCGTTCACCACTGCAAGTTTGGAGACCACATCCCGAGCTTGCACGTATTCAGAGTTTGACGTCCATGAACTGGGATGGTGGAGCAGAAAGCAATCTGGCAACTGAAGTTTTGAGAAGAATCCTCGGGTGTTCTTTGTGATCAGTTGCTCCAGTCCTTTGCTGTCACTGAGGAACATAGTATCAAGAACCAAAGGTCGTTTTGGCGGCATGTGAGGGGCTTCTTGATCTAACGCTGCAACCATGCTGCACTTCACTTCCATCGATATCCTCTCATCAAAGAACGCCAGACCCACTCCTCCTCCGAATGGTACCACAGGTGCGCAGACAGCTTCTTGGTGGTACCATCAGAGATCTTCTTGTGCGGGTATCGAAGGAGCGTCCTCATCAATTCCCAATCATTCAGCGGAGCTTCGATGGACAGATGAGCTGTTGCCCACGCTTTCATGTAAACTAGAACAGAAAAGAGGCAGATATCTCGAATTCCGCGTTCCTCAGTGTTCGTCAGTTTAAACTGTCTTCGGAAGAGCCAGATCTTGATGGCATAGAGCCCCTTAGCCATCCATCTCGCCCGGTGCATAGCACCAGGGGCGCGGAAGTTTAGTCCCTTGTATGGAACTCCTCCAAGAAAGATGACGGAAAGATCGAGGAATTCCTGATAGTCATCACGAACTTGAAGTGCTTGTGATTTTGCAAACTCAATGAGCTCCGTTCTATGCTTAAAAATAGCTGCTTTGGTGAACGCATCTGTGTCCGCAGTTTGGAACTGTTGCTGGTCAATGCGGGTCCAATAATCATGGAAGCGCTTGAAAAGCAGAATTTCTGGACCGGTAGATACTGAATCTAGCGATGCTGCGAATGCCGCCTGTAGCACCAACTCCAGTACATGATGTCTGCACGCGCAGTGTAACAGGTCACGTCCAACTTTTTCTTCCAGAAGAACACAAGTTCCTCCACGGTGGCCTGTGTTTGTCGCGGTTGTGTCGAAACACATAGATTTGACATGATCGGTCACTCCCCATTCATTCAGGCAATCTATGATGGCATTTGTTTGTGCCAGCGCGGTTCCTGACAGAAGTTTTGGCACCCCGAGGAGCTGCTCTGTCCCGGAGCCAGATACAAGAATAGGTAAGCGGTCAACATATTCTCGTGACGTCAGATCTTGCATGAGTTTTCCGTCCCAGTGAACAGTCAACGGACTATTGCCTTGGAACTCGCTCTTCAGTTGCCGAGCCTTAAGGGTACGGAATTTTTCACGCTGACGATGAATGGATCCACGATTGATGTTGTAGTCGCTAGCATCATGCCCTAAGCTGGAAGCTGCCTCAAACAGCAGATATGTGGCCTTTCTTGACGAGAGTTGCGTGCGATCAAGCGCTGCCGCCAATTCCGATGTCATGATGTTCTTCGTTGCTCTTTGTTTAGACGCTAACGAACCACCACATGCTCCTTTTTCTTCGCTATCATCTGAGCTGGAGGATGAGGACTCCAAAACCGCTTCGTTGGATACTGCCTCCATTTCAGCTGCTGATCGCTTTCTTCGTTTCTCCTCTTCCTCCCGACGTCGAGTACAATCTTTGACTTGGCGCTGATGGGTCATGTCCAAACCTGCCATTGAACCTGGACGTCCTTTCTGGCGCTGCTGCTGAAGAAACTCCCAATCCTCTGGGTACTTGACCAATTTCTCACAATCAGCGTGGGCGATGTCAAAGAGACGATCGAGGCGTTCAATGAATTCTTTTTCTTTCGTCTTGTGTGAATCGCTCGTCCTTGAGGCGTGTTTTTTGAGTCCTTTCCACTCCTCGAAGACTTTATCCAGTTTGCTGACGCAGTGTGTCTCGAGTCTGGTTGGAATGTGAGCTTTCTCCCAGAAGGACATCATTGCTCGAAGTGACTTCCTCAACGCGTCACGTATTGTCATTTTCTTTTCATGGTGAAGGTAAAGGAAGTAACCGAATGCTTGCCTGTAGGAAGGAAGCTTGCATCCTTTCACCTCATCAACCGCTGCACCTAATAGGTATATACACTTCCGGGTTTCCATCACCAGAAATCACGTAGCTGAAATGAGAAACGGTGAATCGTTAAGTATTGTTCACTTTATTTCTCAGATATTCAGACACACACAGATACACACACACATATATAGAGATATATAGATATCTAATGAACGATTATGGAGACGCCGCGCAAGCATTAAACTTTGGAAGGCGGGGGCGACCTTTTATAGTTATTCAAATAAAAAGATTTTTCAGTCACCATGTTTTTTTACCAATGGAATAGATTCGCGGGGTGTCAGCATGAAAATTTCAAACTTTGCATTTAAGTGACACCCTAATATATATATATATATATATATTAGGGTGTTCCATTTTTCACTTTTTTTAAAAACGTCAATGTCCATACTTTTTTTCTTGTTAGAACTGGTCCACTGAATGCAACCATATCAAAAGAAAATATTTTTATGAATGTTAGGGGTCCCCCCACCAACCCTCGAAACATTTTGCGCTCTCGGAATGCAAAAATTGGCATTTTGGGGAGTACATTTGACACTGAGGAGCCAATTATTTATACAACACCTACATATTTGAATGAATAAGTACTTATAATTAATATTCTTTCATTACAGTAGGTCTAAATTAAGGGCAAATATTTTTAGGTAGGCTCCCTGTTTATTTACTCTATATTTCCAATAAATTATTATTTATTATATATTTTTATTATGTAGTTTTATGCAGTATTGTTAATAATTTAGGTAATATATCAATTTATATTTTTCAGTTTTATGAAAAAAAATTGTGGAGATAACATAGTACTGTTATTTTACTGCCCTCTCGTGGCGTTTCTGCTCAATACAGTGTTTTTGTTGTCAGTTGTTGTCCTGTAGAAGTGCTGTGTGTTTGTAGGCTCACAACAGTACTTTAGATATGGCTAGTAGTAAGCCAGTGCTCAGAAAAGATATAACAACTTATGATTCAATATTAGGTAAACTCAAAGATGATATACATACTGAAGAAGGCTGCATGCTTCCAACAAATGGTGATGTCACAATATATTTTTTCTTTCTGAGAAGACAACAAATCAATCAGAGAAATGTCTCAAAGGAGGAAAATATAAAAATTGTTTTACGAAAAGTTAGATGTATTTGGAATAAGGCAGACATTCCCTCGAAAGACATCGCTAAACATAAATCACCAAGAATGATGATACTTGATTTAATAAATAAACATGATAACTTGATTAAACATAGAAATAGAAAAAAATATGAGTGCGAAAAGCAAAATTTCTTGGATCATATGAATAAATTACTCGACATTTCGACCCAAAATGCTGTTGAAGAAATTCGAAAGGATTCAATGAAATCTACAGATCAGAAGACTGAAGATATCGCATTTTTAGAAGATGAGCGAGGTGAGAGGAAATACCGTTTGGGTCCAATTGACAAAGCATACGTTGCAAAGGTGTTCAGAAAACAGGCCAGGATTCGTGAAGAGAAAAATCGAACAATGAAAGAACAACAACGCCAATCTTTAGGAAAAAAAGGTAAGGGTGAAGAGCGCGAAGATACATTTGACAGTGATTCAGGAGATGACGCGGCAGATGAAGACTTCTCTCCCAAGCCAGGTCCATCAAAGAAGGCTGTAAACGTGCTTAAGTCAAAACTAATATCAAATACAGCAGATCGCCTAGGCCTTTCATTACGACAACGCAGTGGCTTTGCTTTAGTAGTTGCAGCAGAGTGTGGGAAAAATATTGCAGAACTGAGTATTTCAAAAAGTACGGCAGGTCGAGCAGCTAAAACAACAAGGAAAATAAAGGCAGAATCCATCAGAGAGGAATTTATTGCTCCTGAATATGTTTTGATTCACTGGGACAGCAAAATGATTGGTGATCTATCAAATGAGAAAGAAGAGAGAGAGATTGGCGATTCTTGTTACTGGAGGTAGGGATGTAGAAAAGTTACTCTTCGTGCCGAAAATCGAAAATACAACAGGACTGACACAAGCATCAGCAGTTGTAGAGTCTATGTTTAGCTGGAAATTGGAGAATAATGTGTATGGCATGGTTTTTGATACCACTGCTTCCAATTCTGGCTGGGTAAAAGGAGCTTGCATAAAAGGAGAAGACCTATTCGTGAAAAAATTGTTTTGTATGGCCTGCCGTCATCACATGGCTGAGATAATTTTATCGGCTGTCTGTTTGAAAATATTTGGTAAGACGACTTCTCCAGTAAATGAAGATTTCAAGAAATTCAAAGAAAACGATTGGAAGAATATTGACACCAAACAACCTCATAAGCATCTTGAAATAAAAGATCGATATCTGCGGAATTTAAAAGAGGAAAACATCAAATATATGAAAGATGTCCTTAACAATAAAAGGAGTCTTCCCCGAGATGACTATAGGGAAGTTGCTGAAACAACACTTCTGATTCTTGACGTAGTCCCTTCACGAGGAACGCACTGGATGAAGCCTGGGGCATTTCATCACTCAAGATGGATGGCAGCTATACTTTATATACATAAAATGTATGCTTTCTGCAGTCAAGTTGGGTTTGACTCAATGACCATTTATAAGTTTGAAAGGATGTATATCTTTACGACACTTTTCTATGGAAAGTATTGGCTTTCGCGCACAAACGCAGTTGATGCCCCTGAAAATGATCTTGACTTTTACAGGGAATGGTTCGCTACAAGCAAATATACAGTGATATCGCTGAAACAGCTTTAAACACTTTTAAAGGTCATTATTGGTACCTAACTGAGGAACTTACACCAATGGCTCTCTTTGGTTCTTTGAGCAATGAAGATAAGAGCATGATGGCAAAAGAACTATTACATTCTGTCCATCCTAAAGACTTTCATATAGGCCAACCTGTCTTCCCCATTTTGAAAGAGAATGTTAAGCTCCACCGACTTATTGGTTCCAAGTCTTCGTTTTTCTT
Source organism: Bathynomus jamesi (assembly GCA_023014485.1). Classification (NCBI taxonomy): domain Eukaryota; kingdom Metazoa; phylum Arthropoda; class Malacostraca; order Isopoda; family Cirolanidae; genus Bathynomus; species Bathynomus jamesi. Next base: position 681,278 of record JAJOZX010000233.1, read on the forward strand.
TCGCCAACTAGACTCAACAGGCGACTGACTTAAAAAGCCTGTTCTTATGTTAGAAAGTGATGAAGATTATATCAGGATGAAGAATATAATTTCTTTTGCAAAAGTTGTTAATGATACGGCGGAGCGGGGAGTTAAATTGATGCAAGATTTCTATGGCATATGCAAGGATGAGAATGAAATTGAGGAACTTCTACAGGCTGTTAAAGAAAACAGGCGTATGATCCCTGTTGTTTCAAAGAAAATATTAATCAATATGACAAAAAGAGAAAAGACTAGTTAGGCCTAAGTAATATACCATTCTAATGTTGTGTTTCTTTTTAGTTGTACAGGGTGGGCGGAAAGTAGCTCCCTATTTTGGATTGGTAAAAAAATACGTTTATTATCCATTTATTTCAGAAGAAATAATATGAAAAGGTAGGCATACATGGTAGGTTTTCTCTAAAATTCAATGTGGGCTCCAACTCTTTCCACCAGCTTCTGGAGCCGCCCAGGAATGGCGTCCACTGACTTTAGCAGGAACTCCGGCGGGATGGAGGACATGACTTCCCGAATTCGGTCCTCCAGTTCTTCCAATGTCCTCGGTTTGGTGCGGTAGACTTCTTCCTTTACCCACCCCCAAAGAAAGAAGTCGCACGGTGTCAAGTCGGGGCTCCTGGCTGGCCATTGATGTGGACCACGACGACCCATCCAACGCCCAGGGAAGTGGGCATCCAGCCACTCACGGACAACAAGAGCGAAGTGCGGAGGGGCGTCATCTTGCATAAATATCAGATCGTCGATGTTCTCCCATGTGCTGACAACCGGCCAGACCTCGTTTCGCAACATAGCAAGGTACCGCTCAGCATTCATGGTGTTGCGCAGAAGGAACGGGCCCACAACCTGATCTGAGGTCATACCACACCACACCGTTACACTGAACCGATTCTGCCGTTTTTCAGCGGTAACCGTGCGACTTCTTTCTTTGGGGGTGGGTAAAGGAAGAAGTCTACCGCACCAAACAGAGGACATTGGAAGAACTGGAGGACCGAATTCGGGAAGTCATGTCCTCCATCCCGCCGGAGTTCCTGCTAAAGTCAGTGGACGCCATTCCTAGGCGGCTCCAGAAGCTGGTGGAAAGAGTTGGAGCCCACATTGAATTTTAGAGAAAACCTACCATGTATGCCTACCTTTTCATATTATTTTTTCTGAAATAAATGGATAATATACGTATTTTTTTACCAATCCAAAATAGGGAGCTACTTTCCGCCCACCCTGTATATTGGAAAACTATATATTTTCTATTTTATTAACTTTATTCCTTTTTTCTTGTAAAAGTATATTTTGATTTATGCAGTGATTAAAAAAAAAAAAAAACCGATGGGGCTTTGCAAATTTCTGTATTTGCAAAGTTGTTCCCACTTTGATAGCATAAGTTGAATTTATCTTTGTTCGATTTTTCATCCTATCTTATCAAAGCCCATCGCCGTGGAGCTGCATTGGGATGATGCTCTATGAGTGGCGGTAACCCTCGTGTTAAAAATAAGATATTAGAAATAACTTTCAAATAATTTTGGTAAAAATTACTCATGATTTTTTCATGAGGTACATTTTCGTGGTAAAAAGTTCCTGTAATGAATCGATTTTGATGTACAAATTCTTTTTCATTTATTAAACACTTCCGATGGGTGTTTTAATATTAGGTGCATGAATGTAGCTATCATTTTGTACCAAATATGTAGGTGTTTTATAAGTAATTGGCTCCTCATTGTCAAATGTACTCCCCAAAATGCAAATTTTTGCATTCCGAGAGCGCAAAATATTTCGAGGTGGGTGGGGAGACCCCTAAAATTCAGAAAAAGATTTTCTTTTGATATGGTTGTATTCAGAGATGGGCAAGATCACCAACTTTGGTGATCTTGAAGATCAAGATCAGATCACCAGAAAAATGTGATCTTGAAGATCAAGATCAGATCACCAGAAAAATGTGATCTTGAAGATCCAGATCAAGATCGTGATCTTGAAGATCACTTTTCAAGATCACCTTTTTAAGATCACTTTTATATGAATTGAAAAAAGTTGTACTCTTGTAGAGTAAACAAAAACAAATTATTTTGTTAATCACTCCTGAAAAGTATCACTCCTAATACTCCCCTGAGGGCTGAGGCAATACAAGCATCGCATCCTACCCATGTCACCTGATCTAAACCACGGGGATTGACGATTCCCCTTTCAGTTTTTCAGGTGGTAAACTTAAAACTTAGTATTATCATAACTTATCAGCAAAGAAAAAACTATTAAATGACCTACATATAGTTTTTAGTTCTATTTTCTCAATTCTCATTTCACCAGGTCCATAACCCATATCAATGAATGGTCAGCATATATAAGTAAACATTTTTTACATAGAATTTAATTTTACAGTTTTACTGCAGTACGCAATTAATGACAATATAAGGGTAAAAACCGCAAGTTAAGAGTGTTAATTTAATGTTCAACCGCTGTAAACATTTGTTTTCAGCAAAACCAATTGTTCAAAGTTACCATCCGAGAGACGACTTCGTTTGGGGCTATGAACCATGCCAGCAAACGAAACAACCGTTCCACTGGTGCAGAGGAAGGTAGCGTGGTGTTATACCTCTTGAAGATCTTCTTTATAGCAGGATACCTATCTAAAGAGTTGAGTGCCTTACTGGTGTCCTGCAAATAATTGAGGACTTCCAAGTCTTCCTTGTTGTTAGGAGCAGAGAATGAGCCGTCCATAGTTCTGAAGAAATCGTCTTCAGATGATGAGTCTGAGTTCACCGAACTATTACCACTGCTGTCAGAATTACAATTTCTTACAGCCATTTGCAGCTTGTCTTTTACTTGAGACTTGATTGCTTCATGATCGCCGAAATTAGGCCCTTGCAACAATGATATCCATCTAAGTTTGAAATACGGATGAGATACTGAGGCCAAAACGGCATCAGTTACCTCGGGGCTCAACGACAAAAAATGACCAAATCTGGCATTGAAGCCAGAGACGACTGCTGCCAGTAATGGCATGCAGTGTCTCAAGCGCAGGTCGTTTGGTTGGATAGGCTCCAATCTTGCGAGGGCATCTTGAGTCACTAGGACTGTTGGAAGAAGACAACCGTAGTAGCATTCTTTCTCTGCCTGTAATTTGTTGAGGGCTGCTGCAATTGGTTTTAGAACAGACAAATATTCTGAAATAAATTCCAATTCATTGTCTTTGAGGATGGGTAGATTCAGTTCTTCAAGAGCTACATTCACGTCGTTATGTTTATATATTTGGCTTAATGAGTCGTACATTGAGTTCCATCGGGTGACGCATGGGTACCTAAATTGGACGCCAGTTATTTCCTGTATTTTTTCTGCTGACTTGGGTTTACCAGCAGCATTCCACAGCGCCGAACATTTTCCCATTGCAGAATGCTTTATCTTCTTTAGTCCAGGTGAATTCAGTCCTTTATCTGCATCAGTTGTTGCTACCAAGTTCAATGTGTGGGAGGCACATCGAATATGGGATGATAGTTTCACTGACTCCTCTCCATGCTCTCCTGAATGTTCAGGAAAGTTGCTGATGATAACCTCTTCATCTGAATCTTTTTCATCATCATCTTCATCTGCATCATCTTCATCAATGTCGTCAGTACGATTCTGAACACGAACACCGAACTCTTTAAAGCATTTCACCATGTTCGATGCATTGTCGGTGACTGTAGATACAACTTTTCTATAAGATAAACCATGCTCCGAGTTGATCCTGTCCAATATTCCAGCAATTTTATCAAAGCTATGTGTTCCACGAAATCTTCGGCATGCCAGTGCAGCTGATCCTCGCGACAAGTCATCATTGATCTGTAATGTAAGAATATAAAATCAATGTTTGTATGAACATTTTTTTAAGCTTAATTTAATAATATTGGTTAGACACGCACCAGCTAAACTGCGCCACCAAACATTGAAGAGAAGAACTATGTGATATAAAGGAGGCAATTCAGCGATGAGTCGCCTACCATACCACCACATCATGATGACCCATCCCATAAGAGCAAAATGTGGAAGAGTCCATATTCACAGCCTGTGAATATGGACTCTTCCACATTTTGCTGTGAATCAGACACAATGACAGATGACAGAATCAGTGAATTAGTGTGAAATTACTGTGAATCACAGCAAAATGAAGACTCACCAAATTAATGAATGAGGAACACATGTCGAATAATTGAAAAGATTATACTATAAGTCTATCAGACTATCAGTCTATCACCAATGGTCAATTTATCAATTATATAAAAATAATACACTAAATCAATAGCATACCCAATGCGCAGTGACTCCCATGAAACTGCGGTGATTAGTTGACCATATGTCGCATGTAACACACACATGGTCAACTGCTGCCAGTTTTGCTTGTATGTCTTCCTTCATTGTACTGGTTGTTGTTGCAAGAGATCTAGCCAGGGTGCGTCTAGATGGCACCTGAACAGCCGGGTTGACGTCTGAAAAAAATATTTAAAAATTAAAACAAATACAATAGATTAGCTATGGAAAAAATATCAAAATATTTAGCTAGGCTAGCGATAGTCTAATGTTCATACAAATAATATGATTAATTATTTTAATCAGATATTAGCTATGGAAAAAATAGCAAAATATTTGAGCTATACTAACATGAAAGAAGATCCTTAAATTCATGTAGTTCAACTAGGCTCAATGGTAGGAGCCCATTAGCCACAAGCGAGAGAATCTTCTTTTCAAGGATATCCTTGCATATTGGTGGTCCTGGTTTTTGCTTGGAAATGTGGAACATGCTTAGTGTTGACTGCTTGGCAATTTTGGCAGGGCCAGCATTGCTGCCGCTGGCATCTTCTTCTTTAGCTGGACGCTTGCGAGATTTCTTCTCCGATTCATATTCACCCAAAAGATCCGAATGTAGTTTCTGCACAAGAAAATAAATTATTATCATGCGGAGAGACTTCTTGAACACCCTGTATAATATTTATCAGAGTATCAAACTTCTAGTTGAAATTAATACTTAACAAGATTCTAAAATTTTGTTATCTTTAACTAAAATTATTTTCACCATGATCAGTGCATTTTTATCCTATGTTAAATTGAAAGCCGAATTTCGTCCTTCAGTAACTAAATAGGAGAAATTACAGACATGGATCAGACAGAGAGAAAGACAGATACACCTGGCGTTTTATTATAGTTGGATATCGGCAGTTTTTAATGTAGTTACTAGTCCATAATCTATTAATATCTGAAGTGCACAATATATTCAAATGGACGTCTATGTAAATGTAGCATTAGTCTTGTATGGCACCAGTCACTTAAAATATGACTTGAACCATTATGTTAATGTTGCTACTTACTACTTAGTTACTAAGTAGTACTAACCCTGAGGTGCCTCAGAAGATTGCTTGTTGAGTCGAGGCCAGCAGACAGAATTGTAGTTTTCTTTGTACACTGCCTACAAATAACTTTGATACTGTTTCCAGTTTTTTCGACAATTTGAAAATATTTTCCGTTCAATAGCACAGATTGATCCTTATTACCAACATTGTTATCTAAATATATTGAATACTGTTCTGGTGACAACCTAGAATATTTGGTTCCCTTGGGAGCCTGTTGAAGTTGTAAAATTGCACTCATTATTAAAAAATTCAATCTGTAAATAAAATATGTTTAGAATTAATTTATTATGAATACGGACCTATAGGCTATATTTTATGCCTATATATAATAATATATAAATAGAACACTTTTAACATAATTGCACAGTAAATTACACTTTTTACGAGCCTAAATTCCACAGCAACTACACCTTCCATGAGCCCACGCATGACGCAAGTCACCCAACTAACAGAAAACATAAACAGTCGGTGTTGAACAAAGTTGCCACCAGATGTCGCTTGGACAAAAAACAAATGACATTCGCATAGCGGCATATTTAAGAATCTGAAATTAAAAGTGATCTTGAAGTCTAAAGTGATCTTCAAGATCAAGATCACAAGAAATAAAGTGATCTTAGATCAAGATCAAGATCACCATAATAAAAGTGATCTTCAAGATCAAGATCAGATCACGATCTTGATCTTCAAGATCACGATCTGATCTTGAAGATCAAGATCGTGCCCATCTCTGGTTGTATTCAGTGGACCAGTTCTAACAAGAAAAAGTATGGACATTGACATTTTTAAAAAAGTGAAAAATGGGACACCCTAATATATATATATATATATATATATATATATATATATATATATATATATATATATATATATATATATAATATATATATATATATATATAGCGACGGAGACTCCTTCAAATATTTTCGGTATTTCCGCACAACCACGACTAAGATGACGTCACATCACGACAATTCCCTCAAGCACTCTTTCTGCTTTGAACGTCAGACCTCAACCTCGTTATAAGGACTCCTGGGCACGACCCCCTCGATTTCTCTCCTCTCAAGAGAATCCTCAGTGACACGCCTGATCCCATCATGTAAACATCGTTGTGCATCCCCATTTGTCCTGGTGTCATTCACCTAATTTTATATAAAGCTTTTCATTACCTCGCGCGTTATTAATACTAGTACAGTTCCCGCCGCTTCACTGACGGTTAGACAGGCTAAACTACAAAAAAAGAACCCAGCCGTGAAAATTTTGAGCTTCACATTGTGTCAACATTTCTGAATCTGATATCTCCCAAAACCTCCTCACCCCCATTCATACAACTTGGGGGCTAACCCCCTCCCCCATTACCCCCACCCCTTCCCATTACCCCACCCATCCCCCATTACCCCCACCCCCACCCTTCCCCCATTGCTAAACTACAGAAAAGAACACAGTCATGAAAATCTTGAGCTTCACATTGCCGCCCGTAATACAATTTCTGAATTTTTTTTACAATTTCTGAATTTTTTTCTCATAATTTTTTCACAATTTCTGAAAGTGCGACGGACAGACGGACAGACGGACAGACAGACGGACAGACGGACAGCTCTCTTATTATAGTATAGATTGAAGTCATTATTATATTGAAGTCATTAATCAAGTGCACATTTCATTTCAACTGAACTTGCATTCAACAACTGCAACTTTTATTTCTGTCTCATTCATAAATCATTTATTTCGTTTAATAAAGGAAGAAAATTCATTCTACTGATTTTCTTTAATTAATAACATCATTTGGTCTGCAAAGACCTGGTGACTCTAACCTCAAGCAATCATAATCACTAACCATAAACAATTAACATTATTATCATAATTATTATAGTGTCAACGAGGCATTTTATATATATATATATGAAAATGAAAATGAAAAGGTTTATTGGCAAATCATAGTCCATATGACAAATATTAATAATACAATGACAGTTCACATACTAAGGATAGAAATATATACAGGGTGTACATAAAGTCAGGATCTATTTTTGTGAAGCACTTGGAAATTATATGGAAGTCAATCATAAAATGATAAAGTGGTAACATTTATTAAATAATTAAGAGTAGGATTCGACGTGACGCCCATCAGTATCCCTGCACAGCTCAAATCGTTCCGCAGCATTTCTAAACACATTCTGGAGCATTTGCGGGGTTATGTTATCTGCAGCAGTTCGTATACGTGTACGTAAGTTTTCAAGACTCGTAATCTTCGTCTGATAGACGTGCGATTTGATAAAGCCCCATGCAAAGAAATCTAAAGGGGTTAAATCTGGTGATCTCGCTGGCCAAGGTCTGTTGCTTCCGCGTCCGATACAGCGATTTGGAAAACGTCCATTTAGATAATCCTGAACAATTTTCGCATAGTGACAAGGAGCACACCATGTTGATAGACGACGGGGATAGGATTGTTAGTACCGTCGTCTATCAACATGATGGTGCTCCTTGTCACTATGCGAAAATTGTTCAGGATTATCTAAATGGACGTTTTCCAAATCGCTGGATCGGACGCGGAAGCAACAGACCTTGGCCAGCGAGATCACCAGATTTAACCCCTTTAGATTTCTTTACATGGGGCTTTATCAAATCGCACGTCTATCAGACGAAGATTACGAGTCTTGAAAACTTACGTACACGTATACGAACTGCTGCAGATAACATAACCCGCAAATGCTCCAGAATGTGTTTAGAAATGCTGCGGAACGATTTGAGCTGTGCAGGGATACTGATGGGCGTCACGTCGAATCCTACTCTTAATTATTTAATAAATGTTACCACTTTATCATTTTATGATTGAATTCCATATAATTTCCAAGTGCTTCACAAAAATAGATCCTGACTTTATGTACACCCTGTATAATTAATGAGAAATAATACAATAATGTCTGAGTTAAGTGGAGCTACAGACAAACGTTTCGTACCATGAATTCCATAACTTAGAAGACAAACGGCAGGACTCATGGCTAGCTTGGATAATCGGGTTGGTTGATTTTTTAATTCTTTGCATTAGACTGTATTGAGCACATCTTGTTACCTCCGGGAAGCTCGGGGCATTGCGGGTAGCAAACATTTGCGAAGCTGAACATCTCGGGGGTAATTTATGTAGGAGTCTAAAAGACCTGTTGTACAACAAATTTAGGGTTCTGCCAGAATATTTTTTATAATTCACCCAGAGTTGCTGTCCGTATATATTACTGCAGAAAGTATGAAAGAGAGCGTCTTTAGCTTCACTTGTACAGAACCGGAAGTTCCTTATAGTGACTCAATCTCGAAGCCTTTGTGCTAAAGCGAATATGTTTTCTTATATCTGAGTCATCACTCAAGGAGCTGGTGACAGTTTGACCCAAATACTTAAACTCTTGTACTTCTCGATTACTTCACCTCTCATTTTAAAATTTAAACCTAATTTCAGCTGGTTGATTACAGCTTTTAAGATGGAATTGCATAACCTTAGTTTTTGTGACATTAAAAATAATATTATGTTTCTGCGTATATACTTCGCAGACTTTTAGTAGTCGATCCAGACCTTTAACAGAGGGACTTATTAACACCATATCATCGGCATAAACTAAGTTATTTATCCTTGTGTTATTTGTACAACATCCCACTGTTGCCTCATTAAGTGAAGCAATTAATCCATCAATATACACATTAAACAGCATACCTTACCTCTCCTCACAAGAGGAGCCAAAACATTTGGATGGTATATTGCCCCACCTAACGGTAAAAGATTGGTGGGAATACAAAAATTTCAATAAATTTAATATGTACATAGGAACTTTCCTGTCTTCTAGTTTTCGAAATAAAATATTGTGTTTCACTCTATACTGTGCATTAGTTAATCTAGGAGACAGCTCTAAATAGTTGAATTACTGTCAGTGTATTTAGATATAATTTCCTTAAGTACATACATACATACACAGGTCAGTTGAGTGGGACCTTTTAAAACCAAACTGATTAGTTGTCCATAGGTAATCATTTAATCGGAGTAACAAGAGTTTTTCTAGTAGTTTCGAGAAGCAGGAGCGACAGCAATAGGCCTGTAATTATTGCTGGATAGAATGTCTCCATACTTATTTCTGATCAGGGGCAAGATATATACCCTCATGAACTCTGCAGTATGGTGTCTCACTTTTGGACTTTTCTTGGAAAGTTATGGTGCTTACCTCTTATATTGTGACAAATTGACCAAAAACCATGAATAAATGAAAACAAAGACAATCGGGTAATATTTAGGGTCCACGCCCCCCATTTGAAAAATAAGCCCCCTATTCACAAAAAAAATGGTGATTTTTGAAGATATTTTTGGTCATAGTTTCCTTACTAATCATCGTATTTCAAAAGTTTGCTACCAAAATGTAGAGAATAACGGTATCCTCTTCTTATTGTGAACGTTTTAAAACTATTTTAGTTGTATACGGTGCTGATATTTGAGTGGACCTTATGAAATATTTCCCTCTGTTTACATTTCTATAACATTTATTTACAGTATTTCCAGGTTTTACCTACAAAAAGTATGCAAATATAACCAAATGTATGATAAATTTGGTTTTCTTTCAGAATTCTATTATAGATTTGCTTAATTTCATAGTTTATTAAAATTAGTCAATAGTCATGGCTAATAGTAAGCCAATATTAAGAACAGACCTAAAAAGATATGATCTTTATTGGGAAAGTTAGTGGAAGACATATGCGCAAGAGAAGGAAGCATGCTTCCAACGAATAGTGAAGTTCTCAGTCACTTTTTCTTCTTGAGAAGGGATCAAATGAAAAGCGACAATGTGTCAAAGGAAGAAAATATTTTGAGAGTATTAGATAAGGTAGAAAAGGTGTGGATTATGGCTGGCATACCATCAAAATCCGTTAGAAAGCAGAAAGGACCCCAAAAAATGTGGGATGTGATAAAAGAGCATGAGAAGTTGGGTAAAAATATAAAGAAGAAATGTTATGAAACCCAAAAAACATCTTTTCTGTTCGTTTAGATAACTTATTTGATATATCAACTGAAAATGTATGTAATGAGATCCAAAATGATACATTGAGAACTATACAACAGAAGAATGAGGAGCTTCGCTTTTTGGAAGATCAGCGAAGTGCTAGAATATATTCTCTGGGTCCGATCGATAAAGCTTATGTAGCCAAACTGATCAAAAAGACTGCTAGAATAGAAGATGAAGGACGAAAAAAATTGAAAGAAAAAGAGCGAAAGGCATTAGAAGAAGAGACACACAAACTTGAATCATCTGAAGGCGAGTCAGTGGACTCAAGTAATGGTGAAGATGATTTTACTCCGAGCCCAGGCCCATCTAAACGTCCTAAGTTACTACAGTCAACATTAATATCTAATACAGCTGATTGTTTAGGACTTTCATTCGGACAACGCTTGACATTTGCATCTGTGGTAGCAGCTGAATGTGGGTTAGATTTAAAAGAGATGTCATTATCGAAAAGTACTTCTGCGCGAACTGCGAAGAAGTCGAGGAAAGCTACTGCTGACACTATTAAAGAGTCGTTCAACCCACCTCAATATTGTGTAGTCCACTGGGACAGCAAAATGATACTGAATGTTTCAGGAGGAAAGCAAGATCGATTGGCAATACTTATATCGGGAGAGAATGTTGAGAAACTTCTCTCGATACCCGATATCGTTGTCTCAACTGGATAGACACAAGCTTATACTGTTTTTAGCACAATCCAAGAATGGAAATTACAGGATAAGGTTTACGGAATGGTATTCGATACTACTTCATCCAATACTGGCTGGATAAAAGGGGCTTGTAAAGTACTGGAAGACCTCTTTGGAAAAAAATTATTATGGATTGCTTGTCGCCACTATATGGCAGAACGAGTTTTGTCAGCAGTGTATCTAAAGGTATTTGGAAAATCTACTTCACCCGAAAACGAATCTTTCAAGACCTTTAGAGATGTTATATGGGAGAAGCTAGATACTAAGCAACCCTTCAAACAGCTATCTATCAATGACAGACATCTCAAGGACCTGAAAAAAAAGCGTCATAGATTTTATGACAGATTTGCTCAAAGATAACCAGAGCCTTCCCAGGGATGATTACAAAGAGGTAGCTGAAACAACTATGCTCGTTTTAGGAGAAATTCCTGCCAGCGAAATACACTGGACCAAGCCAGGAGCTCTCCATCACGCCAGATGGATGGCTGTCATATTGTATACGAATAAGATGGTAGCATTTTCAGACCAAGCCGGATATGATAATGTTACAATAAAAAAGCTGGAAAGAGTATGCTTGTTTACATCGCTGATCTACTCCAAGTACTGGCTATCAGTCACCAACCCACTTGAGGCTCCTGAAAATGACCTCCTATACAATGAATTAGTTCAGTACAAAAAGATTGACATGGAAGTAGCGGAAGCTGCCCTCAACACTCTAAAAGGTCATTACTGGTACCTATCTGAAGAACTTGTAACCCTTTCTGTCTTTGGAGATTTACCTCATAGTGAAAAGGACAAGGTGGCCAAAAAACTTTCCTCTTTCAATCAACCACCAGAATTCACACGGGGTAAGCTGATATTTCCCATCCTAAAAGAACGAATTAAAATTCAGTAATTAGTTGGTCCAAACTCATGGTTTGTATTCAAAGTCCTTGGTTCAACGGGAGATTGAATAAGGACTCCAGCTGTAACGTGGGACAGCAACAATGATTTTCGACGGATGAAGAGAATACTCTCTTCAACTAAGGTTGTTAATGACACTGCAGAAACGGGTATCAAATTTCTGCAGGATTTTCATGGCTCATGTAGGGATGAAGGTAAATTTCAGGCATTGCTTCAAGCTGTAGAGGAAAACAAACGTGTTTTCCCAAAGTTTTCCAAACAAGGTCTCTTGAATTTGTAATCTTTCTATTTATAATTTCATTTCATTTACAATTTTTCATTATAATTTCAAGAATAGCACTTTGTTTCTATTTGATTAAAATTGTTTTGTGTTTGTATTTCATAATAAAAAATAAAAAAAAACGATGGGGCTTTGCATATTTTTTTAGATTAATAAAAATTTAAGTCTACAGTTGTCATTTTTTTTTTTTTTGCAAAATTTACTAATTTTAATCTACTAAACATGTGCAAAGTTGTTCCCACTTTCAATCTCTAAACCAAAAAAGTGTTGCTCATTTAAGCCCATCTGCTTTCTTGATTTATATTTTCAAAGCCCATCGCCGCAGAGCTGCATTGGGATGATGCTCTATGGATGGCGGTGACATCCAAATTATATAAGATAATATTTTATTGCAGTTCAGATCTTCCAAAGATATAAAACAGCAGCATTTTTCTCTTAGAAAATGCATCAAAATGACCAAAGAGATGTAAAAAATGTAATAAATTTAACTCAAAGGTTAACAAACACTATTCAGATTGAAGCGCATTATTATTCTCTACATTTTGGTAGCAAAATGTTTTAAATACGATGATTAGTAAGGAAATTATGACCAAAAATATCTCCAAAAATCACCATTTTTTGTGTGAATAGGGGGTTTATATTTCAAATGGGGGGGACGTGGACCCTAAATATTACCCGATTGTCTTTTTCTTTGTTTATTCATTGTTTTTGGTCAATTTGTCACAATATAAGAGGTAAGCACCATAACTTTTCCAAAAAAGTGAATAGGGGGCTTATATTTCAAATGGGGGGCGGGGACCCTAAATATTACCCGATTGTCTTTTTCTTTGTTTATTCATGGTTTTTGGTCAATTTGTCACAATATAAGAGGTAAGCACCATAACTTTTCCAAAAAAGTCCAAAAGTGACACACCTTACTCTGCAGGGATATAGCAATGAGCAAGCATGGCTGATAAAAGCAATGATATATGCAGACATATCACGTCATTGGCATATTTTAAGTGCTCGTTCGATAGGTCATCTATCCCTGACGCAGAACCAACTTTAACTCTTTAATTAACCTCTTTACTTCAGGAACTGATATCAAAGTATTTTTCATTGTCCCTCCCACAGGCGTTTCGCTGCAATCTATCTTAAGATTATTCCTACTCACACTATTAAGAGTGTTTGAGTAATGGTTTTTTCCACAGCTTTGCAATTTCATCCTCCCCCGACACCCCCATTGATTGTCGGAGGGAAGGCATTTTTGACACCCGTTTGATTCTCAACAAATTTCCAAAATTTGTTATTATCGTTATTTAAGTGAGCTTCACAGGCATTTGATGGTCGAATAGAATCTTCTTCCTATTTACATCGCCTTATGGCTGACTTATACCGACCCCTACTTCTACACATATTCATGTATACTGGTCCTTATGTGGGTCTACCATGAAAGCACTACAAATCATAGGCGTCTTTCGATTCACTCTTCATGGGGGTGCAATAAAATCATTCCATCCAGGAATTTAATCAGGGGTCTTCCTACTTCTCTTAACTGGGATACTACCTTATTAATATTATAATACCTATCTATGAGTTTACAGTGAGAATCATTTGAGCAAGGATTACTACAAGCAAGATGTAAAATTTCTAAATTATTAAAGAGGTGACCTATTCTGTCTTTATATTTTATTCTCTGTTGCATATTAACATTAGACCAATCGACGCGATTATTCTTAACTATTGAGTTCTTGTTATGTTGTGTTGCACATATGTTGGTAAAATTAATTAATAGTTTTAACGGTCTATGATCAGAAAGAAGGAAATCATACAAAATATGAACTCTAACTCGATCCTTTAGATTATTACTAGCGAGACAATGATCAATTCATCTAGTGGTACCACTCATCACTAACGTATGTGAAATTGCCACTGGTTACGCATAATACATCTACATCACTTATACTTAATTTGACCGACTCCTACATGTTACCCAATTCTACAAAGAATTCCGAGTTTACATGCGCATTAAAGTCCCCATTATTATACGGTGAGAATATTTGGGGTTATTTGATAGTGACTTAATTTTGTACAGCAAATCAATGTATTCATCCAGATTACTGCCGTTGTTGCATGGTAAATAGCAGTTTACAATTACTATGCAGTCATTGTTCACTTGTAATCCAATGCCTAACAACCTATATATATATATATATATATATATATATATATATGTGTGTGTGTGTGTGTGTGTATGTATATATATATATATATATATGTATATATATATATATATTAGGGTGGAGCGAAATACACTTTTTCAAAAATCGAACTTGCGTAGTCGGGAAAAGGTGTCATTTGGTGTAAATATAATCACTGTAAAACATCATTGCAATCGAAGTTCATTTTCAGGTGCCTCCGAGACTGTAAAATATGCTAAAATATGTCATTTATTATATATATTCAAGAATTTGTGCAAGTCAATATATTTCAGTAGTTACTTAGCGGTAGTGATAGATACATCAGATATAGATAGATACATCAACATCATCACTCTCTCTTTCACGGACTCACTCTCTCACTGACTCACAGCCTGACAGGCCAGTGTTAGCCTGACAGGCCAATGTTAGTCTGGCAGTGACAGAAGATGGTGCTATTCGTTGTTCTTTCGAGATGCAGGACTCAAGTAGACCATCTACCTCGCGTACGAGGCAAGCAAACTTGGGCCCCATTTTCGGTAGTGGAACGACTTAAATGAGAATCAACTTCCAACTTATGAAGACGTGATGAAGTGTTTTCTCTGGGAAAGGTATCGACTAAAGCGAACGTCAAATAAAGATCCTTCTGTAGACGTCATTGCGAAGAATCTTACAAAGAAAATAACACTGGTATGCATCAATTTTGCTGTCAAGGGTTTTGTAAGTGATTCTTATAGAGTTTTTCCTGCTGATTTCGAATCTGCAATCCGTTTTTCTCAATCAGCTCAGGTTATCCGGCTATAGCCTCATAAGTAAAATAGAATTTTTCGTGATTTTGTCAAAGCGGAATTGGAACAGTAACATCTATCATCACTTGTTTCACTTGTATAATATCTTTTTTTACTTTTCAGGCATATAGATAAAATATTTCATAATGAATAGAGCGTGTAAAAATGATCCCAATAGATTCTGCTACATATGTGGGACGGTTACCATGCCAAATAACCAGTCCCAAATCACTAAATTTGTGAAGACAATGTATAGAGCATACTTTGGAATTAAGCTAGGGGACCAGGACAAAAATTTCGCCCCTCATATGGCTGCAAGACGTGCATTGAAAATTTGAGAAGATGGAGCAAAGGCAGAGCGAAATCTTTGCCTTTTGGAATTCCCATGATTTGGAGAGAAGGAAAGGATCACGTGACAGATTGCTATTTCTGCATGACAAACCTCCAAGGTGGGCTTATAAATTTATTTTTCTTAAATATTTTGAAATCCTCGTATGAAACTTGACATAATATTCACCATAATGTAATATTCACCATATATAGCATAATATTCACCATAATGGTAATCATACATTTACATATACATATTGTTATAGAAAATACATTTACACATACATATTGTTGTACAAGTTACATTTACATATACAATGATTGTATATTTTCTTTCTTTTTCATTCATATTGTCCCCGAAGGGACAATATGAATGAAAAAGAAAGAAAATATACAGACTCCATCGACCTATTTCATATCTTACAGACCGCAGCCTTCCCTCACGAGTCGCCACTGTCTGAATGCTTCTTCTATTTCATATGCAAGTTTTATATCCATGTTTCTGTGTTTCTATTTTCAGGAGTTAACAAGAAGAATAAACACATTGTTGTATACCCTGACATTCCTTCTGCTATGAGACCTGTACCCGATGGTCCTGGAATTCCACAATACCCGACCCCCTACCAAACCCTGGACTTCGATGATTCTGATGATGAATCAATGACCAATGCCAATGACCAGTCCCAGTCGTATATACCTCAAAATACCGCTTCAAATGAGCCGAGGCCTCTCAACCAGGCCAAACTTAATGATCTTACCAGGGATTTAGGACTTTCCAAATTAACTGCCGAGATCTTGGGCTCACGACTTCGAGAGGACAACTTGCTGGCTCCGGGAACAACATTCTCCTGGTATAGGAAACGAGAGGAAGAATTCCGCAAGTTTTTTGCAGTGCACGAAAATACCTCTTCCTTAGTGTACTGCTGCAATGTTGATGGGCTAATCGAATCCTTGGGCCTGCCATATAACGCATCAGAATGGAGGCTATTTATAGACTCGTCTAAACGAAGTTTGAAAGAAGTACTTCTCAACATTGGGAATAGGGTTGCATCAGTCCCTGTAACACATTCCGTACAACTTACTGAGAGCTACGATAACATGAAAATTTTACTGGATGCTCTCGTATACGACCAACATAACTGGAGGATCTGTGGAGATTTGAAGGTAATATTAATATCATAAGTAAACTATTGCTATTGACTATGTTGTTTTTCCAAAGGTTATTTGAGAGCGTATAAGAACACTTAACTTCCCCACAGAAGTGATACAGTCCAATGCATAGATTTTTTTATCTGATAGAACAAATTCTCTAAATTCTTTAAATATTTTCATTTTTTTTCAGATTATGGCATTTGTATTGGGAATGCAAGGGGGATACACGAAATACCCATGTTTCCTCTGCAAATGGGATAGCCGAGCGGATGAGAAGCACTATGCACAGCGTGAATGGGCATCCAGAGAGAATTTTGAACCTGGGTCGCGTAATGTCGTTTCAGTGCCCCTTGTACCACCAACAAAAATTTTGCTCCCACCTCTTCATATTAAGCTGGGTTTGATGAAAAATTTCATCAAATCAAAAAATCAAATCGAAAACGCAATGACTCCAACTGAGAAGAATGCCTGGCAGGCATTCAAATCAGTTGTCACTGATTTTCTTGGCAAGCGTAGAAGTCCAGAATACGAGTCCGTTGTCGAAAACTTGATGGAAGCTTTCAAAGCTCATGGGTCGCGCATGTCCATAAAAATGCACTTTTTGTGGTCCCACTTGGACTATTTTCCTGAAAATTGCGGGGATTATAGTGAGGAACAGGGTGAACGATTTCACCAAGATATCAAAATAATGGAAGAGAGGTACCAGGGAAACTGGGATATCAATATGCTGGCGGACTATTGCTGGTGTTTGAAGCGAGACGTGCCGGAAGAAAAACACAGACGGAAAGCCAAAAAAACTTCATTCCTTCCTCAATAAACTTTTTTCCATATTCATTGTATGAATAAAAGTATTTATTCACACAATGTTTTCATTTTTCACGAGTGTTTTTATAATATTACTCGTATCTACAGTGTTTAAGCTAAAAATTCAATAAATTTGGGGATAAAATTGGACTTATAATAAATGGCCAATAGAGAAAAAACCTGACCTGATTGAGGAAAACCAATGTCATTTTCGAATTCAGCATGGTCGAATTATATAATATGAGTTGAAAAAAACCCTCACAGCAGACAAAAACATTTCATATGCATACCAGTGTAACCGATATTTACTCCAAAGCATCTATCCCAGTGCTATCAGAGAAACGTATTTTGGATATGTTAAAAGTACACCACAAGAAGTATCGAACGATATTAAAAGGATTCAAGGGGCGGCGGGAAAATGAAAGTTATAAAGAGAAAATAAATAAATTAAAAAATGAAACTAAGAAATTATTTGACATTGCTGCATGCAAGTGCAAGTGTTTTGAAAGATGCTCTTGTACGAAGGTTTCCAAAGTCCCTGTTTTAGAACGGGATTTCTTGATGGATCAACGAACAGAGCGAAAAATGTTCATCGGAGTAGCAGATATTGAAACAACACGAAGGCTACAAAAAACGGCAATTAGAAAATCCCGTAGCCTGAGAAGCCTAGCAGAAGGTACATCAGAGGCAGTTGATTTATCAGAAGAAACGTCGGTCTCAAGTACTGAGACGTCCTCTGATGAATGTGATGATAATTATATTCCTCCCCAAAAAAGACAGAAAAAGGAGCAGAAACTTACGGAACAGAAATCGGTTTTACCTGCCTTAGCTCTGGCGTGCGATAGAACAGGAGTGTCTGACCGCGCAGCTGCCTTGATATCAACCTCCGTCTTGCAAGATATTGGCATCATTTCTGGAGAAAATTCATCCAAAGTCATAGATCGCAGCAAAATACGACGGGAGAGGAAACGCAAAAGAGAAATAGTACAAAAAGAGGCAGCAACAGAAAGTGAAACCGCCATCGAAAGTATCTATTTCGATGGTCGCAAAGATACAACAATTATATCGGAAAAGAAAGGTTGCAAATTCTACCGCAAAAATGTTCTTGAAGAACATATTGCTGTTATTGCCGAACCTGAATAAAAATTTCTTGGCCATTTCTCACCAACAACAGGATCAGCACAAAACATCGCTACAGGTATTTTGATGTTCCTAGACGATAAAAAATATCGACTGAAAATATTACCGTAGTTGGATGCGATGGAACAGCCGTCAACACAGGCACCAAGGGCGGTGTTTGCACATTACTTGAACGAAAACTTGGAAAACCTTTACAATGGTTTGTTTGCCAACTACATACAGATGAGCTCCCATTGCGTCACTTAATTCAACAACTGGATGGAAAAACAACGGGTCCCCGCGGCTTTACAGGTGTAATTGGCAAACAACTTCAAGACTGTCACAAGCTCCCTTTGAAAAAATTCTTACCAATTGATTCAGAGATACAGTCAGCCGATTCAGAGGTATTAAGTTCTGACCAAAAATATCTATATGATATTCATAAGGCTGTTTCGACAGGAAATGTTCCTGAAGATTTGCCTCCCCTTAATCCAAGAAAGATGTCCCATTCTCAATGGTTAACAACAGCAAATCGAATACTCCGTTTATATATATCAACAGAAGATCCAACAGAGAATCTAATTGCCATTGTTGAATTCATAATGAAAGTGTACGCACCGATGTGGTTTCAGATAAAATCAAATTCATCTGTCGTCTATGGCGCTAGGAATGTTTGTAAAACCATACAACTATCAAAAAATCTGAAAAAAGAAACTGTGAATATAATTCGTTCAGTTATTCAAAGAAACGCATAATTCGCTCATCCTGAAAACATCCTTCTAGCAATGCTGCAAGATGAACGGGAATATGTACGAGAGCTTAGATGGCGGAGAATCAAGAAAGCCAGGGAGGAAAAGAAAAGCGAAATTCGTCACTTTAAAATTCCCGAACTGAATTTTGACTGCAATGATTACACCGAAATGATCAATTGGCAAAGAACTGAAGTAACTGAACCTTCTTTGACAATGAGCCTAACAGACAGTGAAATAGAAAAACAATTAACTAAACGAGGGAAGCTTGAAATCAATAAGTATCCCTGCCACACACAAGCAGTGGAAAGAGTAATAATTGGTAACTGAGCCATCATCTTCTGTTTGTGGAGTGAAATCTACAGATTGATTCATAGGGGCCAGACTTGCCTCAAGGAAACTAATACCTAAATTTGACACCAAGTCTCAGTACTCGTTATAAGATATAATAGCAGAACTAGTTGACATCTTATTAGCAATGTTGATGACTGATTAGAAGTGCCTTGCTTGGTTGGGTGGTTGGGCTGGGCACTGGTGGAACTCGATATACAGCCACCTCCTCGTGGTGAGTTCTGGGTTATTCTGACCTTATATACTATATAAGTCAGAATAAGCAAAGAGCTGTATGGAAAATAATGGTTCTTTGAGTGTCTGGGGGGGCACCTCAAGATAATTAAAATTGTTCATTCTGTAAATTTTATTTGATGATTGGACTTATAATGAACCTAATACAAGCTACCGCAAAGAAGGGATGGGTTCTTAAAAAATGAAAAAATATTGAAATCGCCTAATTTTTTTCAAAAAAAACTGTAAATTCTATGCCCTGGGGGCACCTAAAATACTTGTCCAAATGGTTTCAAACTTTGCATGCCTTCATTTAAGACCATTTGACACATTTTCCACACTACCCATTTGGTTTTTAAGAAAAAGTTGAAAAAACGGTCATTTTCGCTCCACCCTAATATATATATATATATATATATAACGTAAAGAACGACACTTTGTATAGGAGAATATTCCGCGCAAGATGAGAAGGAGAAAACGAAACAAATGAAAAAATGAGGTAACCACGTCATTTTTTCGTTTGTTTCGTTCTCTCCTTCTCAGCTTGCGCGGAATATTCTCATATACAAAGCGTCGTTCTTTACGTTAATTATACTGCGTGTTTGCAGTTTAAATGTATATAATGTACGGCATGCGCGGGGTGCCCCCTTGGGGCATTGGTTTCTGCGCGTATGTAGAGGAATTACGGCATTTGATTGAGTGAGGCCCGTGGTGTAATGGTTATCATATCTGACAGGCAATCGGAAGATCCCGGGTTCGATTCCCGGGTGGTTACCTCATTTTTTTATTTGTTTCGTTCTCTCCTTCTCATCTTGCGCAGAATATTCTCCTATACAAAGCGTCGTTCTTTACGTTAATTATACTGCGTGTTTGCAGTTTAAATGTATATAATGTACGGCATGCGGGAGGTGCCCCCTTGGGGCATTGGTTTCTGCGCGTATGTAGAGGAATTACGGCATTTGATTGAGTGAGGCCCGTGGTGTAATGGTTATCATATCTGACCGGCAATCGGAAGATCCCGGGTTCGATTCCCGGGTGGTTACCTCATTTTTTCATTTGTTTCGTTCTCTCCTTCTCATCTTGCGCAGAATATTCTCCTATACAAAGCGTCGTTCTTTACGTTAATTATACTGCGTGTTTGCAGTTTAAATGTGTATATATATATAAATATATATATATATATATTAGGGTGGTCCAAAAAGTTAAAGCATCGACTAAGTTCTCTCCACAAGGTTGGTTTTATGCCTCTTGGTGTGGACAGTATTTGTGCAAAGTTTCACGTTATTCGGTTAATATTTAGGGGTCGCCCCACTTGCCCCCTTTTTGAAAATTTGGGAAAATATATAGACAACTGAATAACTAAATTTTTTTTGGTTCTCAAAGAATATGAAAGAAAACAGTAAGACAATAGGACATGATAATGGGTGTATCTTCATTATTTCTTCTGCATCAGAGTCGCCTTGGATGGTATTGGTATCTGTTTTCGGTGGACGGCTACGAGTTGTAGGAGGTACTGCTTCTGGTCCTCGTTTCGTGTCAAAGTGTCATTGTAGCGTTGTGCGAGAGCAATACCTCGCTCGGCAGCATCATTGACGACTTTCATCTTTAAGGCGCGATCTCTAAGTTCCCTGTAGTTCTTGTCATTTGGCCATTCCCGTGGATCTTTTGAAGTAACTGGCGCGCTTCCTCCTTACCTCCAACTTTCAAGGCATCAAAGAGGGTCAATGTCCTTTTCGTGACGAAGGATGCCACATCATTTTCAACACCAGCTTCCGCCATGTCGATTCGTCGGGGGCAGCCATTCTTTTGGGGATGTTGGAGGTGTTGAACCATTCTCCTTTTGGTATCAGGATCGATCCTATTATCGAAGAAGGCCAGTCCAATCAGATGCTCCGACAAGTACCACAGGTGGCGTCTTAGAGCTGTCTTCGCCGCTTGTGCAGCTCCGTGTGGATATTTTTCCAGAAGATGCAGCATTTTGAGATCATTGAGAGGAGCTTGTGTCCCCATTGGCGCTTCATGCCAGTACTTGACGTAAATCAGACTGACAAATAAGCCAGCTGAGTCACGTTTCGTTCTTCGCGTGCTGTGAGCTTGAATTGATAGTGAAAGAGGTAGATTTTGAGCGCATAAATCGCCTTCGCCATCCATCTCGCGTGGTGCATGGGACCCGGAGCTCGGATAAAGAGTTGACCACCAGTCTTTCCCCCCAGGAAGAGCAAAGATAGTTCAAGGAACTCCTTGTAGTCGTCACGAGGTTGGCTTGCCTGAAGAGCGTTAGGTAAGTAAGTGAGCATCTCTTTTCTCATCTCTTGGAGTTGAGGGTTCTCGAACAAGCTGTCCGATGCTGAGACAAATGCTTCGTGGGAGAGAGATAGCCATTCCTTTTGAAATCGCTTAAAAAGGCCTGTTTCAGGACTTCCTGTTGAACCAAATATTGAGGCAAAGACATCAGCAAGTACGACTTCAAGTATATGATGTCGACAACCGATCCAAACTAGCTCGTGACCCAATGCTTCTTCAATCCTGACACAGGCTCCGCGATGTAAACCCGTGTTTGACGCAGTGGTATCGAAGACGAGACCTCTCACATGCTGTTCCACGTTCCATAATTTCATAGTTTGAAGGCATGCCTGGGCCTGTGCTTCTCCAGTTCCTTGTTTCATCTTTGGGACACCAAGCAGCTTCTCCTGTCCATTGAATGTTATAAGGATTGCTATCCGATGCACATTCGTCTTCTTCCCTTCAATGCCGGGGAGAAGCTTTCCGTCCCAATGGAGAAGGACAGGGTCTTCTAGAGAGAATGATTCTAGGTCTGCTCGAGCTGCCTGTTCTCGCCCACTTTCTCTGTAGCGATGAATAGAGCTCCGAGAGCACGTCATCCCAGACAGATCATGCCCCGCGGCCTGTAATACAGCTCCAGTTACGAAAACAGCATTCCGGTCAGAAAGATTGGTGCGATCCATTGCTCCAATGACTTCTGGAGATTGGAAAATGTTCGTAACCTTGTTCTTGGGACGCTTTGGTGCCGGAGCTTCAGTCGAAGAAGGAATCGGAACCGATGGTCTATAGTCGTCGTCGTCTTGCGAAAAAAGGGAAGAAGAAGAAGAGGAAAGATCAATTGATGACACTCCTGCTTCTTCCAAATCTTTCTGTGTTGCTTCATGCCTTGCCTTCCTCTTGGCTTCCTTCTCCATTCTGGATCGCTTTCTGTCCTCTTGTGTAGTCGTTTCCTTATCAATGCCAGCCATGCTGCAAGAATTGACGTCCTTGCGCTGCATGGACAGGAAATTTCGGTCCTCAACGTTGACGATTGTGCTCATGGCATCGCTGGTTGCGATGTCAAACAGTTCCTGGATGTCCGCTTTGAAGATGTCTTCATTCATTCTATCGCTGGCACGTTGCCTGGTCCTGTGCTTCTTGAGTGTTTTGTAGCGGTCTAAAAGCTTTGAAAGCTTACGGACACAGAAGTCGATCCGTTGAGTTGGGATCCGCGCTCGGGTCCAGACTTCAATCACCCTCTGGCATGCCTGGTTCAGACTGTCGGAGGTGGTTTGCTTTTGATTGATGTGGTGGTATTGCCCCAAGAGGAGGGCGTCAAGGCATGTAGGGAGCCTTGACGTGGATAAAGTTCCAGTTGCCATCCCTAGAAGCCAAACTTTTGGAATTGATCGAGTTTGAGCCATCGGACCTACGGAAGAAAAAGTACATTATATAATATATATATTCAGAGTGGGGCGACCTCTAAATATTCACCAATCACGCTGCAATTTTGCACAGACCATGTGGACACTAAATGGACAAAAACCACACTTGTGGAGACTATTTAAGACAATTTTGAAATTTCCCCCTATGGATTTGGACCACCCTAATATATATATATATATATATACACACACAGGGTGTTTCAGGAGGAAAGGTCAATACCGCGGGAGGTTATAGTATCGGTCATTGTGAGAAAAAAAGTTTATATGAATATGTGTCTAATTCTGAATGGTTACGGAGATAGAGCTGTTTGAATCTACAAATACAAAAGCATTGTTAATGGTAATGAAGAAAGAGAAACCAATTACTGTTTATAACATTTAATGTTTAAACATTGGCATTTTGAATGGTATCAGATACAGCTATGACAAATTTGTTACAGTTTACAATACGTTTTCGAAAATCCCACCGTCAACCTCACTGCACTTTGCAACTCGTGTGCGAAGATCGCGTGTTGTTCATCTGGGTTGATCTTGACGTTCCTTTATGCGGGCAGCAGCATCCAAAATGCGCGCGAGCAATTCGTCTCGTGTATCCACCTTTCTTTTGTAAACTTGGCTTTTCATCCACCCCCACAAACAATAATCTAACGGAGAGAGGTCTGGAGACCTTGGTGGCCATTGAATGGGACCACCGCGGCTGATCCATCGACCAGGGAAAGTTTGATTTAGGTATTGCATCACCAGACAGGTAGAATGTGGAGGAGCTCCGTCATGCTGAAAGTACATACCAGCTCGTGTAGCCAAAGGAACATCCTCCAATAGTTCCGGCAATTCATTTTGCAGAAATTCTAGGTAACTTTGTCCTGTAAGACGATTCTCTAAAGTAACAGGGCCAATCAGCTGATCATCGATGATACCGCACCACACATCGGCAGAGAAGTGATGTTGAAAATTTGTTTCCACAGTGGCATTTGGATTTTCGTCTGACCACCGATGAGTGTTACAAGTGTTGTTGATACCGTCACGGGTGAAAGTAGCTTCATCGGTGAACAGTATTAATCGAAGCAATCGGCGATTAGCATTTACCCAATGACAAAATTCCAGTCGCATGGCAGCGTCTCCTGGTTGAAGGTGTTGTACACGCTGCACATGATATGGATGCAAGCCTTCCTCACGTAATGTTCGCCATACTCTTGTGTGTGGTACACCGAGACGTGTAGAAATTCTTCGTGAGCTAGTAGTAGGACTACGCTCTACCAACTGAAGAATGTTTTCCACTTCATCCAAGTCTTATTGACCTTCACGTTCAGATGAAACATGAGCGCTGCGAAGTATACCAATCTCACGCAATGTGTTGAAAACCCTGGTAAACACTCTTCGATCCGGAATTCTGCGGTTCGGAAACCGTCGACGGTATTCTGCATCAACAGCTGTTGCACTTCCATCGCAAAAACCGTAGACATACACCATATCTGCATATTTGGCATGTGTGAAGGTGTGTGGCATTCTTAACACTGCTTCAAACACCAAAAAATGTCACTCACAACAGTCAGCTGTCGATTGACTTATGTTACATGCTTACATTACAGCTTACATGGTTCAAGGTTATAGGGGAGGGAAGGGGGAGGAAGAGCTGCGCGCGCATCAGATTCAAACAGCTCCATCTCCGTAATCATTCAGAATTAGGCACGTGTTCATATGAACGTTTTTTCTCATAATGACCGATATTATCACCTCCCGAAGTATTGATCTTTCCTCCTGAAACACCCTATATATATATATATATATATATATATATAATATATATATTATATATATATATATATATAATGAACACCAAATTAAAAAAGCGAGGGCTTGATGTATGGCAATTTTTCAGCCAATTATTAATTTTCCTGCTTTTATTTTTTATTTTCCTTTTTTTTTTTTAGTTTTTCTTCTGCAAATTTTTTTTGCTAGTATCACATACAGGAGGTTAGTTGAAGGAGTTTAGTTTCTTTTATGGCTATAAGGCATAAAACTGTTTTTTGTTTTGACTGATCACCAGCTATTTTGTAAGTTACAGAGGGTTGACAAAAGTAAATGGACACTTTCGGTTTTCCATATTTGTTTTTAATTTGATAATGAAAGTCAATAAATAACAAATATATTTCAAATCAATATATTTAGAATCTTGTTGGTTTCCTCTCTACATTATATAAAGCTGACACACGTTCTGACATTACATTGATGATCTTTGTCATTTGTTCTTAAGGACAGGCATCTGGTTTCTATTTACTTTGAGCATTCATTATTAATACATTATAAGATAACTATTTCATTCCTTCTTAAGTTTTCCAATATCCCTTTTGCAGAGCCGCTTTTAATATTTATGAGGACCGGGCACAGAGCAAACAAAGATGGCGGCTCTCCACTCAAGGTAAGAAAAAACAATTGTACAAACAAATTCAAAACTGTACAGCAAGAAAGAAATAATCAAAAGACCTTT
This sequence comes from Bathynomus jamesi, assembly GCA_023014485.1. Classification (NCBI taxonomy): domain Eukaryota; kingdom Metazoa; phylum Arthropoda; class Malacostraca; order Isopoda; family Cirolanidae; genus Bathynomus; species Bathynomus jamesi. Next base: position 707,463 of record JAJOZX010000233.1, read on the forward strand.
ATTTTCTGCCCTTCTTACAAGCCAAGTCAGTTATAATTTGTTAAATTTGTTAAATTTTCTTTAGTAGATCTTGTTCGATTGACATCAGCGACACGCTCGATCTAAACTTGTCTTTTATAACTGAAATTTTTTAAAACGATCTCTCGCCTTCGCATTTCGATATAGGGAGCGTTAGAGTAATGTAATGGTGGCAGTAGTATGGGCACAAAATGGACGAGTGCAATGCAATTGAAAAAGTTGCAAGTTGTTATGCAACAAAGGGGGAAGGGGTAATGTTTTACGTTGTTATGCAGCAAAGGGGGAGGGGGGAATGTGGCAAGAGCAACAAGGGCTATGCAACTTGGAGGCGGAATTATCCCCCAAGAGAAAGGGAGAGGAGAAGGAGAGAAAGGAAGAGGAGAGGTGTTTGCTCGGCAGCTGCCAAGCGCATATGAAGACTTCAGCCGAGCCGCCGTTGTCTTATAGGGTCCCTAATCAGCCAGTTCGCTTATCTGGCTGAGTTGACAGATTGCGCTGTTTATTTAATTAAGTATATATTCTGGCTTAATCAGCCAGTTGGCTTAGAAGGCTGAGTTGCCAGTTTGCGTTTATTTATTTATTTAAGTATATATTCTGGTTTAATCAGCCAGTTGGCTTAGAAGGCTGAGTTGCCAGTTTGCGTTTATTTATTTAATTAAAACATATATTAAGGCTTAATCAGCCAGTTGGCTTAAAAGGCTGAGTTGCCAGTTTGCGTTTATTTATTTAATTAAAACATATATTCTGCCTTAATCAGCCAGAACCAACTGGCGCCACCAGCCAGTTGGCTTAGAAGGCTGAGTAATTAAAAGCGTACATACACTCACCGACTGTACGCCCATAAAGCCCCTATTATCACACACACACACACACACACACACACATACACATCCTTGTGGGGCGGCTCCCAGGACCGCTGTTTGGCTGCTATGCATGCCTACGCGTTAATCTCAGCCCAAAATTCTCCGCCAGCCAATAGGAAGCTAGCGTTTGTGTTTTGCGTGTTGGTCACAGGCCCCTTATAAAGGGAGAATCTCGAGTCAGAGCCTGTTTCTTGCATTTTATGACTAGTGCTTTATAAATCATAAGTCAGTTATCTTTGTACAATTCCTCCGATCTGATTGGGGATGAAGACATTTACGCTCAAGCAGCATTACTAATTTTCAGAGCTGTAGATCAGGATGATCTTTTATCAATACAGAGTGTTGCGGAAAATTGTAGTGAAATGCAAGAACCAATCAATGATGACTGTTGAAATGTGAGTAACCTATAAGTACCTAACCTAACTTATTCAGTGTTTTCCTACAAAGAAAAAATTATTCCTAGGACTCTCTCGTTTTTAACAATATAACCTAGCCGTAAAAGGCGGCTATAAACGCGTTTTCAAAAATATTTTTTATTCTCTACTTCCTTCGTGGTTATTTCAGTATATATACATATGGCATGTTTTTATTTGTACATTTCTTGTAGGATTTTATAAAACTTACAATAGAAATATTAAAAACTATTACGATTTGGCTCCGGGTTCGAGTCCCATTGCAGGCAGATGGTGCACAGCACACCCAGCCAAAACTTTTATGAATTATCTGCACTTAAATTCGTGACATTAATCTCTATTTTAATTACAGGACCGAATCCGAGCTAGGCCGTATTATGGCTACTTTTGATGGAAGGGAGATAAATGAAATGGCGGCTTCTCCGCCCAGCCAACCCAGTGATCTGAATACCGAAGTTAAGGTATTGGCGCACATTCGGTCCAGCGAGTGCCACGTCATCGAGGAACTAATGTAAGTATTTTTGAGGTTAAGAACAAAACACATTGTATTTTCATTTATTAAATGGTAGAAAACATGTACAAAGCGGAACCAGTATCCGTTACATAAGTCTTACTGGCTAGAGTTACAAATGTATATACAACTTTACACAATATAGATATCTATATGCCTTTACACATTACAGGGGGTACTAACGTATGGGAACTTTTTTTTATCTGTTTGCATACACGTTTATCGTTTATCTCTGTGTCGCACAAATCGAATAATTTTTAAAATTCATAAATCCCTTCCCACGTGACATGTGCATGAGAAATAAAATGCAATACAATCCACATGTTTCAGTATAATATCCTTGAAAGCGATATGGGGACCAAACAATCTCAGGCACGCCTAGTTGGGCTATAAACTTCACAATTACTGAATCATTCCAGGGTTGAAATCCGAGTGAGTCAAAATAGTACATTCGTTCCCTATTTTTAAAATAGATTGCAAACCAATGAATCCCCTCACCCCCAACAATGTCGGTGTTAACGATAATCCCGTACCAGTTTCTCGTACTCGGCAGATTTAATATTTCATTCTTCGCAAACACCGATAAATTTTGAGCGCGTGAAACGGTCACTTTTCATTACTCTCTAGACTGTATGCGCATCCATTCTAAAAGTCTGTGAACACGTTCCTGAAACGATCAACTTCTATTAGTGCCTGTGACTCGAGATACACAAGTACACTTATAGGCGCGTCTATAGGCTTGGCAAATTCCAAACTGACTGAGATATTCCCACTCTGTTGTGGGCTTAAAGGCGTATTCGTGCCAGCCGAGAAGTCTGGCGTAATATCAAACGAATAAATGTTAAATTCTTCGACAAATTCTTTCTGCGTTACACCAAAACGAAGTTCGTCACAGGCGCCTGTATTATGAGCCAGATTACTATATGCTCTCGCGCAGAGCGGGAGCACAGCATCTGATGAGTAGTCCGTATTCATTGTCCCTCCCAGAGCGACCCCATTTACGTATAATATTTTAAAGTAATATTTTTAAGGCCGAAATTCTAGAATTTAAAGGCACTCTTTTTATATTTTCCATTCGTCGAGCCGTGGTCCTGCATGCAATATCCTTTTAGGTAGGACGCCTAGGGTGACGTTTTCTAGTTGCTTCGACGCCAGCCCTGCTGGGACCGTGTACAGTTCGATCTGTACCCTGTTAATTGGGTATTTTACTGCGGCGTGTATGTATTAAATCTTTCTCAATTTCTATTTGTTTCGGGGAGCTTAATTTCACGCGACGTATATGTAAATACGTTTCCATGATGTGTATCATAACGGGTTTCGCGCCTTCTTCTTGATCAGACCCCAGATTTATGCAGATCACAGGAATCGTGCGGGTAAGCTTCAACTTCATATCCACCCCATTCATAAGCAGATCACAGGAATCGTGCGGGTAAGCTTCAACGTCATATCCACCCCATTCATAAGCAACTTCTCCTGGAATATGAAGTCTGTATGCAGGCGCCCAAAACATTCATATATTTTTTTTTAGAATTTTTAAATTTATCCTTTATTCCATTTTCATCTTTAGTGTGCTAATACCCCTCGGCTGTTAAAATGGTGTCCTTCGCTTCTTTTGAAAAGTTAATGACATTTTCCAGATAGGCTCGTAGGTGGTAGTACCCCATACTTGCCGAGATGTTAACCTGGTTTAAATACACTTCACACTGGCTGAATATAGGGTGTAAAAAGTTGGTTTCAGAGTATGCAGAGTAACTATCATCGCAGTCCGTTCCATCAGAATGGGTTATACGCAGTTTAGCATACATGTGCATGCAGCTCGGGTCAAAAAGGTAAGGGCCTGAGCTGGGTATCACGAATTCTATATGGGCACTCGGTGAACTAATTGTGTTTAATGGGTTAATTGTAATAAAGTCACTATGCTCAATAGAGACCTGAGTGGGGGGCATATCAAAGAGGAACAGTTCCGATTTACAACATTGTGAACTACACGGATGGATGAAACGTGCCATGACGAGTCAGAAATAGCGCCACCTCCCTCGACAAGTATTAGTCAACCTATGATTCGTGAGAGTAGCGTCCTCAGCTAATATCAGTTAAAAAAATGATCAGCCATAGGTTTCATACGCTTAGAGCACTTCTTTTTTTATTTCCTTTTACGTTTAACGCCACGTGATGGTAATCCCTTTTTCCTGGCAGATCTCTTCTTTCCGCCACGCGCTGGTAACCCCTTCTTCCTGGCAGATCTCTTCTTTTCGCCACCACGCATTATTCTCTTTGCATATTTGATGATTTCATCCCGTGTACGTTTTAATTGTTTTTTTAGAGCTTCTTTAGGCTTAGTTCCACCCATTATGTCTTCTGCCGCGTTAAAACCTGTTTGTAACGCCTTCCGCCCTAGGTTCCTGGCCCCCCTCTTCAACAGTGGGACAGCGGTGCGTAGTATGGATGAAAAAATGGAACCAATACCACTCCCATGCTGGTACTTCACTCCTCGATATACTGTGAACGGTCTTCGAGTCATTATAAACGACGAAAGTGTAGTTTCACTGTTAAGCTCCCATCACCGAATGGGAAATTTTTTCCCTCAATCGTTCTTATATATATCGAGATGTTGGTTAATAGATTAGTCGCAACATTCACATAATGGGGCTTGTCATATGTAATGCTCAAACTTTTCCCTCTATGGTTGGGGATGTGTGCAATGCGCAGCAGACGTGCCTGGGTATCCCCAACAAATTGGTGCTCTACAATATTGCTGTAAATATAGCACATGTCTGGGGGTGGAGCATTTCACCCAATTTCTCCATCTTCAATTGATACATTAAGCTGGACAAGTCTTGCTGTGCCTCGTGAAAGGTATCTCTTTGGAAGGCTGTGCTATATCGGTCCTCAGACACAATTGTGAACAGCTCTTTATCTTTAATATTTCAACTAAGCGTTGACTTTAACTTCAATGTGCATGCAGGCAGGGCCGGATTTACTTGCTTGTGGGCCCTAGGCCAAACCTTATCAATGCCCCCCCAAAAAAAATATTATATATATATATATATATATATATATATATATGGAAAAAAATACAGTCAAATTGAAGCATAATAAATTTTGCAATAAGAATTACAACATAATGTAATACATTACACATTAATAATTTTTAATCAAATTAGTTCCATATCAAGTACATCAAAGTAAATCAAGTTCCATATCATGTACATCTTACACATAGGAATAATGGAAAAATACAATGAAACTGAAGCATAAAAAATTTTGCAAGCACAACTATGTGAAGTTCAAAATGACTTTTTCCTGCTTTTTTCTATGGCAAATTTGTCAATGATACTGTTTGTGTCAAGGGATTGTAGGAGGTCCCCAGTGGGCCCCCAGTTACTGGTGGGCCCTAGGCCAATGGCCTATGTTGCCTATTGGAAAATCCGGCCCTGCATGCAGGTGTGTCTATGTTTTCGACTTCAAAAAGTACATCGTTTGTCAAGTACGACTTTTCAAGACTCTTGTTTAAACCCGTCACAATGTCCATGGCTGTATCATAATGCCCGATTCCTAGCGATACATTTATGCTATCGTACCGTTCCTCACCGCACAGGGTTCAACGTATAGTATTGTCTAAGGTTATGCCTAATTTTTCGCATTCATCGGTTTTTCTAAGGATCAGAAATATGATTTGTTCATTTTCAAGAGTTAAAAATTTGGTGGCTAACTGAAGTTCACATAACGCCACCTCATACGAATCACGCTCCAATTCAATGGGCCCGTGGAGTTCTGTCACAAAGTTGGTGAGGGTGTTGTTAGGATGTACAGAGAGGGATGAGGAGTACGGGAGTGTGACTTAGAAATAGTTAGGAACCATGCTGAATACTATTTAAGCTTCATTATTGCATCAGCTTTTATATAGGTGTTGAAGCGTTCTGGGTAGCCCAGCCATTTCACCAGGTACATTTTTCTCTTTCCTGAGCCTTTGCTTCCTATAATTTTCTCAATTTTAAAAACACTTTTTCCTAAATTAAGTGCCACTTTCTGCAACTCCTCGCGGTAAAAGCCTCCTGAGATTTCTTCCCCATTCAAATCTTCAATGTAATACATCATCATCTCATCTTTAGGCCTCATAGCCCAACTTCAAAAATCTCACGTGTCCATCCTTGCTCAAATCCCTTCGCGAATTTATTCCCCGAACGTGATAGCCTTACATAATCATTGATTTTGAAGCGCGCAGAGTGTGGTGGTGGCGCCCCATCTCTTCTCACCTCTGGACGCGTACCTCTTTCTAAAACCTCGTTAGGTGTTGTGCCGATCGTGCGATGGTGCGAACGGTTGTATGATGAAGTCAATGACCCGAGAACGTTTATATATCTGTATGTGTTTTTTTATGTGTAAAATAGCGATGCATGCGTTCCTTTATGGTACGTTGAACTCTTTCAGCTAAAGAGGTCTTATGTATAGAATTGGTAGTGTAATAGCTGATATTAAACTCTGCCAGCATGTTCTGAAAAGCGCGTCCTAAAATTCTTTCCCCATATCCGTACAAAAATAGCCAGGAATCCTGTTTTCTTTCAACATCAACGTTTTGGTCGCTTTAGCAACTGTTTCATTCAGGCGATTTATTTTTCAGGGGAACTAGCCACAGATATCTGGAGAATACTTCTATTATGATAGGATGTAGCGGTAACCGTCGTTATACACTGAATATCTTTGCATGTTTGTTAAATCAGCCTGCCAAATAGAGTTAATCGAGGCAGCTGTTGTCTTGGTCGTTTTAAACCTTTTTCTCACCCGTTTATGAAGTGTATAAGCATCCTGTTCCCAGGAAAATCTCTCAACATCTTTTTTCCTTACACCGTAAACACCTCTGTACAGTCTATTAACGCCACCATAGGAGGCGGGGTTAGAAATGTCATAATAGCGTTTAGTTAATATGTTAGCCATTCGCGTATTCTCGAGGCACGTGGATAAGGCTGGCTGTTTGTTTCCTGCTTTCTCTTCTTCAGAGACACTGCTACTTCTGGGGACGATGGTGTACTCGGTTGTGACACATGCGAGACTTGATCCAAGTCTTTTAACCTATTCAGATTACCTATCAATGTTTTGGGGACATTTATTTGTTGTAGTCTTGCTTTAATATGTTTCCTTCCTGTTGGTGAGGGTCTGTCCCACTTTTTCACTAGATCATGAACAATATCAACGATATTGGAATCTTGTGCCTTTGTTCCTTCAACAATGATCTCGCCTGTATCGGTCCACTGTATGATGGGATCCTCACTCAATAGATTATAAAGACTTAACCCTTTATTCCTCAATGTATGTGAGAGGCTGTTTTTTAGCTCATGTTCGATGTGTTGTGTTCCGTTGCTCTTTGGTTGGTGATCGCCAGGTCCTGTGTCGCTAAGCTCAACACTACTCGCGCTGTGCCTAATAACCACGGGGAGCTCTTTCGGAATCTTGTAATCTTCGTACTCATGAAGAAATTTCTGCAACGCCTCTTGGTACAAGATTCTTTTCTCATCAGGTGACTTTTCGCTGTTTAATAGGGCTAGCAACTCGTTTTCCATTCTTTTAAGCCTATTTTTACGGGGTTCTAGAACCGTGTCTGGAGTCTTCGAACTTTGTAATGAAGCATACACCTCGTGCGGAATCACAATCACCTTCTTCATTATATTAATCTAGTCAGTAAAGGTCCCAAAACTGAAAATAAGATGAGCAGGAATGATCCTCCTCTCTGTACAATAATGCGCTTTTTCTTACCCACAGTTTGACTTTTATGAGCGAGCGCTCGTATTATGTTCTTGTAACGACGTAAGCGAGTCTTCTGAGAGGGTTTCATTGGCACATTACATTTTATAACATTAAGACAGATTTCACAGATGCATTTTAAAAAGTCAGAGTCGATATTTTTAACAAACATCTGTTGTAGCGTGCGTGACAATCGTTGATAGATTTTTATTAATTCACGATATTTCTTTAGCCTATTTGTCATTCTGGAATATACACCGTTTCAGGTTCGCTTGGGAAGATATTCTTTCTTAGAAACACCCTAAACGTGTTTCGCGGGTGAAGGTCACAAAGCAAAACTCCTTACGCTGATTCGGGAACATTTGATTGGCGAATACCCCAATTTGTGACACATCTCTACGTTGTGCGAATAAGACTAGATATTGTGTATTTAGCGGCACATCGCGCATGTATCTATTTTTGAAAAATAGATTCTGGTTTATGAAGAATACGCTTATCTTAAGATGGTGGGAGAATACTGTAAATGTCTCGGCAAACGTTTTATCCATCTCCAACATGAGATCGTCAATTACAATGACTGTATGTTCATTTCCCTTTAAAGAATTAACGTCATAGACCCCCTTGTGGAACAAAATATCCTCTTGGTACTCGTTGAACACTGATTGGTACGTCGAATAGCACCATGTAACTTTATGCACAAATTTTGAGAACATCTCCTTCTTTTCTTTAATGATTTTAAGCATAAACACAGTTTTACCACATCCTGTAGGGCCAAATATAATACATGTGGATGGGCTCGTGAACCTGAATTTTTCTACAAAGTCCATTTCTAACACGTCACACTCCTAAGTGGGCCATTTACAAAATATTACAAATTTTGAGTGCTGATCCTTATATTTTGTTTTCTTCTTCCACAGAACTGTGAATGATGACGATGTACAACACCCCATCATCGACATCACAGACGAGTCCGATGACCGTGCAGCTACAGAATCCTTCCCCGCCAACGAGCCCTCACCAGCGACACCTGTAGCACGCGCCAGTTCAAAGCAGTGGCGTGATGACGAACCCTCCACGTCAGGTGTAAAGCGCGCCAGGATTGACCTGGTTGTTAGACCCCTACTAATAGATTCCCAGCCCTCACCTTCTTACGCCATAAACCCCACAATAGTACCTTCATCAAATATACCCCCTTATTCAATTCCGGGTACATCCTCCACAACAGCTTCCCGTTCTGTTGAGGATGATATGGCACTCGAGTTGATGCGCACCGCAACCCCCATCCCGGCCTTGACTAGAAATCGGTATATAGTCAGAGTTGACCCTAGGTCCATGTATAGCAATGGTGTTGAACACGGACTACGGCGCATAGTTCAACGTATTGTAGAGTTCGCCCTTCAGAACCGCGACGAACGTGAAGTCAGGACGAGGTCGTCCTTCGGATTCGGGTCAGATGACGGAGATGTAGATGGTTTTTGGATAGTAATATCGTTCAGACATTTGGCAGCTGAAGATATAGAGTATATATTAGGCCGTATAATGCAGGCCTCCCAAAGTAGTATAGCCTCCAATATGGACAACTTCACGGTAAATATTGACCGTGTATTCCGTGTTGCTGGTCATAGTGCCACACCTTATACTCTTAACTTCAATTCTCAGGCTATTTTTAGACGGCATATAAGCGTCGATCGTGGTTGCGGCTTTATAGCAGTAGTCTTGGCCCGTATGTTTACGGTACTAAATACACGGGTCAAAAACATTTGGCTGCCTACGGTAGTGGAGCATGCCCGTAAACTAGCTGTAGACTGTAAACTTGAGTTTGACTGTAATATGGGTCCTGAAGAACTGAGAAGGGTAGAACTGTGTATGTTTTTAAAACCTGTGTGAGAGACCGTACAAGACCCCTTATTTTAGGATTGTCAGGGGCAACGTATCTCCCCATCCGTAATATAAGGGACCTTTACGTGAGTTATGATAAAAGTCGAAAATATGGACGATATCATGATTTGTGTAAGGGGTGTATCGAGTTTGCTGACGATATAGTGAAACATTGTAAAGATTGCCACATGGTATGTGAGCAGTGTAAAAGTGCCAATTGTGAAAGCCGTGTAGTTGTAGCTGAGAAGAGGGATTGTAATGTGTGTAGACGCACATTTTTCAATAATATCTGTTTTCAGCTCCATAAATAAAATGGTACGTTCAGGAAAATGAGAATCTGTGAATGTGGTATGTTTCATATGATGGATAATTGGGGAAATTTCAAGCACAAATGTGATGAAATTCACTGTTCTACATGCCATGAGAAATATAAGGCGGTTGGGGTAAAACATGTATGTTATATGAAAGACGCCAAGCCTAAAAACAACCCTTGTATAACTGTACTACGATAAAGAAACATACACAAACGCTGAAACCAAAGAGGTTATTCCGCATTTACTTGTGAGCCAGACTATCTGTGATGAATGTATGGAGATCGAGTGTGATGAGTGTCACAAATGTGGTAAGCGGACAAACGTTTTTAAAACGAGTGCCCACGATAGCACTATAAAACTCTTTGTGTCCTATATTGTCAAGTTAGCGGACAAGTTCAAAAAAATGACTGTGTACATTCTCGCCTATAACGGGGCAAAATTTGACACACACAATTCTTTTATAAGGAATTGCTTGAGCACGAGTCACCTGAGATATTTACAGGTGATCCCTTGAAAAGAGGCAACAAACTAATACAGTTGCAAATAAGAGGTAATGTACAGTTTAAAGACACTTTATTATTCACACCTTGTAAATTAGTAAAGCTACCCAAGGTAATGGGCGTAGCCGCTGAAGTTTCAAAAGGATATTTCCCTTACACATTCCTCACTAGCGAAACTTTAAATTACGTAGGACTACCACCACCCAAACATTACTTTAACTAAGAATGTATGAGTACAGATGAGCGTGAAGATTTTGACCGATACTACAACAGTTTTAATGAATGTAATCCTTATAATATAGCTGATGAATGTGAGCGTGATTGCATGAATGATGTGCGTGTGCTTAGACTATGTTTCCAAGCCCTTAGAAGGATGTACATAGACCGTTTCAAATGCGATCCGTTGCAAGTCGCAACCACCATCGCCTCATTATGTTTTACGGTGTTCAAGAACAACTTCATGCCTAAAGACACCTTAGCCATTATCCACAGAAACAACCCCCGCAGTTATGGTCACAAGGATATTTACTGGCTCATACACCTACAACAGCAGACAGGTGTATACATAAAGCATGCTCGCAACATGGGCGAAGTACCCATTAAGGTTAACGGTCGTGTTTTTTGGGTTGATGGGCTAAGTGAAAACCGTGCCACGGGTGAGAAGGCTGTGTACTCCTTTAACGGCTGCTGGTGGCACCGGTGCCCCCGTCCGGAGTGTGGTATCGTAGGAGATATCCCAGCCGACTCTCTTGCGTGGACCCGCACTCGCGATCAACTTATAGGCTCCCAGTTCACTCACAAAGTTTTGTGGGAGCATGAGTATGATGCACGGATGGAGGCAGATGGACAGTACCGTGAAAAAATAAACACGATCAAACGTTCAATGTTGCTGGATCCTCTCAAATGCGGTGATAGCTTGTTCGGAGGGCGTACAAATCCCTTCAAGTTATACTTTCCGCTACGGAGGGTGTGAAGCTCCATTACTTCGACTTCTGTTCTTTATACCCCTACGTGATGAAGAACAACCCGTACCTCGTAGCAGCACCTGAAAAAATGGTGGGTCCCGCTATACCAACCATCGAGGAGTTTTCGGCCAACTTGAATGAGTGCTACTTTGGACTCTCTTTCGTAGATGTGCTCCTCCCTCGCGATTTATGGATGCCGATCTTACCCGTCGTTATAGATCACAAGCTCGTGTTTCCCCTCTGCGTGAAGTTCGCGGAAGAGAACAATGGTGATTGTGACCATACGCCCCTCCAGCGTAAAATCAGGAGTGTATACACAAGCCCTGAACTGGATCTAGCCGTTCGCCATGAGTATAGAATAATGAAGATGCATGAGATGTTGAGGTTTCAGAAGCTACCCAACCTTTTCACACCATATATAAACGCATTTTTGAAGGATAAGGTTGAGGCGTTAGGATATCCGCGAGGGGTTGATACCGAAGATGACAAAACGTCTTATATTCAGCGTTACCCAAATTGTAAAGAACCCTGGCAAGCGCTTTAGTGCAAAGTTGTGCCTAAACAGTCTTTGGGGAAAATTTGCACAGAATACCAGCAAAGGGAACGTTCATTTGGCACAAAGTTATAGTGAAGTCTGGGATTACGCCAACGCACCCGATAAAGAGGTCATGGAGATTGTGAATGTAGGTAATACATAATAAAGTACAACAATACCGAATTGGCCACATATACCTCACGGGTTACAAACATACCTGTAGCCAGCTTCACAACAGCCTACGCACGCATCAAACTTTGGGGCCTATTACATTCTCTTGGGCGCAGGGTTTTGTACGCCAATACAGATAGCGTGATATTCACAGCGAGGGAAGGTGAATACATGCCCGCTATTGGGGACTTCGTCGGAGAACTAACTGATGTGATCAAGGATGAGTATGGAGATATCGTATACGCAGACTCGTTTGTGTCAACAGGGCGAAAAACCTATGGGGTACGGGTGAGGATAGGGGATGTTACGAAGTATATCGTGAAGGCTAAGGGTATCACGCTTAACCATGCGAATCGGCAGGTCGTTAACTTTGATTCGTTGAGGGAACTAGTGTGCTTGGAAGATGATGAGACTGACCAACTACCCCATCTGACTGTAGGTACCCACAATTTTCGGGCACAGAAGCTGGGGGGCGTGAAGGAACTTAGGGGTACAAAGGTGTGCCGTAACACCTATAGAAAACGTTACCAGGTACCTGGTACCTATGATACCATGCGCTTTGGATACTATAATCTTTGATATGTCTATTGTTAACTTATTTATTACACGTATTTGTAAATATATATACACCTTGAATATTTCGTTTATTAAATAAATCGTGTTTCAACTAGCGTTTCACTTTTCTCCTTTGCGTGCGTGCGTGTGTACAGTAAAAAGCTAAGCCCCGCCCACTGTAAGACCAGAAAATTAAAATTAAAATGTGGTCAAATGTGTTCAAATGTGTATTTAAAAAGTGTTTCTCACTTATTTGAACAGACCTGTGGATGTATGTACATTAGGGTGGCCCACTTTTCAATTTTTTTTTAAAAAGTATAGGTTATCGTAGTTTTTCCCATTATTTGGCACTATACTGGCACATTGGTACCATTTTTACAAAAATTGATCAATATTTAGGGGTCTCGCATAGACCTTGAAATTACGAGTTTTTTTTTTTAAATGCGTACTTTTTAACTTTTTACTGAATCAAGATAAATCATTAAGTAGGGATGTTTTCTGAATCCTCTTGATGAGAGAAGTCGTTTGGTGTGCCTTTCAATGTCATACGACTAACGGTTTAAAAGTTGTGCCTGCATACAGGTAATACCAATGTGCTAGTATAGTGCCAAATAATGGGAAAAACCACGATCACCTATACTTTTCAAAAAATCAGCAAATAGCAGACAAATAAGGAAGAAAGAAACAATAACTTAAACAATCACTTTTGCATTGTATTAACCACTATCACACGTCACTGGCTGCAACGTTGTCCCTCTGTGCTATGTCATCGTGGCGAGTGATGACTTCTTGAAGTCGCCGAGCTCTTTCCGGTTCTTTTCCACCACTTGCAGAAGATCCTGCAGCTGTGCCTCGTCCTTTGTGACCGTGTTCGCATAGTCTTGTATCAGTTGGACTCCTCTTTCAGCGACGTCATTGGTGACCTGGAGATTAGAGATCACATCCTTCAGACGACAAAAGTCCTCGTTCTCGTCCCACTTATCAGTTGGCAGGGTGAGCCACGAAGACCCATACATCTTCAGACCTGCAAATAAGAACCAGGAGGACTCGTCGATCAGGTCGGGGAGTAGCGTCATCTCGTCGACTGAGACGTTCTCGTATGTGAAGTCTTTGGGTACAGGGAGGTGGGACAGCTTCTCTGCCATCTGTTGCTTCACAGTGCCATCCACCTTGTTGCTGCATAGAGCGAAGATGACGGTCTGAGGCCTCACATACCAGAAGTGCCGCCTCATCACTGCCAGTGACGCTTCTGCCACCTCGCGGTCCACTGCCCTATACCTCAGAAAATGCTGGTATAGTACCAGGTCATTCAACGGCGCATCAGCTGCTACAGGGGCCGCCAACCAAGCTGGTATGTACAGAAGAGCGATGAACACCATGATCCTGTGCAGTTTGTCGACCAGCTCGGCGTCGAGCTCCAGCTGCATACTGAACATCAGCAGTTTTGTGCAGTAGATGACCTGAAACAGAATAGGCACCATTGTAAGTAAGACAGGTTTATTGTTTCCAATTACTTTGTTTGCGTTATAATGAAATGTTTATCTTTGAATAACATTTAAACTTATCTCTAGATTATTTTTGTTTGAAAATACTAACTTTAGCCATCCATCTTGCGTGGTGGTAGGCTCCTGGGCGCATGAGGTGAATGCCACGGCGTGGTTGTGTCCCGAGTACCAGGAGCGTGATCTCTGCCACTTCCCGGTAATCGTCTCTGACGAAACCAGAAGCTGTGCTCAGGAAGCTGACCGCCGCGTCCCGGAGTTCTATTAGCCACGTACTCTCCGCCAGATTCTCGACCTGCAGCTTGCAGTAGGTCGAGAGATCGAGCTCGTCCCATCTTCAAAAATAATAAACAAGAAAATTGTGTGAGAAAACTCTGAAGTTCCGGTTTGGGTTGCTGTTTTATAAACTAGTGGAATATCATGTGTGTCCTAACTTTACCTTGCACAAAAAATGAACTAACCTTCTCTTCAACTGCTGAAACAAAGGATCAGTTGGTGCCGTAGTCCTTCCGAGCAGGGTGACGGCTACTGTCCCCCGATAAGCTCTAGGACGTGATGACGGCATCCCAGCTGGAGTAGCGGTCGCCCGAGCATGTTTTCCAGCCGGACAACTGCACCCTGCACCCTCCCCGTGTTGGTGGAAGTGGTGTCGAAGCAGAGTCCGATGACGCTCTCCTCACATCCCCAATCTTCGAGAGCATGTATGGTTGCCCGCGCCTGCGACAGTCCGGTGCCGTCAGCAACAGCTGGGACTGACAGCAACTTTCCTTCTGTGCAATGAGGAGCCCCGGAGATGAGAATTGCTTGGCGGTGCTCCGCCGTTCCAAGGAAGTTCTGAAACACATGCCATATATTTCAATTTCATGGTTGTGAAGTAACCTATTTTTGTTCACATTCAGTTCTCTTTTTAATTGACATTATGCTTCATGAATCTCATTACTAAATTGATAGCTATGAAAACTTAATCAACTGACCTTGACCATTTTGCCATCCCATTGGACAACAGTGCCTCGGTGGCGTGAAGGAGTCCTTCACAGCCGTCGCCACTTCACGGCGATGTGACACTCTTCCCCGGCGAGCCGTTTCTTTCGAGATGCTGAACTGATTGAGGTCTGCTGGTGGATCCGCCGAACGTGTGATAGCAGCCACAATGCTTACTACCTAAGTAGAGAATGGAAAGTGGAAAGGAAACTGTCAAGAATACATGTGGGTTACGGGACACTTTAAAACTGACGCTATCGATGAATACTATACACAATACGCACCTGATTATTGGACAAGCGGAAACGATCAGCCACTTCCATGACAGCAGGTGCATTAAGGATGCGGCGAGGAAGATTGACAGACACACTTGGCTCTTTCGGCAGGGGGAACGCTAGTTCTGTCTCCGACTCTCCTGACATGCCAGTATCATCATTCTCCATGGCCTCATCTCCGGTTTCGTATGCACACTTTGAGGTTTGCGGCTCCTGGCGAGGACGTTTTCTTCCTTCCTGTAGCTTTCTTTTTACAGCGAAAACTTTATCGTTCCCGCTCATCGTTGCTACCCGAGGACCACGTTGATCGAGGTAGAAGTCAATGTCTTCTTTCTTGTCCTTGTCGGACAGCAGTCGATTCTTCTTTATATCTTCGACAGAGTCAGATGCTCCGATATCCCACAGCTTGTCCACACTGTCCGAAAACTTCTGCCGTTTTCCTCCGGCGTCAGTTTCTCGTTTTCTGCTCTTTTGGAGTAAGTGCCACTCTTTCCACAATGCCTCTAGCTTCCGTCGCAGTTGAGCTTTGTGATTGTTTTAATGCGGGCCATGTTCCAAAACTTTAAGACGTTGTTTACGGTTTCTTTGAATGCGTCTTTCCTGTTAACAGTGTACTGGATAACACTGAAGAAGTATTGCAAAACCTGCCGTGTTGTTGGCAATTTGCTACCACTGATGGAGGACGACGGTTGGCCAACTAAAAAAATTTCCGAGGCCGATCTTAGAGAAGGTAGCGATGTTATTTTCGCCTTTCCTTTTGATGACTCTCTATTTGTAGCTTCAAGAGTTCTTCCAGTTATGGTTGCCATCGATTTGTCCATGACAAAGGATGAGGAACTCAGACAGAATTTCAAAATGTTATGATCTGCAAAAAAATAAATAGGTTAGGTACCTAGCACAGGCATAGTGCATTTTCTAATTACCTATATACATTATACATTCCGCCCGGGTATGGTGACTCATTTTTTTGAAAAGTATAGGTGATCGTGGTTTTTCCCATTATTTGGCACTATACTAGCACATTGGTATTACCTGTATACAGGCACAACCTTTAAACTGTTAGTCGTATGACATTGGCAGGCACACCAAACGACTTCTCTCATTAAGAGGATTCAGAAAACATCCCTACTTAATGATTTATCTTGATTCAGTAAAAAGTTAAAAAGTACGCATTTTTAAAAAAAAACTAGTAATTTCAAGGTCGATGCGAGACCCCTAAATATTGATCAATTTTTGTAAAAATGGTACCAATGTGCTAGTATAGTGCCAAATAATGGGAAAAACCACGATCACCTATACTTTTCAAAAAAATTGAAAAGTGGGCCACCCTAAATTGTACATTTTAGCAGATTTAATTAGTTAAGAAAAGGTTTCCAATTTTATTGTGATGTTTGTTATTTCTATAAATTTATGACAAAAGTCATTTTAGCCATTTCACGAAATAACCAAGGTGGAATTTCAGCCATTTTGCGTAATGGCTGAAGATTTTAATTATTTCGCGAAATGACCAAGTGAAACAGCCATTTCGCGAAATGACAAAGTTTCAGCCATTACGCGAAATGGCTGGTTGCACACTTTGACTGTAATATATATATATATATATATATATATGATGAATAAAACCACGAAGGGAAAAGAAACACAAAGGGGTGCTCAAGCGCTTTCGTCATTAGACGAAAGCGCTTGAGCACCCCTTTGTGTTTCTTTTCCCTTCGTGGTTTTATTCATCATAAATATTTTTCACGTGTCACTTTCGTGAAATAATTTTTCATATATATATATATATATATATATATATATATATATATATATATATATATATGCATCTTCCTTCCCCCAAACAAATTTGTGAAATCGCCTAGCCCTTTTATGTCAGGAATACGACAATGGCTACTCGTATTATTGTATAATAAAGGTTAAGACAATTTAAGATAAATAGTTAATGATGATAATAATTATAATAATAATAATAACAATTATTATTATTATTCGTTGTTAGAGAAAATAAAACTCATTTATTAGTCTGAAATCAGCTAATGTGACTGAAAGGCCATATATATATATATTATATATATATATTATATATCGTAAAGAACGACGCTTGTATAGGAGATATTCCGCGCAAGACGAGAGAGAGAAAACGGAACAAATGAAAAAATGAAGTAACCACCTGGGAATCGAACCCGGGATCTTCCGATTGCCGGTCAGACGCGATACCATTACACCATGGACTTCACTCTTCCAAATGCCGTAATTCTTCTACATACTCGCAGAAACCAATGCCCCAAGGGGGCACCTCCCGCATGCCGTAACATTATATACATTCAACTGCAAAGAACACGCAGTATAAATAACGTAAAGAACGACGCTTGTATAGGAGATATTCCGCGCAAGACGAGAGAGAGAAAACGGAACAAATGAAAAAATGAAGTAACCACCTGGGAATCGAACCCGGGATCTTCCGATTGCCGGTCAGACGCGATACCATTACACCATGGACTTCACTCTTCCAAATGCCGTAATTCTTCTACATACTCGCAGAAACCAATGCCCCAAGGGGCACCTCCCGCATGCCGTAACATTATATACATTCAACTGCAAAGAACACGCAGTATAAATAACGTAAAGAACGACGCTTGTATAGGAGATATTCCGCGCAAGACGAGAGAGAGAAAACGGAACAAATGAAAAAATGAAGTAACCACCTGGGAATCGAACCCGGGATCTTCCGATTGCCGGTCAGACGCGATACCATTACACCATGGACTTCACTCTTCCAAATGCCGTAATTCTTCTATATATATATATATATATATATATATATATATATATATATATATATCAGGCGCGTGCGGTGAAGCTAGCGATCGGGTGCGCTGCTGCCAATATATATATATATATATATATATATATGATAAATGAGGTAACTCCCACTTTTCATTTGCTCGTTCTCCCTCCTCATCTTGTGCGGAACGCTCTTCTACACAAACGTCGTTCCTTACATTAATTATACTGTGTGTTGTTTGCAGTTAAAATGTATATATATATATATATATATATATATATAATATATATATATATAATTTTATTATGCAAGAATTCTCAATAACGATGATATAAACTATAATAAATTATGACCTTAGTACGGTAGTAACGGTACTTACCAAATCTGGATGATGGGGTGGACACTGGATACGGTATACAGTATACTTAACTATTTATATGCGACAGCACGATTTTTATCGATATTTCAAATCGACCCTACGATTCTTAGTGGAATATTCATCTATTACTGAATCGTAGAATGATGGGTCAGATTTCATTTGGACTAATAACTCATTTTCGATGCTCATAAGGGCTAAATATGACAGCCTTTATTCGCCCATTGTACTTCTTAGATACGTTTTAATTCTACTCAAAGCCGAAAATGATATTTCTACTGGTGAAGTTGTAGAGGGAATGGTTAGTACTAGCTCTACGAGTTTTGAAGTTCAGGCATTTCACTCAAGTTGTTCAGGCTCAAGAATTTTGCAATATGGCAGGGATATTGTACTTGAAATTCTTCAGATGAGTATAGGACACTTAGTTCATTTTTCAGTCTTATAAAATCAAAAGAGCCACTGTGTACCTCCGCAAAGGTTTTAAGTATTTTATCAGGGAATATGTGGCTAAATTTTAGAAAATTTTCGGGATTCAGATGTTCCAAAAGTTTCAACTGTGACAGCTTTCCAAACCGAGCAGTAAGTTGCATGCAAACCGTATCTATTTCTAAATAAAGTCTTTTCATTTCCAAATCTGGCCGATCAGTCTGTGCTAGCCTTATTCGTTTTGGTTCTGCATCAGCAGTCAATGGCATGCGATATTTCGCCTTTGCCACACAATCATCAAAGCCACTCCACATTTTCTGAAACTACGCTCAAACACTCCAGCGTATCCCAGGATATTTTTCGGCCAATACTAAGACAATATTTGTTAAGCCCCGCCCAGCACTTAAGGATCATATTCCATGCAATTACATTCTATGCTTAGAGCGTACCTTGTAAGAAAGCACATGAGAAAACAAGGAAGTTTCACTTAATTCTACTTTGTATTGCTTAAGTATACTGAATAAATTATAAAATTCACTGGTATTTATAATAGCATTTTATCAATATTTAAAAAAATTAAAATTTTTAAATTTAATAAAAAAAATTGGGTACGCACTGTGTACCTTGCGTACCCAGTGTGCACGCCTATAATATATATATATATATATATATATATATATATATAGTGGTTAGCGTCGCTGACTACGAATCCATCGGCCCCGGGTTCGAGACCCGGTGACTGCAGCCGGCGCACAGCAAAACCCAGCTCTTCATCCTTCTACACAATAGAGTGATTGGTAGATAAATGGGTACCCTGGGTGGCCTATACGCTGGGCTGCTGGTGGGGCGTGGTTCGGATTCCACGTTAAACTGTAGGTCTAAGGTGGAGTGAAAAGCTTGACCTTCGTCAGAATGAACAATTCAGGCGGAAGCTAACCAAAGGTTACCAAAGGTTACCAAAGGTATATATATATATGATACACATAGACCGTGCATGGAACAAGGAACTCTTCTAGGAAAATTAAATCCACTATAGTCCGAATAAGTAATGGTAAATGACAAATACTATAGTTTTTTCTTTTTCATGATGCTAGCCCGACGTGGGCAATCGCAAAGAGGTTCCAAAAATATAGCTTCCCTCACCAGCTAGCTGGTGAGATAGCTGGTGAGGGAAGCTATATTTTTGGGACATCTTTGCGAGTGACCCGTTGCCCACGTCGGGCTAGCATCATGAAAAAGAAAAACTGTAGTATTTGTCATTTACCATTACTTATTCGGACCATAGTGGATTTAATTTTCTTTGAAGAGTTCCTTGTTCTGTGCACGGTCTGTGTATATCATAAAAAACCTCAGAGAACCATTCTGAGTTCATTCCCATATATATATATATATATATATATATATATATATATATATATATATATATATCAAAGCTATTGACTTCTCCTTAGGGAAACGGAGCTTACAGATGAACAAAAGGACCAACACAACGGCAAACATTTTCATTTATTTTTTGTACTTCAGACGTTTCGACAAATCTTTTGTCATCATCAGTGAATTAAGTCTTAAAACCTTAAAAACAAAATAAAAGTGAAAATTACATCAATACAATATTAAAACCATTAAAATTAAAACCTTAAAACAAAATGAAAATTGCATCAATACAAAATTAAAATCATTAAAATTACATCACTACAAAAAAATTAAAATTAAAATTAAATTAAATTACCTCAACAGGTAAATACACAATGTTTACATCAACCTCCATACTTGGCAAAACCTAAGAGAAAACTGTATGGTCAGTGGATTAGAAAGTATATGTCTATGAAAATCGGTTGGTTAGTTAAAAGAGCTGTAACTTGTAAAATGAACTATTATTGTTAATGGAGGGTTTGTTTCTATAGATGTACAAAGATTCTAAAATTCGGAGTTCTGTGAGGTTATTGGATCTAGTTAAAATTTCAAACTGAGTTTTGTTAAGGGGATGGTTGTTTTCATTACTGTGGTTTCTAATTGCGGATTGTGGTGGGCTACTGAGGGGACGGTTGGTACGGACTGACAAGCCCAAATGTTGAGAAAGGCGCACCTCCAGTTGGAGTTGGGTACTGCCAATATACGCAGCCTTACAGCTGTCGCACGTGTATTTGTAAACAACATTAGGGCATACAGTTTTGGGGAATTCATCTTTGAACTTTAAAAAATTTGATAATTTAAGTGGGTTGACGAAGGCGAATCTAAAATTTATTTGGGGGAAACCGGATATATTAAATTACCTTTTTATGGTTATTTATCATTGCGTATTCGAGGTGAATTGTCCAAACTGCTCAAGTCTAGTTTCTTTTTGTACTGTAGTTATGGGGAGTTTAGTATTAAAAGTGTTATTTAAAAATTTCTTTAATTGGTTATCAGAAAGATTAGAAGGGTAGTAATTGTTAATAAAGTACTGTCTTAAAAATGTAAATTCTTCATTTAACGAAAAGTAATCCGAACAAATACGGTAACTTCTTGTTAATAACGTTACTATAGCACTAATCTTATATTTATAAAACATACAACTTAAATAATTGGTTCCCAAGCCAGTAAAAGTTTGTTTTCGAAATAGTGAAGTTTGGAACTTATTATGAGCCCGTTTAACTAAAACATCCAGGAAAGGTAAACTATTATTTGTTTCGTTTTCACGTGTACTTAATATTACTATGTTGCTGATTAAGATAATTAAGAAAAAGTTTTACGTGTGAAGGATGTTTAAATATTAAGAAAGTGTCATCCACGTATCTTCTGTAATATATGGGTTTAAAACTATTAGGACAACTTTTCAACCAAATTTCTTCGTAATGGCAAAGAAATGCATTTGCTAGTGTTGGGCTCAACGGGGAACCCATAGCTACCCCATCAATTTGGCTGTAAAGGTTGCTATTAAATAAGAAAAGATTATGAAAACACACTATTTCGAGAAGGTTTTTAAATTGAGTCTGAGTGAGGCCATTAATAAGAGTATTATCAGTAGTGAATAACTTGTTTAGTATGATATTTAATGTTTCTTTTAACGGGACATTAGTTAACAATGACGAGACATCAAAACTGGCCATAGTAAGAGAATCGGCATGATTGATCTCTTTTATCTCTTTCGCAAAATCAAACGAGTTGTTAATAGAATAATCATTAAAGGTGAGTTTTGAAAGCAAGGGAACGAAAAATTTGGCTAAGTTATAATTGAATGTACCATAGGCCGAAAGAATAGGTCTTAGTGGGAAATTTGCCTTATGGACTTTAGGTAAACCGTATAGAATTCCTGGATTAGAACCAGAAGCAAATAAAAAATTGTATGTATTGTCAGCAATAATATTACTATTTTTTAATTTACGCAAACACCTATTAAGTTTATCTTCGAGTTTTAGTAATTTAGACAGAACATTCTCTTTTACCCTTTTAAATTTAGACGTATCCGACAAAATTGTCTCCATTCTATTTATGTAAACTGCTGAATCAATCAACACTACTCCTTTACCCTTATCCGGTTTTGTAATGATGACAGAGTTATCCTTTTTCAAATTATTAAGAATTTTAAAATCTTGCTTATTAAAAACGGGGGAAAACACCTTATGGGGTTTAAAATTATAAAAATTCTTAAAAGAGATGCTCTCCACTTGTTTTACCAAGTTATGCCAAATTGATGGGGTAGCTATGGGTTTCGTGAAAACGAAACAAATAATAGTTTACCTTTCCTGGATGTTTTAGTTAAACGGGCTCATAATAAGTTCCAAACTTCACTATTTCGAAAACAAACTTTTACTGGCTTGGGAACCAATTATTTAAGTTGTATGTTTTATAAATATAAGATTAGTGCTATAGTAACATTACTAACAAGAAGTTACCGTATTTGTTCGGATTACTTTTCGTTAAATGAAGAATTTACATTTTTAAGACAGTACTTTATTAACAATTACTACCCTTCTAATCTTTTTGATAACCAATTAAAGAAATTTTTAAATAACACTTATAATACTAAACTCCCCATAACTACAGTACAAAAAGAAACAGATATATTAAATTAACTTTTTATGGTTATTTATCAATGCGTATTCGAGGTGAATTGTCCAAACTGCTCAAGTCTAGTTACCCCCAAATAAATTTTAGATTCGCCTTCGTCAACCCACTTAAATTATCAAATTTTTTAAAGTTCAAAGATGAATTCCCCAAAACTGTATGCCCTAATGTTGTTTACAAATACACGTGCGACAGCTGTAAGGCTGCGTATATTGGCAGTACCCAACTCCAACTGGAGGTGCGCCTTTCTCAACATTTGGGCTTGTCAGTCCGTACCAACCGTCCCCTCAGTAGCCCACCACAATCCGCAATTAGAAACCATAGTAATGAAAACAACCATCCCCTTCACAAAACTCAGTTTGAAATTTTAACTAGATCCAATAACCTCACAGAACTCCGAATTTTAGAATCTTTGTACATCTATAGAAACAAAACCCTCCATTAACAATAATAGTTCATCTTACAAATTACAGCTCTTTTAACTAACCAACCGATTTTCATAGACATATACTTTCTAATCCACTGACCATACAGTTTTCTCTTAGGTTTTGCCAAGTATGGAGGTTGATGTAAACATTGTGTATTTACCTGTTGAGGTAATTTAATTTAATTTTAATTTTAATTTTTTTGTAGTGATGTAATTTTAATGATTTTAATTTTGTATTGATGCAATTTTCATTTTGTTTTAAGGTTTTAATTTTAATGGTTTTAATATTGTATTGATGTAATTTTCACTTTTTATTTTTGTTTTAAGGTTTTAAGACTTAATTCACTGATGATGACAAAAGATTTGTCGAAACGTCTGAAGTACAAAAAATAAATGAAAATGTTTGCCGCTGTGTTGGTCCTTTTGTTCATATATATATATATATATATATATATATATATATATATAATATATATATATATATATATATCACGGGCGACGCTTGACTTTTGTGGATACTCAGGCTCAAACCTTTCAAGCATATATATATATATATATATATATATACACGCATATAAGGGGTTCCAAAAAACCTTAGCCCCCCATTTGCAGTTTACATGTTTACTTATATCGAAATAGTTTTTAGTGATTATAAAAATATATAAAATTCTTTATTTATTGCAAGTATTAAAATTACTCTAGCTGATAAAGTGATAATATAATGGCTTCTCAATTAATTGGTGATTCGGAGAGGCAACGTGTGATAGATCGCAGACGAGCAATAACATTTCGGGAAGCTCGTGATGCTGGAGCCACCTTTATAACACGTTCATGGGTTGCCAAAAAGTTGCGAAGAGGTGAGGACTTCGTCAAAAGAAATTGGAATAAAACTTTGGATGAATGTGAAATAGATACAACCAAATCTGGATGCCCAAATTTGCCACTCTCTCAGGAAACAAAGGACATCATTGAAAGCGGTACGCGTAAGCGGAAAAACAGCTGTGCTAAACTTTCTAGAGAGATCGAAGTGTTGAGAGGAAAGATCGTTAGTGGTGAGATCATTCGACTGTACCGTCATAGGCAAGATTTAAAGCCTTGGCATGAACTTTCAAAGCCAAGAAAAACTCAACATCGATAACAGAATGTGGTTTGCCCATTATCTTGAAGATTGGGATGTGGATGATTTTATGCATTTAGCTGTCTCCGATGAATTTTTTGTTTACGTAACACGTCGGCCTAACTACCAAAATGATCGAGTGTGGGCCACAACACCAGATGAAATCGATGACAATGAACATTATCGCAAATTATTAAAAAGTCCAGACTGTGTTGGTGTGTTTGTTTTGTTCACTGTAAAGAAGCTCACGTGGGTGCTGAAGCCAAATGGTCAGAGTTGGGGTGGACAGTATTTTCGTGATATTACTCTATCCCAGCATGTCATTCCTTTTCTAAGAAACCGAAACAATGTTATGGATGTCGATCAGGTCACACTTCTGCACGATAAGGCCCCCTACTTTAAGGCATTAGCCACTCAACAGTTGTTGCGGAACCATGAGATCGATTTCTTTGGAAATGAAGAATGGCCAGGAAATTCTCCTGACCTGAACGTCTGTGAACACATTGAATCAGTTATGAAGGTCAAAGTTCAATGTCTCTTGTTTCAAGAACCTGCAGCATATCGATTTTCGGAGGATACAATGACGCAAAACATTGAAACCGTTTTAGCAAATTTGCGTAACGATCAAGATCTATTCACGTCACTTTTGGCAAGCTACCCAAAGCGAATTCAGGCTGTCTTGGAAGCCAATAGCGGGAACACCAAGTTTTAATTGTTTCTCATTAAATGCAGGATTAAATTCTCTTTTGTAAGGTATGTTTAGTTTTACTGTACCTCTAATGGTTTAGGCCATGGGCCGGGGGGCTAAGGTTTATTGGAGCCCCGTATATATATATATATATATATATATATATATATATATATATATATACATATATACCAGTGGCGACTGGCGTATAGGAGCGATGGAGCGGTCGCTCCCCCTTGCTTGAAACGATAAATATTAATTTAACAGATAAAAAATATATTAATTTTAAGATATTAAAATAAATATTCTTGAAATATATTTTAAAAATTCATGTGGCATATCATGATTCATGAGGCATTTTGAGTAAGCCTTCATATAGTACATAATATTCTAAACTTATAGCATAGCTTCAAACAGCGTACCGCTGTTTGAATACAAAATAATATTGCAGCCAAATGGAGCGATTGATTTTTCGCTCAAGTAAATATAAATTATATTTTACTGTTGTAATGAAAATATAAGTACAATCGCGAATTTTTTTTATAATAACTTTATTTTTACTAATAGTTACTTCAGTAATAATGATATAAGCCATTTATATGTATTTTATTAAAATTATTACTTATTTGTAATTAACTAGAATTGTACGTCTGGCATAGCCGCATATGTTAATACAAGTACAGTACTCTTGTGAGCGGCAGTTGGATTCGCACTAGCCTATTGTGAGTCCGTGTTTTCGTACAGTGGTACATTATTATAGTCAAATTTATTATAGTCAAATTTATTCAACAATTATTTTTATATTTTATTAAAATATTTTTTTAATACAAATTTATGGCTTCTTTTGACATATAAGTACCGTACGGAAGCACCAT
Organism: Bathynomus jamesi; assembly: GCA_023014485.1. Lineage (NCBI taxonomy): Eukaryota > Metazoa > Arthropoda > Malacostraca > Isopoda > Cirolanidae > Bathynomus > Bathynomus jamesi. Next base: position 733,424 of record JAJOZX010000233.1, read on the forward strand.
GTGATTATTTATGTACTAGAATTCTAAAAATTATAAATTTTATGAAATCGCACCCCAATACATTTATACCACGAGTCGCCACTGATATATATATATATATATATATATATATATGTATACAGGGCGTCCCAAAAAAATGTATACACACTTTAACAGCTGATAGCTCAATTGATGTTTCTTTCTTTCCAAGTTAAACCCATTAGAATTAATAATGGCAGTCAGACTAAGCTTTGAACAAAGAAATTCATTCTAAAATGCTACTGGAAGTGTGAAAACGCAGTTGAAGTGCAAAGACAGTTTAGGAGGGAGTTTCAAACAGATCCACCAACGCGACTTATCATCACTCGAATTAGAGATAAGTTTGAAGCCGATGGAACTGTTCAGAATGTCCACAAGAAGCGTTCCGGAAGACCACGGACATCGACAAGCCCCACAAAGCAAGAAAGAGTACTGGAAACGTATCACCAAAGTCCAAGAAAATCTGTGCGGCAAGCGATTCGTGAGGTAGGAATTTCAGAATCGTCTGTCCAACGCATTTTGAAGCGCTGTCAATGGAAAAGTTACATTCCAAGATTAGTCCATGCTATTAATGAAGATGATCCGGACCGAAGAGTGGAGTATTGCGAGTGGTACTTGGCACGATGTGGATGTGGATTGGACGAAGGGGTTTCGTAGAATACCCTCCGCGTTCACCAGACCTCACACCACTAGACTTTTTTTTATGGGGATACTTAAAAGACAAAGTCTACGCTATAAAACCTGCAACAGTCGCTGAATTGAGAGCAGCCATTGAACGAGAATGCAAACAAATACCAAACGAAATGTTTCGTGATGTTTGCGATTCCATTGCTTCGCGTTATCAGCAGTGCCTGGACCAGAACGGACGTCAGTTTGAAAACAGGCGTTGACAAAACAATTAAATAATGTCTGTAGATTCTATTACATTTTGAAAATGAAATGTATTTTAATAAACACTGCCTTTATAAGTATTTAAAGTGTGTATACATTTTTTGGGACGCCCTGTATATATATATATATGTATATATATAATTATATATATATATATATATATGTATATATATAATTAGCCATAATAATAATGAAAATATTTACTGTTGATGATGATTGTCCCCTACTATACTATACATATTTTACCGGATTCAAATATATTAGCTACCCATGGATTAGATAAATGTAATTTAAATTAATTTAATTATTTTTTTCTGGATCTATTTCGTAATACCAATAATAAAACAAAACAAAATTTGTTTATGAATTAACTGTATTTATGCTAATTTTATTTTGTGTGTAATAGTTATTAATATATTAAGCCGAAACGATGAGGTCACGGTTGGCGTTAAAGAAATCTTTGCTCTTTGCCGGAAACTACAGTTCTTATATACAAAATATATATGTTGGATTCATTTACTAGTATATATATATATATATATATATATACACACACACATCTATCAGTAGAAGCCTGGTATTCAAGAAATGCATCTTCTGCACGAACGCTTCCAGAAAGATAAAACTAGCGGGGCCCCACGATCACGACGGAACGCGCCGGAACGCTGCGTAAAAAGTACTCGAATGTTTGTTTGTTTGTGTTTGTCTGGTTTTGTTTGTTTAAATATCGCTCATGATAAACCGTAAAGGAACCCAAGGAGTATATATTTTTTAACAACAATTTTAATTTTAATTTTTTTTAATTTTTCATTTTTTTAATTTTTCATTTTTAAAATTTAAAAAAAAAATTCTCATGAAAGACACCTTATAAAGGGGGCACCATTATGAAGGACGGTGAGGGGGAAATGTTCAAATTGATCCACTTTCCTCTCCCCAAACGCGGGCATGTCTGACACACTCAAAAATTCCTGGAGTATTGCGAATCGTTTCGCAATTGTCTTAAACTCGTTGCCACAATTCATCAAGTGCTCGGACTTCTGTAACATAAACTAGGCTTTTCAAATGACCCCACAAGTAATAATCAAGAGGATTTAAATCTGGTGACCGAGGTGGCCACGGAATAGGACCACCGCGCCCTATCCACCTGTCAAGATACACAGCATCGAGTCATTCGCGCATTAAACGGGCGAAATGAGCTGGTGGACCATCATGCATGAACCACTAGCCCTGTTCAAAAATCAACTTTTTCTTATTTTCATAGGTTTCTGTACTTTTTCCCATGCTTTTTGACCTGAAAAGGCCGCAAATCACAACAATTTTGACCTAGGTTGTTGGGAAGCATTGCCGCATGGAGCTTTAATTTTTCTGCCTTGAAATCGGCCAAAAGCACCAGTTCCGGGGTCCCTTGAATCATGTTTTCCACTATAACATTTTATCTAAACAAGATAGAGCAACAAAATAGGCACCAAATTAAAGTGTTTTTAATCCTCTTTCTAACTTATACAATTATGATAGTCTTGGAACGAGAAATGGCACGTTGGTACATACAAAGATTTCAGAAATATCACAAAATTCGTTTTCTCACACTCAAGACAGACAAGGCGCCTTATTCATGAAACAAATTTGAGATTAACATTTTGTCACAAGTCTAATCGATCAAGAAGTGAAAGCATTACATGATGATTAATTTCATAATGACATTTACACAGTCAGTTGTTGAGAGTTTGTTTCTTGAAGCTGTCAAAGCGGCGTCTGTTGAACTCCACAGCTTGAAGGAGATAGTCCCTTTGCTTGGCATCTGTTCTTATGACATTTGCAAAGTCGCTCATCATCTTGACACCACGTTCAGCAATGTCATTCACCGCTTTCAGATTCTTAACATAGTCCAACGCTTTTCTGTAGTCCTCATTCTGTGGCCAAGACGTGACAGGTTCCAGAAGCCACTCGGATCCAATGTCAGTGTGTCCAGCAGGAAATGTGATTCTGGGCCAATGAGATCAACCAGGGTGGTCTTAGCTGTGACTCTCTGGAATAGAGGCTTTCCTGTTCTGAAGCTGTTTGGCTTCTCAGTGGCATGTAAATGGGCAGCAATGTCGTGCTTCAATGTGTCACTCAATCTACTGCTGAACAGGGCAAATGGCACGACTTCCTGCGTCAGGTACCATTTGTGGTTTTCCATCTTATTAAGTACTGCATCAGCAAGCTCTGGGTCAGTTTTCTTGTACTTCAACATGTCCTGGATTAGACTTAGATCATTCACGGGAGCATCTGCAGCAGACATTGACATCATCCATGCAGGAGTGTAGAACAGCGCAAGGAAGGTGTTGAGTCTTTCCAGCTTTGATACAGTGTCTTCGTCGTACTCAAGTTGATCTGCAAACATCAGCATTTTCATGGAGTACAGGTTTCTGGCCATCCATCTGGCCTGATGAATGGCGCCTGGTCGACTCCAGTGAATACCTCGAGGAGGCGTTCCTCCAAGAACAATGACTGTCAGTTCAGCCATTTCCCTGTAGTCGGCTCTTGGAAGCCTTTCTGCTGTTAGAATGTCTTGGAGTATTTCTTCACTGTTCTTCTTCTTCTTCCTTCAGCCATTTGCTGTTGATAGCCAGCATCTTTGGGTTTTCCTTGGACAAGTCCGTCCAAACATCCTTCAGATGCTCAAACCAGGGATTATCTGGCCCCTTCACCTTCCCAAACAGCTTCTCCCAAACTGCTCCTACTAGGATTTCCAGGATGTGATGTCGACAGGCCAGATAAAACACCTTTTTGTTCAGCATTTTCTCTAGCAGTTTGGCAGCTCCTCTGTGAACTCCACTGTTACTGGATGTAGTGTCAAAAACAAGGGCAGTAACATTATCCGTAAGTTCCCATGTCTCCAGTAAATCCATTGAAGCCTCAGCCTGAGCTGTGCCAGAAGAATTGTCGATGACAGGTACTCCCAATAACTTTCCTTCAGTGTATGAAGGTGGACCAGACACTAGCACAGCTAAAGTCTCTGAGGTACTTCCAGGTTCACTGCCCAAGACATCTTTGAGCAACTTTCCATCCCAGTGTAAGGCAGCGTACTGTGGGGGGTTTTCACAAAACTTGGACATGTGACTCTGGCTGATATTATACCTGGACAGCATTCTGTTGCGACGTGTTGTTGAGGTTGAGATGACGAAGTTATCCAGATCAGCCCCTCCAGCTTTCAAGGTGGCAGAAACATGGCAGTAACTTGATTGTCTGATAAACCAAGACGATCAGCTGTATTGCAGATGACATCACATTCCATGACCTTCCTTGGAAACGTCAAAGTCACACGAGTCAGTGTCTTGATGGTGAGAACATCCAGGACGAGGCTGATGGTAATCCATGTCCTCTGTGTTAGCGTCGTTGTCAGTTGAGTCACCCCAGGTAATGTCATCCACATGAACAACTGCCTCTTGTTCTGCTGCAGCTGTAAAATAGTACAACATGTTAAGACAGTAATTGTTAAGTACATGCTAAATATCGCAATGGAGTAAAACTTAAAACTTTTTGTAACGTTCAAAGTAATTAGTTTTACCTTGTTATTGTCTATGCTGCAGTCTTTCATTCCTCGCTGCTTGCTGCAGGGATCTTGTCTCAAAAATCTTGTCATGACCAGACGTATGACCTTTCCTCTCAGTCTTTTGGTCTTCGTAGAACCTGATATCCTCATCTTTCTTCTCTCTGGATAACAGTCTGTTGTTCTGTATTTCCTGGATTGCATCTGGAGCTCCTATATCGAACAGGCTGTCTAATTCCAGCACAAATGCTCCTCTTTTTCCTCTAGGGTTACTTGCTCTTCCTTTGCTTTTCACCAGAGCACGATGTTTCTCATGTAGTTTCATGAAGAGTTCATTGCGTTGTACTTGGTCATTGTCTTGATCCTAGCCATCTCCAGAATGGGATGATAGATTCAACTGTTTCATATGCAAGGTCTTCAACCATGGGCCTCCCTGCATTTTCCGGTAAATTCTGAAGATTAAGGAAATACTGGAACGCCTGTCTGTTGGTGGGAAGCTGGGAACCACTGATAAAAGCTGAAGGGTATCCAACCAGGAAAGTTTCAGTGAGAGATCTGGTAGATGGCCCAGTTGACACCTGCCTGTGGACAGTACGTGGAGGTTCTGAGATATCGACTGTGCGCCCACGGAGCTCCCTCAGCTCCTTGCTTAATGCCATTGTGAAGTTGTAACTTGTAGATGGTTTTCTAGATTCTGATTGAGTTTCTGTTGTTTCCTGAAAAATGATAGATAATTATTATTATTATTATTATTATTATTATTAATTATTATTATTATTATTATTATTATTATTATTATTAATATTATTTATTAATTTTATGCTCTTTCATTTGATACCTAATTTGTTGCTCTATCTTGTTTAGATCAAAAGTTAAAGTGCAAAACATAATTCAAGGGACCCCGGAATTGGCGCTTTGGCCGATTTCAAGGCAGAAAATTTAAAGCTCCATGCGGCAATGCTTCCCAACATCCTAGGTCAAAATAGTTGTGATTTTCGGCTTTTTCAGGTCAAAAAGCATGGGAAAATGTACAGAAACCTATGAAAATAAGAAAAAGTTGATTTTTGAACAGGCCTAATGAACCACATTAGTCGTCGAGTTCTGATAGGCACATCTTCAAGTAGCACTGGCAAAGTCTGCTCAAGGAAACACCTATACGAATTTCCGTCCAGTCGCTGTGGTAGCAGATACGGGCCGATAAGATGATCTCCAATAATGCCAGCCCACACGTTGATTACAAAGAGCTCGAAACCTACGGATTTCTCGACCTATGTTTATATGGTGTTTCTTCTTTACTTTTGTCTCAAGAATACACCCTGCCATTTATGAAACACATTTATGCATCACCCTGTATTTAAACGTTTTCTATCGCATCTAGATTTTCAGAGACAGATCATGTGATTTTACAATTAAAACACAAATGAATTGTATTACATAAATGTTTTACTGGAACGAAACTACAATTGAAACTTTCATGTAACAAATGCAACAGTTTCTGCAAAAATGCAAGAAAGAAGAGTAAGTCAATTTGTAGGGAAATATTGTGTAATACTCGACTTTCTTTTGTATTCTATCTCACTTTTTCGTGAAGAAACCAGCAGTAGTTTCTCATCATTCTCGGATTCCATCTGCCCCGTTGTTCCACTACAGAAATATTATGATGGAAGCACTTTCGATGTTCACCGTTAACAGCACCCAGATTCTCAGGAAAAAAGTCTATGTGAGAGTGTAAGAAATGGATCTTTAGAAACATTCGGCAGCACATGTTTTTGTAGTCATCCAGAAGCTTTGACACTATGCCCCATAGGCTTCTCCCTTTGTGTTTCACAAGAATACTCTTACAACTGCCCTGAATTCAATATCAGACAAATTCTTGTCAAAAGTTGAATCATTTATAATCTTACGAATCTGTGGTCCAACAAAAATTCCTGTTTTCAACCTGGCATCACTTAATTTCGAGAACTTATCCTTGCCTCTTATACTTGATGAGAATGAGAAGGATGGCCATATTTTCATGAGTCTAATTCATACTAACATAATGAGCTAATGGAATCGAAGGCCTCTTATTTCCGTTATGCCTTTAGAAAAAGTTTCGAAGAAAAACAGACGCCATTCATTGGAGTTATCCTCATAGACTAATTCATGCATAAGGCCATTGACATTTGTGCACATACAAATATAATCTTGTATTTCAAAGTACGTTGACAATACTGTGTTACGGCGTGTAAATACAGAAATTTGAGTACCTTCTGCCAGTAGATTCCACTGCTGTAACCTTGAACCAAGAAGTTCAGCTTGTTGCTTTGACAAGGTTAAATCACGTACCAGATCATTCAAATTTGGTTGATTTATTAAGTGTGGCATTCTGTCTTCTTTCTCCGATGATTTGTAAGCGTAATCTGAGGCTGAGAGTGTCTTCTTCAGCTGCTGTTGGCATATTTTTATGATATTGCTGTTCTTCCCAAGTTTTCGGTGGAGTTGGAATTGACAATTCCCCCTCATGAGGAACTGTCTTAATAGCAGAAGGCACACTAGTATATTGAATATTATGTTTGTTGTTAGAAAGGAACCCAACAATTTTCGTGATACAAAAGTAGCAGTCGCTGCTGTGATCCTTTGACTCTCTCCACACCACCGGGATAGCAAAAGGCATTAAACTGCGTTTTCCTCCTAGTCATTACCTGAAATACAACATATATGAGGAACCCGACGTTTGTCCTGCTCTCCAATTTTGCAACTGAAATAAAGATATTTTTTTTTCATGAAAGGCCATGAAAGATACCTTATAAAGGGGGGACCGTCAAGGAGGACGGTGAAGGGGAATTTTTAAATTAATCCACTTTCCTATCCCGAAACGCGAGCATACTATTATTACTCCACTGACAATCACTGGTGCAACGTGGGGAGGTATGCATTCAAGAAGTAGGAAGGAATTTCGAACATTTACTTTAATTAATGACGCAAATGTATCACACTGTGTATTTGTCATAAAATGTAAAAAATCTTTAGGAATTTAATTTTTCTGTCGTGTGCTATAGCTTGAAACCTACGACCTATGCTTGTACGGTATTTTTACTTTACTTTTTTCTCAAGAATACACCCTGCTATTTATGAAACACATTTATGCATCACCCTGTACATTTTTTAAACCAGAGGGGGTATTATCAGTAAAAATTATATAAATCAGTAACAATATATTTTTACATAAGAGACAAAAGATAAAATAAAATTTGTGAACCACCGAATTATTTTTTAAATTTGAAATACTAATTTGAAGACAATGAAGTGTATATATTGCCAAAAGTCATACGTTACACATGCCATGATGGAACATTATAAAGGAAAAGTAGGCAAAAATAGTTTTATGTAGAACTCAATAATTAGACGTGATAGAAAATTTCTGAACGCATCACTGTACTCAGCAAGATCAAATTAACAAAGTTTATTCTTACCAAAGAGCCAAAACCATTGTTTGTTGACTAGTGATTCATTGATACTGTATTTATTTTTCTGTTATTCAGTCATTGTAATTTGAGCATTATAATTTATTCATCTGCATTCTCCTATACCATTTGAACACTGTAATATTAAATAATTGTTAGATTCACTGGAGAACACGTCATCTATATCATTTTCATTGATTAATTGTACGAACCTTTACAAATTGCAATTACGAACAAAAGTGGTCCCTCACACACACACACACTCTATCTATCTCTCTCTCTCTCTCTCTCTCTCTCTTCTATATATATATATATATATATATATATATACACACACACACAAATGTTTTCGATTGTTTGTATAAATTAAGTCGTACGGTAGGTAGCAAAGGATTCAGTTTTTACAAAGCACCACACGATCCACATATACTGCTGTATTTACATTTTCGAGGCGGAAAGGCGAGAGGCAACTGGTTTTTCCTATTTCATTTTCAGTTCTTTTTTTCAGCAGAAAGGGGTTTATCTCCAAAAACTAGATGTTGCATAAAACTATTTCTCAAACAATGAAAATATATAAAAATATTTTTTCAATTATTTTCTTTGCAGCTTTATGTTCTTGGACTAAAAAATCAAAGTTGATGGTGAAACATGAAAAAGTGAAAACTGTGCAGGACTTATGCATAGTAGCGTAGTATTTTAATCATTTCGAGAGACAGCGGAGCTTTTTCGAAATTTGGACTGTTTCCGATTTTTTGAAAATAAGATTGAATGTAGATTTTTACGCTGATTTAAAAAATGTCAGTCTTTTTTATAGAGAAATGAGTTGTTCAAAAGCTATGTTTGTTATTGTAATTTTGTATTAGGTCAAAAACTATAACAATACAACTGAAAACTAATACAAGAGTTATTGTATTCTTTAGTAATATTGGCTTGTGTTACTAAGTATTTGTGTGAATAGATTTCGACCGTTATTTTTCTGTCGCCACATGAATTCGCACAAGTAGGTGCCGGTGAGTTCCTGACTGTCTCTTATTCCTTCGTTTGGCTTTATTCCACATATATTCAACGCCTTGTGTTAGGTTCGGTTAGATTAAGTTATGTTATGTTAGGTTAGGTTACTTACCTCTCTTAAGTAGTTGTTGAAGTCTACAACTTTGTGGCCAATGTGACAAATCAATATATACATGCAAAAGATTTTTCTACAGTAACTATACGTAAACTAGAGAGACAGCTATTTTTGGGGGTAGAAAGTACGCAACCTCATTCTTAACTATTCCGAATGTTATTGCGCTAAAAAAAAATTAATGAGTTAGATCAGGGTGATCCAACCATTGTGAGCCACAAGATTAATCTAATAGAGGTTGTGTACCACACATGCAAATTTAATGATAATATTATACCCCATATACTGTATAAATATATTAATATAAGTATAAGTATAAATTTGTTAGCTTTTACAAGGATCTATGGACCCTTTGTAAGCCACAGAAATTGTCCCGTTAGCCAGCCACATGTGGCTCGCAATATCTAAAGTCATATGACAGAGGAGACCTACGGCTTTAAGTTGGGATCCGAACCATGGGTCGCTACATAATCTGCACGCAAGGACGGTCTCCCATTCAATTACAACTCAGATTCAATGAGGCTAAACTTCGCTGATCAATGGAAACGTTGTTGTTGTTGTTGTTTAGCCGATCAGCCCACGCAGGTAACCGTTCGCCCTCTCCGGAGTGGACAAGAGCTTCAGCGCACTAGTGATGTTGTGTTGTGTTCTATGTTGTGCTAGAGTGATACAGTCTGTCATAATGTGTTCAATTGTTTGTGGTGCGTCCTGGCACAGGTGGCAGGTGTCGTCTGTGGAGTTGTCTAGGCTGTGTTTATATGTCTGTAAGTTGGGGTGATGTCCACATCGGAATAGTGCTAAGTTAACTCGATACGATCTGCTCAGGCTGATCTCTGACCTGTTAATGGGTGGCAGCTTTTCACCTAGGACCGCATTCGGACAGAGTCTTGTCGGTGTTTTCTGGGTTAGGTGTGTGTGTGTGTGTGTTTTCTGTACTGTGTGATGTCTGTGGGCGTGGTATGGAATGGAGTATTTGGTTATAATGTCTCTCTGGTGTTACCTTAATGGTGCGAGGTGTTGGTGCATGATTGTACATGTAGTGGCAAAGGTGTTGTGGATTAGTTGTCGCTGCTGCCATGAATTGTGTTCCCCTCATGTCTAAATGTTCCCTAACTTTCAGTATTTTTGTTTCTGTGTGCAGGTGTTCTATTGGTGTTGTTTGAGTGCATCCCGTAATGATACGAAGTGCGTTGTTTTGTATTGTCTGTACCATCTAGGACGTTTTGGCGCCGACATTTTGGCGCTGGACGTTGTGGCGCCGCCATTTGGGCGCCACCGTTTGGGCGCCGCCGTTTGGGCGCGGAGCCGGTTTGGCGCCGCCGTTAATTAGTATTAATTATTAAGTAGTAATACTTGGTTATTAACCTGAAGTGCTGTTTGTCTTTTCAGATAAGTTGTGTTGTTGCCCTTAATAGCATAAATGTCTGAAAATATATCAAGTAAGAAAGGGAAACAGAAGTTTTCACATAATGGATATTTGTATGTGTTTGATAAATGTAGCAAGCACGACCCTTCGTTACTTTTTTGGCGGTGCGAGCAAAAGCATCAATGTATTATAAGGTGTATATATAATATGGGTACTTTTCCGTTATCTGCCCCATTGACGATTGGTTAGGTTCAGTCATGATATTTTCGTTAAAACTAACAAAAATATCACAACTTAACCTAACCAATCGTCACTGCCCGGTTAGGTCAACTGTACGCCCTTGACGATTGGTTAGGTTAAGTCGTGATATTTTCGTTAGTTTTAACAAAAATATCACGATTTAACCTAACCAATCGTCAAGGGGGCAGATAACGGAAAAGTACCCATATTATATATATATATACCTTATAATACACGGACTCTTTTGCTCGCACCGCCAAAAAGTAACGAAGGGTCGCGCTTGCTACATTTATCAAACACATACAAATATCCATTATGTGAAAACTTCTGTTTCCCTTTCTTACTTGATATATTTTCAGACATTTATGCCATTAAGGGCAACAACACAACTTATCTGAAAAGACAGACAGCACTTCAGGTTAATAACCAAGTATTACTACTTAATACTTAATACTAATTAACGGCGGCGCCAAACCGGCTCCGCGCCCAAACGGCGGCGCCCAAACGGTGGCGCCCAAACGGCGGCGCCAAAACGTCGGCGCCAGAACGTCGGCGCCAAAACGTCCCATTCCGTCGTCTGTAAGGTGTTATGTGTGTGTTTGAGATAATGGGTGCCCAGTATGGGCTAGCATAGTCCATAACTGAGCGAATATATTGTTTGTATATGAGTGATGTTGTTTCTTGCTGGTGTCCAAAGTTTGTGCCTGTTAGTACCCTAAGCGTGTTAAGTCTTGACGTACACTTGTTTTTAATATCCTGAATGTGGTTTGCTAAAGATAATGATGTGTTGTATGTGACCCCAAGTATTTTGGTCCTGTGAGTATGTGGAATGTTGGTGTTATTTAGCGTAAGCTGTGGAGTTATCTGGTGTTTTTTGTGTTGCTTGTAAGCAAGGTGATGGTTGATTTTGTGGGCGCTACTTTGAGTCTATTGTGTGTGAGCCAGTCTTGTATACTGTTTATGTATGTTTGTAGGTTATTTGTAGCGGTGTCGATGTTGTTGTGGGTGGATGTTAGAGTGATGTCATCTGCATATGATGATAAGGTAGGATTGTTATATATGGGTGTTGGAATGTCATGCATGTATAAGTTGAAGAGTGTTGGTGAGAGAACAGAGCCTTGAGGGACCCCGTTCGGAAAAAGCTTGTTTTTGGTTGACTTGCCATTAAATGTGACATGTGAGTATCTTCCTGAAGGATAGTTGCTCAGCCACCTTTTGGGGTTATTGTGCATGTTTGTGTTGAGTATTTTGTTTATGAGAAGGAAGCGTGGGATAGCATCAAATGCTTTACTAATGTTTATTGTTGCTAATAGTGTACGTTGAGCTGGTCGTCTGGAGTTGATGCCATCCATGATGTGCTGTGTGAGGTTAGTGAGTAATGTCGTGATTGAGTGGTGAGGTCTGAATCCAGGTTGAGTAGGCGATAGTGGTATGTGTGGGTTGGTGATTTATAAGATTAGTCTTTCTTTTACTTTGGAAGGTGTGCATAGTAAAGTAATGGGTCTATAGGAAGCTGGTTCTGTTGGATTTTTGTTTGGTTTCAGTAGTGTAATAATTTTACCTTCTTTCCATATGTCAGGAATAATACAGTGTTGGTATGAATATGTGCTGATATTTGTGAGAGCTAGTATTCACTGTGGGCCCAAGTGTTTAAGGTGTATGTTAGATATGTTGTCTGGTCCAGTAGCCTTCGAATTCTTAATGTTTTTGATGATCTTGGTGGTCTGGTCTGTATTGAAGGGTGTAATGGTCGTGTCGAGTCTGTAGGTTTTCTTGTGTCTGGCTGTTTGTCTGTCTGCGTGTTTCTGGTTGTTGTCTCTGTTTAAGTGACCTATCTTTGCATAGTGATTAACTAGAATGTTAGCTCATTGTGTATATGTTGGGATATTATTTTGGCTGCGACAGATAGCCGCGAGTGAGGTGTGAATGCCGCTGTTAGAGTGGGTAATGCTGTTTATAGTCTTTTATAGCCTGCGTGTATCTATGGAGTGGTTTAGTGTTGTTATGAATTCCCTAAATGTTTGTTTGTTTTTCTTTGAGTTTGTTGTTTATTTCTGTGTTGAGCTGTTATATCTGCTGTTTTATGGCTTCTGTGTGTGGTGTTTGTGTGTTATGTTTGAGGTTGTTACGTTGCCTTATGAGGTGAACTATTTCTCTAGTGTAATTTGGGTTGTATTTCCTAATGTTGCCATTGGGTATGTATTTTTTTGCATTATTGATGATCTGATTAAATGTCTTGAGTGTTGTATTGATGTTTATGATGGATGTGCTGTTTAATGTAGTGAATTGTTCCTCAGTCTGTATTTTGAACTGTTCTCAATCAGCTTTCTTGTAATTTCTGTAATTGTGCATAAGGCTGTTGGGGCAGAGTGTAGAACGTGTTGTAATGATGGGCAGGTGGTCTGATGACATGATGACAGTTGTTTTTCTGTTCTCCAGTGTGTATGTGTTGCTAGTGAGGGGGAACAGAACGTTATGTCTGGGGATGAGTTTGAGTATCCTGCTTGATGTAGTATGTGTGTATGTTCTTCTGTATTGTTAAGAATGAAGAGGCTGTTTAGTTGTGTGGCTATGTTGGCGCCTCTGGTGTTGCTTTGGTTGTGCAGGTACCAACTAGTGTATTTAGCTTTGAAGTCTCCTCCTAAGATGATATTGGTGAGAGAGGCCAGATTGTGTAACTGTGGATTGTAATTGGCTGGCACCTGAGGTGAACTATCTGGTGGGATGTAAATGTTGATAAGTGTGGTGTTGTATTTTGCTCGTGTTTTAATGCTAACTGCCTATATTTCTGTCGTGTTATCTGCTTGGAAACGTTGTTGATGACATTGGCTACGTCGTAGCCAGAATAAAAACGAAAAAATAAATTGAAAATATGTAAAATTTCCTATTTCGGCCTTTATTGGCCCACAGAAAATCAGGATGGCGTTATTGTTCCGGAGCCTCCTTGTCACCTGAAAAAGTGCAGATTCGTTGCAGATTAATTTTAGTTAATTATGCATTTATTTAAGTACTCAAATCCGGTTCACGTTCGCATTTTAACATGTAAATAATTTCATTTCATACAAACAATTTTGAACAGAAAGTGAGAGTATATCATTTACCGATACTTTAAGCTCACGAGCCACTTACGTTCTGAGTGCAGCTTCACAAATTTGGACTTATTCACTTTGGATGTGAAGTTCAAAATTTTGATGGCTTTGGTACTTCCGTTAAAATATACTTTCACAGGCTTTTCCTCGATTTCACAAGTGTATGAAATATTGTACGTCCGTGGCTTAACTAGATATAGATAGATAACACAGGTCAACAAAAAAACATTTTTTTTTCGTTGCCAAGGAAATTCGTACTAATTTAGGGTATTTTAGGGTTGCTGAATTCCAAAATGAAAGTAGTTTTTCCGATTTGGCTCTAGTTCTTGAGATAATGAATACCCTCAATTAATAGGAAACGTAACCATAACGCGTGCATATGGGAAACTACCGAAACATTCTAGATGGTGAGACCGAATAAAATGCCATTATGTATTTCATGTTTACTTTTGTATGATTTGAGACAATTTCAATGCGATTTGTAAGTAGACTCCGCCTGAACATTAAATTTTTTGCATTTTTACGTGTTTCAATGGGGTACAAAAATACCAATTATCTCATAAATTAGAGCCAATCTACCAAAACCGATGTCATATTCGGAATCAGCACCACAAAGTTACCCCCAAATCACTCTAATATGATTGGCAATAAAACGAGTGTTGACCAGTGTAATCGTTGAGGTACTCTTTTAGTGTATTCAGATTAAGAGAATAACGTGAGTTAATTTTATTTTAACAAAGAGTAATTTTTTTTCCACACCCATGACCCCTGATTAGCCGAAAGTTGATGACGTGGGAAATTCCTACATAATCTTGCATCACCAACCGACCTACAGTACACCTAATCTGGGAATACGATTCACCCTGATTAGTATCACGTATGAAAGGGTGTACCTTTAGAAGTTTAGACTATAAAAAATAGGGTAGCCGTAAAACTGTATTAGCCAAGGAAAAAAAGGACTGATTTATAGATAAATTTATGTACCATCTTAAAGTGTAGATTTTGGCGTGTCAAATTTTTAAGTTGATTAAAAAAATGTGTAATTTTTTTTTAAATCAAACTAAAGTCCGATGATAAATAAGTATATTTAAATGCTTTTGACGATATCATGTCTTTTAGCCATTTAAACGGATTGATGTTATTCCCTCGATTTCCATTAATCTTTATTAACTAACGTACACTCACGGAAAAAAGTTCAACAAAGAAAAAATGAGAGAAAATTTTAGAAAATTTTAAAAACTCAGAAAAAATTATAATTAGTGGAAAAATAGCCAAACGCCACGCACTCCCTTTCTGGGGGACATTGAATACATACGGGCCTTTCTACACACACACACACATACAAGGAAATAGATTGTTATTAATTGCAAAATGATAAAGAATAAAATAATAGTATGAATATTATAAATGCTTCATATATTGTTTCTCAACAATTAAAATGTAAATATGATGTGCAATTCATATCAAAACAAAAAAAGTGTACTCTCACATAGATTTTATGGGTTCACTTCACTTTGGGGAGGAAGAGTGAATTAATCATTTTCAGGGAATGTGTAAACATATATTTTTGTATTGTGAAAGGTAGAACCTATTTGCATTTTAATTTTGCCAAAACAATACATAACACTTTTTTTTCTTGAAGGGATGAACAAATATTCAGGATCGACTGGTATTCGACCGTTTGGCAGCATCCCGCCACAATTTGAAAATTTTTATGGTACGCATTTATCTACCAACCAAAGGAAAGATGAAAACTGGGCGAGTATCTATATTATAATGGAGGTAACCAAAAAAAACCATAGAAAAGAACGCAATCATGAAAATCTTAAGCTTCACATTTGAGCTCATTGTATCAAGATTTGTGAAGCTTTAGATGTTCATGGCTGCGTTCTTTTCTATAGTTTTATTGACCAAATAATTGAACCGACAGTAATTGGGAAGGCAGCCATGGAAATCTTGAGTTTCACAGTGTGTCGAGAAGATTTGTGAAGCTTAAGATTTTCATGACTATAGTTTTATTGACAAAATAATTGAACCCCCAGTAATTGGGGGGCCGTAGGCTCTCCAGTTACTGTCAGTTCAATTATTTGGTTAATAAAACTATAGAAAAGAACGCAATCATGAAAATCTTAAGCTTCACATTTGAGCTCATTGTATCAAGATTTGTGAAGCTTTAGATTTTCATGCCTGCGTTCTTTTCTATAGTTTTATTGACCAAATAATTGAACCGACAGTAATTGGGGCGCTGCAGGCACCCCAATTACTGAGGCCCAAGGTGAGAGGGATAGGAATGATGTTCAAAATAAAATACGCCGTAGGCCCACAATTCGATTCGGTTTGGGCCGAATGCCCAAGTACCGCAGATCTAGCGAAATCGGGGCGTAGCGCCGATCTTTTGCTGAAAGTCCTGACAGAAAGAAATGAAAAGGGAGTAGTTGTTGACAATTATGTCTACAAGGAGATTCTTCAGTAATGAAATAAAGATAAGTTTATGATGAAGTGTTCTTTTTTATATTTTATAACAGGAAATAATACCTTGAGGTAAGAAAATTCATTTCCCAGATGAAGTAATTGGCCGAGGGCTCCAAGCCTTCCGCAGGAAATAGCAAAAACCGCCCGTAGGGCGGTATTTTTGCTAGTATATATAAATAAAGCCAATCCGAATTACGCAAGGAAAGGGTTAAAACATTCACAATTATTGCTAAAGTAGAAGTGAAATAAAAAGTTTAAAATTTTCTCGCAGAGCATTGTTTCGACCATACGCCTATTCGAGCAGCTCGTAGAAACATTGCCAAGTAAACAGAGGGTCAGTGTACTGACGAGGTTACCGTACGTTCTTCATCACCACTGCAAAACAACAACAACACCTTATTTGGCAAATAAGGTACAAAAAGAAATGAAAGTATTAAACAGTACATTTTGACCAAAAATAATAAGAAACTGATAGGAAGGAGCTAAAAACCTCAACGTATGTCGACAGTTAGCAGCTGACGAGGAAGCTTCTAACAGTCGCTGTATCCTCCAGCGCGGGACACGTCAACGCGAAGAAGAGGCGATGTCAAACCGAAACATCAACGCGCTGGTGGCCAAACTTCCTCAAATCTCCGTGCAGCGGGCTGTCTACGGTTGGCCAGACTGGCAGTCGACGGCCTGTTGCGTGGCACGGTCAGAGTGCCGATCGGCTCCCGGGGCCAGATCTATACCAGCGTGCTATTTTTTTCATTTACGGGGAGCAATTGCGTGCTCCCCGGACTACTCTTACTCTCCGGCGACATTAAGACTAATCCAGGCCCCACTAAAACTTACACATGTCACCATACACAAAGACATAGACACACTAGGACCATGAAACACATACATAAGCATAATATTAACATGTTACAGTACAAAGTAGATGGCCTCACAAAAAAATCATGCAGCTTAGGGAATTCGTACACAAACAAAACATTCACATAGCACTTATACAACAAACAAAACTAAAACGCACACACAAAACACCCACCAACCCTGACTTCATGGCGATCCGTCAAGATCGTACTGGGGGTCACAGGGATGGACTCATCATTGACATACGTAAAAGCATTAGCTACACTGATGCCACCCAAAACATTACAAACACAATCCAAGCAGATAACACGATAGAAATACAGGCAATTAACATTAAAACGCGCAAAATACACCACCATACTCATCAACATTTCCATCTCACAAGATAGTTCACCTCAGGTGCCAGGCAATTACAATCCACAGTTACACAATCTGGCCTCTCTCTCTAATGTCACCTTAGGAGGAGACTTCAACGCTGAAGACACTAGTTGGTACCTGCACAACCAAAGCAACACCAGAGGCGCCAACATAGCCACACAACTAAACAGTCTCTTCATTCTTAACAATACAGAAGAACATACACACATACCACATCAAGCAGGATACTTAAACTCATCCCCAGACATAACGTTCTGTTCCCCCTCATTAACAACACATACACACTGGAGAACAGAAAAACAACTGTCATCAGACCACCTGCCCATCATCATTACAACACGTTCTACACTCTGCCCCAACAGCCTTAGGCACAATTTCAGAAATTACAAGAAAGCTGATTGGGAACAGTTCAAAATACAGACTGAGGAACAATTCACCACATTAAACAGCACACCCATCATAAACAGCAATACAACACTCAAGACATTTAATCAGATCATCAATAATGC
Source organism: Bathynomus jamesi (assembly GCA_023014485.1). Lineage (NCBI taxonomy): Eukaryota > Metazoa > Arthropoda > Malacostraca > Isopoda > Cirolanidae > Bathynomus > Bathynomus jamesi. The sequence continues at coordinate 751,340 of JAJOZX010000233.1, forward strand.
AAAAAAATACATACCCAATGTCAACATTAGGAAATACAACCCAAATTACACTACAGAAATAGCCCACCTCATAAGGTAACGTAACAACCTCAAACATAACACACAAACACCACACACAGAAGCCATAAAACAGCAGATATAACAGCTCAACACAGAAATAAACAACAAACTCAAAGAAAAACAAACAGAAACATTTAGGGAATTCATAACAACATTAAACCACTCCACAGATACATCCAGGCTATAAAAGACTAAACAGCATTACCCACTCTAACAGCGGCATTCACATCTCACCCGCGGCTATCTGTCGCAGCCAAAATAACATCCCAACATATACACAACAAGCTATCATTCTAGTTAATCACTACACAAAGCTAAGTCACTTAAACAGAGACAACAACCAGAAACACGCAGACAGACAAACAGCCAGACACAAGAAAACCTACAGACTCGACACGACCATTACACCCTTCAATACAGACCAGACCACCAAGATCATCAAAAACATTAAGAATTCGAAGGCTACTGAACCAGACAACATATCTAATATACACCTTAAACACTTGGGCCCACAGTGAATACTGGCTCTCACAAACATCAGCGCATATTCATACCAACACTGTATTATTCCTGACATAAGGAAACAAGGTAAAATTATTACACTACTGAAACCAAACAAAAATCCAACAGAACCAGCTTCCTATAGACCCATTACTTTACTATGCACACCTTCCAAAGTAACAGAAAGTCTAATCTTACAAATCACCAACCCACACATACCACTATCGCCTACTCAACATAGATTCAGACCTCACCACTCAACCACGACATTACTAAATAACCTCACGCAACACTTCATGGATGGCATCAACTCCAGACGACCAGCTCAACGTACACTATTAGCAACAACAGACATTAGTAAAGCATTTGATGCTATCCCACGCTTCCCTCTCATAAACAAAATACTCAACACAAACATGCACAATAACACCAAAAGTTGGCTGAGCAACTATATATCTTTCAAGAAGATACTCATATGTCACATTTAATGGCAAGTCATCCAAAAACAAGCTTTTTCCGAACGGGGTCCCTCAAGGCTCTGTTCTCTCACCAACACTATTCAACTTATACATTCATGACATTTCAACACCCATAGATAACAAGCCTACCTTATCATCATATGCAGATGACATCACTCTAACATCCCACAACAACATCGACACCGCTACAAATAACATACAAACATACATAAACAGTATACAAGACTGGCTCACACACAATAGACTCAAAGTAGCGCCCACAAAATCAACCATCACCTTGCTTACAAGCAACACAAAAGAACACCAGATAACTCCACAGATTACACTAAACAACACCAACATTTCACACACTCACTGGACCAAAATACTTGGGGTCACATATAACACATCATTATCTTTGCAAACCACATTCAGGACATTAAAAACAAATGTACGTCAAGACTTAACACGCATAGGGTACTAACAGGCACAAACTTTGGACACCAACAGGAAACAACGTCACTCATGTACCAACAATATATTGCTCAGTTATGGACTATGCTATCCCACGCTGGGCACCCATTATCTCAAACACACACATAAACACCTTACAGACAATACAAACCAGCACACTTCGTATCATTAAAAGATGTACTCAAATAACACCAATAGCACACCTGCACACAGAAACAAAAATACTGAAAGTTAGGGAACATTTAGACATGAGGGGAACACAATTCATGGCAGCAGCGACAACTAATCCACAACACCTTTGCCACTACATGTACAATCATGCACCAACACCTCGCACCATTAAGGTAACACCAGAGAGACATTATAACCAAATACTCCATTCCATACCACGCCCCACAGATATCACACAGTACAGAAAACACACACACACACACACACACACACAACCCACAAAGCACTGACACGACTCGGTCCGAATGCGGTCCTAGGTGCGAAGCCGCCACCCATTGACAGGTCAGAGACCAGCTTGAGCAGATCGGATCGAGTTAACTTAGCACGATTCCGATGTGGACATCACCCCAACTTACAGACATATAAACACAGACTAGAAAACTCCACAGACGACACCTGCCACCTGTGCCAGGACACACCACAAACAACTGAACACATTATGACAGACTGTACCGCTCTAGCACAGCATAGAACACAACACAACATCACTAGTGCGCTGAACCTCTGGTCCACTCCGGAGAGGGCGATCGGTTACCTGCGTGCAGCCGGCTCGCTCGATCAGAGTGAGCTGATCGGCTAACCAACAACAACAACAACAACAACAATACCGTTCTCATAGTGTAAAGAACATTAAAATCCATATTCATTGTTCATGCTGGTTTCGTCATTTTGTATATATATATATATTATATATATATATATATTATATATATATATATATATTATATATATATAATATATATATATATTATATTAGGGTGTTCCATTTTTCACTTTTTTTAAAATGTCAATGTCCATACTTTTTTTCTTGTTAGAACTGGTCCACTGAATGCAACCATATCAAAAGAAAATATTTTTATGAATGTTAGGGCTCCCCCCACCAACCCTCGAAACATTTTGCGCTCTCGGAATGCAAAAATTGGCATTTTGGGGAGTACATTTGACACTGAGGAGCCAATTATTTATACAACACCTACATATTTGGTACAAAATGATAGCTACATTCATGCACCTAACATTAAGATCCATCAAAAGTGTTTAATGAATGAATAAGTACTTATAATTAATATTCTTTCATTACAGTAGGTCGAAATTAAGGGTAAATATTTTTAGGTAGGCTCCCTATGTTTATTTACTCTATATTTCCAATAAATTATTATTTATTATATATTTTTATTATGTAGTTTTATGCAGTATTGTTAATAATTTAGGTAATATATATTCAATTTATATTTTTCAGTTTTATGAAAAAAAATTGTGGAGATAACATAGTACTGTTATTTTACTGCCCTCTCGTGGCGTTTCTGCTCAATTCAGTGTTTTTGTTGTCAGTTGTTGTCCTGTAGAAGTGCTGTGTGTTTGTAGGCTCACAACAGTACTTTAGATATGGCTAGTAGTAAGCCAGTGCTCAGAAAAGATATAACAACTTATGATTCAATATTAGGTAAACTCAAAGATGATATACTGTACATTCTGAAGAAGGCTGCATGCTTCCAACAAATGGTGATGTCACAATATATTTTTTCTTTCTGAGAAGACAACAAATCAATCAGAGAAATGTCTCAAAGGAGGAAAATATAAAAATTGTTTTACGAAAAGTTAGATGTATTTGGAATAAGGCAGACATTCCCTCGAAAGACATCGCTAAACATAAATCACCAAGAATGATGATACTTGATTTAATAAATAAACATGATAACTTGATTAAACATAGAAATAGAAAAAAATATGAGTGCGAAAAGCAAAATTTCTTGGATCATATGAATAAATTATTCGACATTTCGACCCAAAATGCTGTTGAAGAAATTCGAAAGGATTCAATGAAATCTACAGATCAGAAGACTGAAGATATCGCATTTTTAGAAGATGAGCGAGGTGAGAGGAAATACCGTTTGGGTCCAATTGACAAAGCATACGTTGCAAAGGTGTTCAGAAAACAGGCCAGGATTCGTGAAGAGAAAAATCGAACAATGAAAGAAGAACAACGCCAATCTTTAGGAAAAAAAGGTAAGGGTGAAGAGCGCGAAGATACATTTGACAGTGATTCAGGAGATGACGCGGCAGATGAAGACTTCTCTCCCAAGCCAGGTCCATCAAAGAAGGCTGTAAACGTGCTTAAGTCAAACCTAATATCAAATACAGCAGATCGCCTAGGCCTTTCATTACGACAACGCAGTGGCTTTGCTTTAGTAGTTGCAGCAGAGTGTGGGAAAAATATTGCAGAACTGAGTATTTCAAAAAGTACGGCAGGTCGAGCAGCTAAAACAACAAGGAAAATAAAGGCAGAATCCATCAGAGAGGAATTTATTGCTCTGAATATGTTTTGATTCACTGGGACAGCAAAATGATTGGTGATCTATCAAATGAGAAAGAAGAGAGAGATTGGCGATTCTTGTTACTGGAGGTAGGGATGTAGAAAAGTTACTCTTCGTGCCGAAAATCGAAAATACAACAGGACTGACACAAGCATCAGCAGTTGTAGAGTCTATGTTTAGCTGGAAATTGGAGAATAATGTGTATGGCATGGTTTTTGATACCACTGCTTCCAATTCTGGCTGGGTAAAAGGAGCTTGCATAAAAGGAGAAGACCTATTCGTGAAAAAATTGTTTTGGATGGCCTGCCGTCATCACATGGCTGAGAGAATTTTATCGGCTGTCTGTTTGAAAATATTTGGTAAGATGACTTCTCCAGTAAATGAAGATTTCAAGAAATTCAAAGAAAACGATTGGAAGAATATTGACACCAAACAACCTCATAAGCATCTTGAAATAAAAGATCGATATCTGCGGAATTTAAAAGAGGAAAACATCAAATATATGAAAGATGTCCTTAACAATAAAAGGAGTCTTCCCCGAGATGACTATAGGGAAGTTGCTGAAACAACACTTCTGATTCTTGACGTAGTCCCTTCACGAGGAACGCACTGGATGAAGCCTGGGGCATTTCATCACGCAAGATGGATGGCAGCTATACTTTATATATATAAAATGTATGCTTTCTGCAATCAAGTTGGGTTTGACTCAATGACCATTTATAAGTTTGAAAGGATGTATATCTTTACGACACTTTTCTATGGAAAGTATTGGCTTTCGCGCCCAAATGCAGTTGATGCCCCTGAAAAAGATCTTGACTTTTACAGGGAAATGGTTCGTTACAAGCAAATAGACAGTGATATCGCTGAAACAGCTTTAAACACTTTTAAAGGTCATTATTGGTACCTAACTGAGGAACTTACACCAATGGCTCTCTTTGGTTCTTTGAGCAATGAAGATAAGAGCATGATGGCAAAAGAACTATTACATTCTGTCCATCCTAAAGACTTTCATATAGGCCAACCTGTCTTCCCCATTTAGAAAGAGAATGTTAAGCTCCACCGACTTATTGGTTCCAAGTCTTGGTTTTTCTTTCGCCAACTAGACTCAACAGGCGACTGACTTAAAAAGCCTGTTCTTATGTTAGAAAGTGATGAAGATTATATCAGGATGAAGAATATAATTTCTTTTGCAAAAGTTGTTAATGATACGGCGGAGCGGGGAGTTAAATTGATGCAAGATTTCTATGGCACATGCAAGGATGAGAATGAAATTCAGGAACTTCTACAGGCTGTTAAAGAAAACAGGCGTATGATCCCTGTTGTTTCAAAGAAAATATTAATCAATATGACAAAAAGAGAAAAGACTAGTTAGGCCTAAGTAATATACCATTCTAATGTTGTGTTTCTTTTTAGTTGTATATTGGAAAACTATATATTTTGTATTTTATTAACTTTATTCCTTTTTTCTTGTAAAAGTATATTTTGATTTATGCAGTGATTAAAAAAAAAAAAAAAAAAACGATGGGGCTTTGCAAATTTCTGTATTTGCAAAGTTGTTCCCACTTTGAGAGCATAAGTTGTTGTTGTTGTTGTTTAGCCGATGAGCCCACTCTGATCGAGCAAGCCAGCGGCACGCAGGTAACCGATCGCCCTCTCCGGAGTGGACCAGAGGTTCAGCGCACTAGTGATGTTGTGTTGTGTTCGTTGTTGTGCTAGAGCGGTACAGTCCGTCATAATGTGTTCAATTGTTTGTGGTGTGTCTTGGCACAGGTGGCAGGTGTCGTCTATGGAGTTGTCTAGTCTGTGTTTATATGTCCGTAAGTTTGGGTGATGTCCAAATCGGAATCGTGCTAAGTTAACTCGATCCGATCTGCTCAGGCTGATCTCTGACCTGTTAATGGGTGGCGGCTTCGCACCTAGGACCGCATTCGGACCGAGTCGTGTCAGTGCTTTGTGGTTAGGTGTGTGTGTATGTGTTTTCTGTACTGTGTGATGTCTGTGGGGCGTGGTATGGAATGGAGTATTTCGTTATAATATCTCTCTGGTGTTACCTTAATGGTGCGAGGTGTTGGTGCATGATTGTACATGTAGTGGCAAGGGTGTTGTGGGTTAGTTGTCGCTGCTGCCATGAATTGTGTTCCCCTCATGTCTAAATGTTCCCTAACTTTTAGTATTTTTGTTTCTGTGTGCAGGTGTTCTATTGGTGTTGTTTGAGTGCATCCTGTAATGATACGAAGTGCGTTGTTTTGTATTGTTTGTAAGGTGTTTATGTGTGTGTTTGAGATAATGGGTGCCCAGCATGGGCTAGCATAGTCCATAACTGAGCGAATATATTGTTTGTATATGATGTTGTTTCCTGCTGGTGTCCAAAGTTTGTGCCTGTTAGTACCCTAAGCGTGTTAAGTCTTGTACATTTGGTTTTAATGTCCTGAATGTGGTTTGCAAAAGATAATGATGTGTTGTATGTGACACCAAGTATTTTGGTTCTGTGAGTGTGTGGAATGTTGATGTTGTTTAGTGTAAGCTGTGGAATTACCTGGTGTTCTTTTGTGTTGCTTGTAAGCAAGGTGATGATTGATTTTGTGGGCGCTACTTTGAGTCTATTGTGTGTGAGCCAGTCTTGTATACTGTTTATGTATGTTTGTAGGTTATTTGTAGCGGTGTCGATGTTGTTGTGGGTGGATGTTAGAGTGATATCATCTGCATATGATGATAAGGTAAGCTTGTTATCTATGGGTGTTGGAATGTCATGCATGTATAAGTTGAAGAGTGTTGGTGAGAGAACAGAGCCTTGAGGGACCCCGTTCGGAAAAAGCTTGTTTTTGGATGACTTGCCATTAAATGTGACATGTGAGTATCTTCCTGAGAGATAGTTGCTCAGCCACCTTTTGGTGTTATTGTGCATGTTTGTGTTGAGTATTTTGTTTATGAGAGGGAAGCGTGGGATAGCATCAAATGCTTTACTAATGTCATTGTTGCTAATAGTGTACGTTGAGCTGGTCTTCTGGAGTTGATGCATCCATGATGTGCTGCGTGAGGTTAGTGAGTAATGTCGTGGTTGAGTGGTGAGGTCTGAATCCATGTTGAGTAGGCGATAGTGGTATGTGTGGGTTGGTGATTTGTAAGATTAGTCTTTCTGTTACTTTGGAAGGTGTGCATAGTAAAGTAATGGGTCTATAGGAAGCTGGTTCTGTTGGATTTTTGTTTGGTTTGAGTAGTGTAATAATTTTACCTTGTTTCCATATGTCAGGAATAATACAGTGTTGGTATGAATATGTGCTGATATTTGTGAGAGCTAATATTCCTTGTGGGCCCAAGTGTTTAAGGTGTATGTTAGATATGTTGTCTGGTCCAGTAGCCTTCGAATTCTTAATGTTTTTGATGATCTTGGTGGTCTGGTCTGTATTGAAGGGTGTAATGGTCATGTCGAGTCTGTAGGTTTTCTTGTGTCTGGCTGTTTGTCTGTCTGCATGTTTCTGGTTGTTGTCTCTGTTTAAGTGACTTATCTTTGCGTAGTGATTAACTAGAATGTTAGCTTGTTGTGTGTATGTTGGGATATTATTTTGGCTGCGACAGATAGCCGCGTGTGAGGTGTGAATGCCGCTGTTAGAGTGGGTAATGCTGTTTATAGTCTTGTATAGCCTGTATGTATCTGTGGAGTGGTTTAGTGTTGTTATGAATTCCCTGAATGTTTCTGTTTGTTTTTCTTTGAGTTTGTTGTTTATTTCTGTGTTGAGCTGTTGTATCTGCTGTTTTATGGCTTCTGTGTGTGGTGTTTGTGTGTTATATTTGAGGTTGTTACGTTGCCTTATGAGGTGGGCTATTTCTCTAGTGTACAGTAATTTGGGTTGTATTTCCTAATGTTGCCCTTGGGTATGTATTTGTTTGCATTATTGATAATCTGATTAAATGTCTTGAGTGTTGTATCGATGTTTATGATGGGTGTGCTGTTTAATGTGGTGAATTGTTCCTCAGTCTGTATTTGAACTGTTCCCAATCAGCTTTCTTGTAATTTCTGTAAGTGTGCCTAAGGCTGTTGGGCAGAGTGTAGAATGTATTGTAATGATGATGGGCAGGTGGTCTGATGACAGTTGTTTTTCTGTTCTCCATTGTGTATGTGTTGCTAGTGAGGGGGAACAGAACGTTATGTCTGGGGAGGAGTTTGAGTATCCTGCTTGATGTGGTATGTGTGTATGTTCTTCTGTATTGTTAAGAATGAAGAGGCTGTTTAGTTGTGTGGCTATGTTGGCGCCTCTGGTGTTGTTTTGTTGTGCAGGTACCAACTAGTGTCTTTGGCGTTGAAGTCTCCTCCTAAGATGACATTAGTGAGAGAGCAAGATTGTGTAACTGTGGATTGTAATTGGCTGGCACCTGAGGTGAACTATCTGGTGGGATGTAAATGTTGATTAGTGTGGTGTTGTGTTTTGCGCGTGTTTTAATGTTAACTGCCTGTATTTCTATCGTGTTATCTGCTTGGATTGTGTTTGTAATGTTTTGGGTAGCATCAGTGTAGCTAATGCTTTTACGTATGTAAGTGATGAGTCCACCCCGTTACCCCCAGTACGATCTTGACGATCGCCGTGAAGTCAGGGATGGTGGTGTTTTGTGTGTGCGTTTTAGTTTTGTTTCTTGTATAAGTGCTATGTGAATGTTTTGTTTGTGTACGAATTCCCTAAGCTGCATGATTTTGTTTGTGAGGCCATCTACGTTGTACTGTAATATGTTAATATTATACTTCTGTATGTGTCTCATGGTACTATTGTGTCTATGTCTTTGTGTATGGTGATATGTGTAAGTTGTAGTGGGGCCTGGATTAGTCTTAATGTCGCCAGAGAGTAAGCGTAGTTCGGGGAGCACGCAATTGTTCCCTGTAATTGAAAAAATAGCACGCTGAGAATAGGTCCGGCCCCGGGAGCCGATCGGCACTCTGACCGTGCCACGCAACAGGCCGTCGACTGCCAGTCTGGCCAACCGTAGACAGCCCGCTGCACGGAGATTTGAGGAAGTTTGGCCACCAGCGCGTTGATGTTTTGGTTTGACGTCGCTTCTTCGCGTTGACGTGTCCTGCGCTGGAGGATGCAGCCACTGTTTAGAAGCTTCCTCGTCAGCTGCTAACACTTTTTTCACGTTGTTCTAGCTACTGTACCTGTTCAGACGTTTTTTATAAACAAATCTTTATAAACCAATATGCAATTTTGTCTTGCTCTCTTTGTTGGAGTTCTGAAAATGAATTGCCCTCCTCTCTGCTAAATTGCTCTAATGTGGACTCTGTGTAGTGTTAAAATTATATCTCAAAACAGTGAAGGAGATAAGATCCTGAAGCGGATGATGCTCTATGAGTGGCGGTAACACTCGTGTTAAAAATAAGATATTAGAAATAACTCAAATAATTTTGGTAAAAATTACTCATGATTTTTTCATGAGGTAACATTTTTGTGGGAAAAAATTCCTGTAATGAATCGATTTTGATGTACAAATTCTTTTTCATTTATTAAACACTTCCGATGGGTGTTTTAATGTTAGGTGCATGAATGTAGCTATCATTTTGTACCAAATATGTAGGTGTTTTATAAGTAATTGGCTCCTCATTGTCAAATGTACTCCCCAAAATGCAAATTTTTGCATTCCGAGAGCGCAAAATATTTCGAGGGGGGTGGGGAGACCCTTAAAATTCAGAAAAAGATTTTCTTTTGATATGGTTGTATTCAGTGGACCAGTTCTAACAAGAAAAAGTATGGACATTGACATTTTTAAAAAAAGTGAAAAATGGGACACCCTATATATATATATATATATATATATATATATATATATATATATATAGCGACGGAGACTCCTTCAAATATTTTCGGTATTTCCGCACAACCACGACTAAGATGACGTCACATCACGACAATTCCCTCAAGCACTCTTTCTGCTTTGAACGTCAGACCTCAACCTCGTTATAAGGACTCCTGGGCACGACCCCCTCGATTTCTCTCCTCTCAAGAGAATCCTCAGTGACACGCCTGATCCCATCATGTAAACATCGTTGTGCATCCCCATTTGTCCTGGTGTCATTCACCTAATTTTATATAAAGCTTTTCATTACCTCGCGCGTTATTAATACTAGTACAGTTCCCGCCGCTTCGCTGACGGTTAGACAGGCTAAACTACAAAAAAAACCCAGCCGTGAAAATTTTGAGCTTCACATTGTGTCAACATTTCTGAATCTGATATCTCCCAAAACCTCCTCACCCCCATTCATACAACTTGGGGCTAACCCCTCCCCCATTACCCCCCCCCTCCCCATTACCCCACCCATCCCCCATTACCCCGACCCCCACCCTTCCCCCATTGCTAAACTACAGAAAAGAACACAGTCATGAAAATCTTGAGCTTCACATTGCCGCCCGTAATACAATTTCTGAATTTTTTTTACAATTTCTGAATTTTGTTCTCATAATTTTTTCACAATTTCTGAAAGTGCGACGGACAGACGGACAGACAGACGGACAGACGGACAGCTCTCTTATTATAGTATAGATTGAAGTCATTATTATATTGAAGTCATTAATCAAGTGCACATTTCATTTCAACTGAACTTGCATTCAACAACTGCAACTTTTATTTCTGTCTCATTCATAAATCATTTATTTCGTTTAATAAAGGAAGAAAATTCATTCTACTGATTTTCTTTAATTAATAACATCATTTGGTCTGCAAAGACCTGGTGACTCTAACCTCAAGCAATCATAATCACTAACCATAAACAATTAACATTATTATTATAATTATTATAGTGTCAACGAGGCATTTTATATATATATATATGAAAATGAAAATGAAAAGGTTTATTGGCAAATCATAGTCCATATGACAAATATTAATAATACAATGACAGTTCACATACTAAGGATAGAAATATATACAGGGTGTACATAAAGTCAGGATCTATTTTTGTGAAGCACTTGGAAATTATATGGAAGTCAATCATAAAATGCTAAAGTGGTAACATTTATTAAATAATTAAGAGTAGGATTCGACGTGACGCCCATCAGTATCCCTGCACAGCTCAAATCGTTCCGCAGCATTTCTAAACACATTTTGGAGCATTTGCGGGGTTATGTTATCTGCAGCAGTTCGTATACGTGTACGTAAGTTTTCAAGACTCGTAATCTTCGCCTGATAGACGTGCGATTTGATAAAGCCCCATGCAAAGAAATCTAAAGGGGTTAAATCTGGTGATCTCGCTGGCCAAGGTCTGTTGCTTCCGCGTCCGATCAGCGATTTGGAAAACGTCCATTTAGATAATCCTGAACAATTTTGCATAGTGACAAGGAGCACCACATGTTGATAGACGACGGGGATAGGATTGTTAGTACCGTCGTCTATCAACATGATGGTGCTCCTTGTCACTATGCGAAAATTGTTCAGGATTATCTAAATGGACGTTTTCCAAATCGCTGGATCGGACGCAGAAGCAACAGACCTTGGCCAGCGAGATCACCAGATTTAACCCCTTTAGATTTCTTTACATGGGGCTTTATCAAATCGCACGTCTATCAGACGAAGATTACGAGTCTTGAAAACTTACGTACACGTATACGAACTGCTGCAGATAACATAATCCCGCAAATGCTCCAGAATGTGTTTAGAAATGCTGCGGAACGATTTGAGCTGTGCAGGGATACTGATGGGCGTCACGTCGAATCCTACTCTTAATTATTTAATAAATGTTACCACTTTATCATTTTATGATTGAATTCCATATAATTTCCAAGTGCTTCACAAAAATAGATCCTGACTTTATGTACACCCTGTATAATTAATGAGAAATAATACAATAATGTCTGAGTTAAGTGGAGCTACAGACAAACGTTTCGTACCATGAATTCCATAACTTAGAAGACAAACGGCAGGACTCATGGCTAGCTTGGATAATCGGGTTGGTTGATTTTTTAATTCTTTGCATTAGACTGTATTGAGCACATCTTGTTACCTCCGGGAAGCTCGGGGCATTGCGGGTAGCAAACATTTGCGAAGCTGAACATCTCGGGGGTAATTTGTGTAGGAGTCTAAAAGACCTGTTGTACAACAAATTTAGGGTTCTGCCAGAATATTTTTTATAATTCACCCAGAGTTGCTGTCCGTATATAACTTATTACTGCAGAAAGTATGAAAGAGAGCGTCTTTAGCTTCACTTGTACAGAACCGGAAGTTCCTTATAGTGACTCAATCTCGAAGCCTTTGTGCTAAAGCGAATATGTTTTCTTATATCTGAGTCATCACTCAAGGAGCTGGTGACAGTTTGACCCAAATACTTAAACTCTTGTACTTCTCGATTACTTCACCTCTCATTTTAAAATTTAAACCTAATTTCAGCTGGTTGATTACAGCTTTTAAGATGGAATTGCATAACCTTAGTTTTTGTGACATTAAAAATAATATTATATTTCTGCGTATATACTTCGCAGACTTTTAGTAGTCGATCCAGACCTTTAACAGAGGGACTTATTAACACCATATCATCGGCATAAACTAAGTTATTTATCCTTGTGTTATTTATACAACATCCCACTGCTGCCTCATTAAGTGAAGCAATTAATCCATCAATATACACATTAAACAGCATACCTTACCTCACCTCACAAGAGGAGCCAAAACATTTGGATGGTATATTGCCCCACCTAACGGTAAAAGATTGGTGGGAATACAAAAATTTCAATAAATTTAATATGTACATAGGAACTTTCCTGTCTTCTAGTTTTCGAAATAAAATATTGTGTTTCACTCTATACTGTGCATTAGTTAATCTAGGAGACAGCTCTAAATAGTTGAATTACTGTCAGTGTATTTAGATATAATTTCCTTAAGTACATACATACATACACAGGTCAGTTGAGTGGGACCTTTTAAAACCAAACTGATTAGTTGTCCATAGGTAATCATTTAATCGGAGTAACAAGAGTTTTTCTAGTAGTTTCGAGAAGCAGGATGCGACAGCAATAGGCCTGTAATTATTGCTGGATAGAATGTCTCCATACTTATTTCTGATCAGGGGCAAGATATATACCCTCATGAACTCTGCAGTATGGTGTCTCACTTTTGGACTTTTCTTGGAAAGTTATGGTGCTTACCTCTTATATTGTGACAAATTGACCAAAAACCATGAATAAATGAAAACAAAGACAATCGGGTAATATTTAGGGTCCACGCCCCCCATTTGAAAAATAAGCCCCCTATTCACACAAAAAAAATGGTGATTTTTGAAGATATTTTTGGTCATAGTTTCCTTACTAATCATCGTATTTCAAAAGTTTGCTACCAAAATGTAGAGAATAACGGTATCCTCTTCTTATTGTGAACGTTTTAAAACTATTTTAGTTGTATACGGTGCTGATATTTGAGTGGACCTTATGAAATATTTCCCTCTGTTTACATTTCTATAACATTTATTTACAGTATTTCCAGGTTTTACCTACAAAAAGTATGCAAATATAACCAAATGTATGATAAATTTGGTTTTCTTTCAGAATTCTATTATAGATTTGCTTAATTTCATAGTTTATTAAAATTAGTCAATAGTCATGGCTAATAGTAAGCCAATATTAAGAACAGACCTAAAAAGATATGATCTTTATTGGGAAAGTTAGTGGAAGACATATGCGCAAGAGAAGGAAGCATGCTTCCAACGAATAGTGAAGTTCTCAGTCACTTTTTCTTCTTGAGAAGGGATCAAATGAAAAGCGACAATGTGTCAAAGGAAGAAAATATTTTGAGAGTATTAGATAAGGTAGAAAAGGTGTGGATTATGGCTGGCATACCATCAAAATCCGTTAGAAAGCAGAAAGGACCCCAAAAAATGTGGGATGTGATAAAAGAGCATGAGAAGTTGGGTAAAAATATAAAGAAGAAATGTTATGAAACCCAAAAAACATCTTTTCTGTTCGTTTAGATAACTTATTTGATATATCAACTGAAAATGTATGTAATGAGATCCAAAATGATACATTGAGAACTATACAACAGAAGAATGAGGAGCTTCGCTTTTTGGAAGATCAGCGAAGTGCTAGAATATATTCTCTGGGTCCGATCGATAAAGCTTATGTAGCCAAACTGATCAAAAAGACTGCTAGAATAGAAGATGAAGGACGAAAAAAATTGAAAGAAAAAGAGCGAAAGGCATTAGAAGAAGAGACACACAAACTTGAATCATCTGAAGGCGAGTCAGTGGACTCAAGTAATGGTGAAGATGATTTTACTCCGAGCCCAGGCCCATCTAAACGTCCTAAGTTACTACAGTCAACATTAATATCTAATACAGCTGATTGTTTAGGACTTTCATTCGGACAACGCTTGACATTTGCATCTGTGGTAGCAGCTGAATGTGGGTTAGATTTAAAAGAGATGTCATTATCGAAAAGTACTTCTGCGCGAACTGCGAAGAAGTCGAGGAAAGCTACTGCTGACACTATTAAAGAGTCGTTCAACCCACCTCAATATTGTGTAGTCCACTGGGACAGCAAAATGATACTGAATGTTTCAGGAGGAAAGCGATCGATTGGCAATACTTATATCGGGAGAGAATGTTGAGAAACTTCTCTCGATACCCGATATCGTTGTCTCAACTGGATAGACACAAGCTTATACTGTTTTTAGCACAATCCAAGAATGGAAATTACAGGATAAGGTTTACGGAATGGTATTCGATACTACTTCATCCAATACTGGCTGGATAAAAGGGGCTTGTAAAGTACTGGAAGACCTCTTTGGAAAAAAATTATTATGGCTTGCTTGTCGCCACTATATGGCAGAACGAGTTTTGTCAGCAGTGTATCTAAAGGTATTTGGAAAATCTACTTCACCCGAAAACGAATCTTTCAAGACCTTTAGAGATGTTATATGGGAGAAGCTAGATACTAAGCAACCATTCAAACAGCTATCTATCAATGACAGACATCTCAAGGACCTGAAAAAAATGCGTCATAGATTTTATGACAGATTTGCTCAAAGATAACCAGAGCCTTCCCAGGGATGATTACAAAGAGGTAGCTGAAACAACTATGCTCGTTTTAGGAGAAATTCCTGCCAGCGGAATACGCTGGACCAAGCCAGAAGCTCTCCATCACGCCAGATGGATGGCTGTCATATTGTATACGAATAAGATGGTAGCATTTTCAGACCAAGCCGGATATGATAATGTCACAATAAAAAAGCTGGAAAGAGTATGCTTGTTTACATCGCTGATCTACTCCAAGTACTGGCTATCAGTCACCAACCCACTTGAGGCTCCTGAAAATGACCTCCTATACAATGAATTAGTTCAGTACAAAAAGATTGACATGGAAGTAGCGGAAGCTGCCCTCAACACTCTAAAAGGTCATTACTGGTACCTATCTGAAGAACTTGTAACCCTTTCTGTCTTTGGAGATTTACCTCATAGTGAAAAGGACAAGGTGGCCAAAAAACTTTCCTCTTTCAATCAACCACCAGAATTCACACAGGGTAAGCTGATATTTCCCATCCTAAAAGAACGAATTAAAATTCAGTAATTAGTTGGTCCAAACTCACGGTTTGTATTCAAAGTCCTTGGTTCAACGGGAGATTGAATGACTCCAGCTGTAACGTGGGACAGCAACAATGATTTTCAACGGATGAAGAGAATACTCTCTTCAACTAAGGTTGTTAATGACACTGCAGAAAGGGGTATCAAATTTCTGCAGGATTTTCATGGCTCATGTAGGGATGAAGGTAAATTTCAGGCATTGCTTCAAGTTGTAGAGGAAAACAAACGTGTTTTCCCAAAGTTTTCCAAACAAGGTCTCTTGAATTTGTAACTTCTTTCTATTTATAATTTCATTTCATTTACAATTTTTCATTATAATTTCAAGAATAGCACTTTGTTTCTATTTGATTAAAATTGTTTTGTGTTTGTATTTCATAATAAAAAATAAAAAAAAAACGATGGGGCTTTGCATATTTTTTTAGATTAATAAAAATTTAAGTCTACAGTTTTTTTTTTTTTTTGCAAAATTTACTAATTTTAATCTACTAAACATGTGCAAAGTTGTTCCCACTTTGAATCTCTAAACCAAAAAAGTGTTGCTCATTTAAGCCCATCTGCTTTCTTGATTTATATT